>VWZZ01008062.1:670938-696392 GCA_013399095.1 Psophia crepitans
GCGGATGAGATGAGGTTGGTGGGTGGGTGTGTGCCGGAGCACACGCGTGTGTGGGGTGGGACAGGGCCACCTCGGGTCGCTGAGCCGCCAGCACGTATTTTGGGGACGGCATCTCAGCACCGTAGCAGGGCGAACCTGCCCATCCGCAGGCTTGATGCTCCCGAGCGCCTGCTAATTAGTGTGTTAACGAGGGAGCCAGGGCCCTGCAACCACTGGGCTTAACGGGGTATGGGGCTGAGCAGAGTTTAAGGACTTCAGGCTGCCCTTAAGGTCTTTCCTTTAGATCTGCCCCAAATGAGGCAGGGTACCACTGCCATCCTGCTCCCTCATCCCATCATCATCCTCCTCCCTCCGCTCCATGGCGCTCGGGGGCCTGGCTCCAGTCCTGGGAGCGATGCACATCCCAGCGAAGGGACGTGCATCCCGCCCTGCGTGCTGGGAGCATCCCTTGGTCCCTGCTCTGCCCCGAACCGTGCCCAGGAGCCCTCTGGGCTGGCACAGACCCAAACCAGGCTGATGGTGGAACGGTCCAGATGCACACAAGCATCTTTGACACCTCCACCCCCGCTCACAGAGAGGGATGAAGGTGCTTAGCGGAGATGGGTGGGGAAGGATGAGGGTGTCACCACTGGTCCCTCCACGCAGGGAGGTGCTGCAGATCGACCAGTTCCTGAAGGAGACGGCCGCCCGCGAGGCCAACGCCAAGGTTCGCCTCCAGCACTTCATCGAGGAGCTGCTGGACCGGGCGGACCGGGCCGAGAAGCAGCTCCAGATCATCAGCAGCAGCTGCGGCACCACCCCAAACGGCAGCCTGGGACGCTGTGGCACGCCGGGGGCCAAGGCCGCCGGCCGACCGGTACCTCCGCGAGCGCAGGCACGGGCACTTCAGCAGCTTTGGGCATGCACCCATGTGGCTTCTCTGATGGCTGCAGAGGGTTGGGCAGGGAGATAAGGTCCCCCGTCTTGTTCCTGTGGGGAAATGGATAATCTGGAGTGGAGGGATCTCAAAGTGAAGCAGCTTCTTGGTGGGTCTGTATTGCCATGGCAAGCATGAGCAAGGTGCTGGGTGATGCTGGAGATGCTCTTCTGCATCCCGTCTGGGGATCCCCTTTGGGGATGGCTTTACCCCAAAGTGCAGCTGGCGCTGGGTGGGTTATCAGAGTCGTCTCCCTCGGCTGCACCACCCATACTTTGGGTTTCTCCACGTTGTCTCCTCTTGTCCCATCTCCCTGCAGAGAGACCGGCACCCAGGGCCAGGGGCACCCGTGCATGGTCCTTACGGCGTGTCCAACCAGCGCTCCTCCTCCAGCACCGGGTGAGTCCCCTGTCCGCACTGCCAGGTTGGGATTTTAATCGGACGCTCATTTTTGGGTGGGGGCAAAGGGGTTATGGGAAAAGGGACACACACACCCCGATGGGTGCTGAGCCCGAGCATCCCTGTCCCCCAGCGCCTCGAGCCGGGCGAAAGCCGTGTCACAGAGCTCAGGCTGCTACGACAGCGACAGCGCAGAGCCGTGCCCCACCGACGACACCGCCGACGGGCATCCCTACCCGGCACGGGACGGCGCCCGGGGCTCGGGGCTGCGCCGGCAAGCCATCCAAAACTGGCACCGCCGGCCCTACCGCAACAGCACCGAGGGCGAGGAAGGAGACGTCTCCGACGTGGGGTCCCGCACCACCGAGTCAGAGGCCGAAGGCTGGGAGCCAGAGGCGCCCGGATCTGCTGCATCCCGACCCACCAGCAGCTGCCGGCTGACGGGTGAGACCGCGCCGGGCTCTTCTGGTGGGGTGGGAGGATTGAGGGGGCTGGAAGGTGGGGCACAGGGATGGCATCCCTTCCCCACCATCCTCCCCGTCCACCAGTGGCAACTGACAGTGGGTGTCCCACAGCCAGGACCGAGGGGCCCGGGGGCAAGGCGGGACGGCTGGAGAGGGGCAGCCCAGGCCACTCCAGCGAGGTCATCAGCCCCGAGATCCTCAAGATGCGGGCGGCTCTTTTCTGCATCTTCACCTACCTGGACACCAAGACCCTGCTGCGGGCGGCCGAGGTGTGCAAGGACTGGAAGTTCGTGGCCCGGCACCCAGCCGTGTGGACACGGGTGCTGCTGGAGAACGCCAGGGTGTCCTCCAAGGTACCAGGGATGGGCATGGGCGCTGCCTGGGGTGAGACCCTTCTTCCAGAGCGGTGGGGCTGTGCAGCAGCTCCCTTGTGCTGTCACACCGCTGTGGTCATGGGAACGTGATTTTGTTGCACGTACTCTCGTGTCACCTTGTACGTGCATTTTCACATGTTTATGGCGTGTGTGTGTGCATGTGTGTGCACAGATGTGCCCAAGGCAACCACGGAGGGGTGGCATGTGGCATGCCGCCGGCATCCCCCCTCAGTGACGGCCACCCCTGTCCCCTCAGTTCCTGGCCATGCTGTCTCAGTGGTGCACCCAGATGCACTCCCTCACCCTCCAAAACCTCAAGCCGCGCCAGCGGGGGAAGAAGGAGAGCAAGGAGGACTACATGAAGAGCACACGGTGAGTCACTGCGTCCCGGGCACGCGCCTCCCTCAGCCAGCGCAGCTGGTCCTCAGGGATGACAGTGGTCCATGAGCCCCACCCCCCTGTTTCCACTGATGGATGTCCATCACACACCAGTTCCTGCTACGGGTTTTGGGCATCCTGGAGGCACAGATCCCCATGGGACACGTCACCCTCCTGGGGTGGCCCCAGGGTAACCATGGGGAGTGTGACTGTGGGTGCCTGTACCTGACTCTGCCTCCATCCCTGGCAGAGGCTGCCTGGAAGCCGGGCTGGAGTCCCTGCTGAAGGCGACGGGCAGCAACCTCCTCATCCTCCGCATCTCACACTGCCCCAACGTGCTGACAGACCGCTCGCTCTGGCTGGCCAGCTGCTACTGCCGGGCCCTGCAGGCTGTCACGTACCGGTAAGGATGGCCACCAGCATCCCCACCTTGCCCATGGGGACCGTGTGGTTCCCCGGCTGGGAGAAGGCTGAGAACACCCATGGGATGTGCTGGGACTCCTCTGATGTCCATCCCCGTTCGCTGTCAGAGCACAGCCCATCAGGCCAGGTGTGAAGGACCCACATTTCCATGTTCCCAGCCCAGTGGCAGCACCAGTGTCCCCAGTGCAAGCTGTCTTTGCAACTCCTCTTCTGGCGTGTTTCCATGCAGATGTTTCCCTTCCAGTTCCATTCCCACCATCCTGTTACCAATCTCACCCCGGCTGGAGGCATGACTGGGGTCTTGGTATGGAGACGCTGCTTTATATTAGAGAAGGGTTAAGAAGAGGTGCACCAACACCAGGGCCCAGTGAGGTCCCACCTCACAGTCACCCCCTAACGAAGGCTTCTAACAGGGAGAAGAGACCTCGGGATCCCTCTGTCCTGGGAAGGAGGAATAGCTCTGTCACAGGCTTGCTAAGACCCAACTTAGAGACCTTGACCAAAAGCAAGGACACAAGGTCCATGACGGTGTATGTCCTGGAGGTCACAGGTCCCGGAGGTCACTGACTGTCCCTTGGGCTTGGCCACCTTTCAAAGAGGCTCTGCCTCCTGTGGAGGCAGGATTTAGCTTTCCTACACTCTCAAGGAGATTGATCCTTGCTCCACTGCACCCTGCAGATGACTGCTTCAGCTTTCCTTCAGCTTCACCTCCAGCCGATGGGTGCCTCGTCCAGCCCAGGATGGAGAGTCTTTCACGTTGGAAAGCACAGCCAGCTCCTCCACACTGGACCAAGCGGCTCTGATCCGGGGATCCCACACCACGGGGCAGCCCAGTGCTGTCGGGTTTAACCCAAAGACTCCTCCAGCAGCCCTTCCAAGGGCGTTAGAGCAAGGCCAAGCGCTCCTGGCACATTGCTAACCTGTGACTCTGAGTCATGCTCTAATTAACCCGCCGCGCTCGCAAGGGGCTCTTGGCAGGCATCTTCAGTGGAGACATGTGAAACGCTCAAGATATCACCCATCATTTATTTTTAGGCTTGCCTGAAGTCTTGAAGTAGGTCATACAGAGTTAGGAAGCGCGGCCTTGGTCTTCAGGAGGGAGCCCAGTGTGGTGAAACAGCCAGGGGCCTCTGTTTGGGCTGGTAGCATCAAGGTGATGCTCTCTGACATCTCTTCTCCATTGACTCGGTGCAGGCAGATGAGAGCATCAGCGAAAGGCCCTCTGAGCCAGTGGCGCAGAAGTTGGGTGGCAGGCAACGTGGCTGCACCCGATCAGTGCCGTCACTCGCGATAAAGCCACACCTCCACTATGCACGAATCCAGCAGCATCCCATGAAGCCTGTTTTGATATCTCTAAAAATACCAAGGAGGAGCCCAGAGCAAACGTCGGCAGCGACATTTGGCCAGCAGCCACCTACAGACGTGGCAGCACAACCCCAGAGCTCGTACAGATGCCATGGAGCAGCCACTTCCCTTGGCTGGAAGTTACCTCCCATCAGCTGAAACATCTTTACCACCTCCTGGCACCTTCCCCATCCAGGCTGGGCAGGTGGCAAGCGAAACCAGCCCAATGGGATCTGCAGGGACGTTGTCTTTGCTCTGCAAGGGTACACTGCCTGGCAGTCTCAGTTCAATCACTTGCCACCTTTGCATCTGGAATACTTGTGCCTTCACCTTCAACCTCACCTTCAACCACCAACCTCACCTTCAACCACCAACCTGACCTTCAGCCTTACCTCCAAACTCATCTTCCATCTCACCTTCAACCTCACCAGCTTTCATTTTTCTTGACATCACACATCTGTAGGCACAATTCCAGGTAGAAACACCTTCAGCCTTCCTGCACGGGTTGGTGGTGGCACTATCTGGTTCTTGGGCAGATCGGGGGTTATAATAATGACCAGATTTGTACCTCCAGGTGCAGAGAGATGTAGCAGCACGGGGGCTGCAGACACAGCCCCCAGGGCAGCATCACTGCCAGTGGGATCCACCGCATGTCCTCTATGTTGTTCCAGGAGTTCTACAGACCCCGTGGGTCATGAAGTCATCTGGGCCCTTGGAGCAGGTTGCAGAGATATCATCTCCCTCCAGGTCGCACCTCTGCATCCATGGTAAGAGTCATGCTAGGAGGGGACCAGGCTGAGCCCGGGGCACCAGTGGGCTGGAAAGAAGTTGGGTGCCAGATCTAGATTTGCTTGGGGGTGGGTCCTTGTGGGATGAACAGCAATTCTGGAGGTCAGTGTGGGGAACTGGGAGCTCAGCCCCATCCCTCCCTGTGAGGGCTGGGAGCTGTTTGGCGTAGGCATGTCCGTGCTGAGCCGGGGATGTTTCCTGGGAGGCTGCTAACATCAGAGATGAAAGGGGAACCGTGATGGGTCTGGTAGATGACATCGAACATCAAACACTTGTCTGAGCTCCTCACTGCTCATATAACAGCAGCCCTGAAGGGCCTGGATGATTTTAAAAGGGTGCTGAGTCACTGCTGAGGGAGATGATTGACAATTGCTCTCACTTTGGGAAAGCATTTTGGGGACATGAAGATTCCGGTGGTTCCCCACACCTCAGCTTCTTGGTGCTCCCAAATTCATGGCTCACAGAACAGGTCACTCAGCTCCAGGCCATGGGGCTGCCTCCTGGGAGGTTTGTTGCAATGTCGTGTCTCCCATCAGCCTGGATGGAGGTGTGAAGAGGGGATGTCAGGTCCCTGCTGACTTGTTTCTTCCCCAGGGAAAACACCACGTGGCATGTAGGCTTCTGCACCTGAGCTAGAGGTTCAGGTTCCCACTGTTGGTTTGATCACTGCAAGCAACAGTGTTCAGGGACTGATTCAGATCTCCAGAGGTGGAGGGCTTGGGGCACAGGGACTCCACTGAGAGCATGGACCTGCCCTTCCTGGTTGCACTACAAGCCAGGGTGTCTGCTCTGGAGACACCTCCTGCCAGTGTAGTGACCCCTAGGTTGGTGGGGTGGGAGAGGTCCCGTCCCTAACACCACTCATGGGAACGCTCATGTTGGGGGGCCAAGATTTTCTGCCCCTCCCCATCTCTTTCTTCTTCATCTCCCCAGCCAGCAGCCAACGCGTTTCAGCAACCGCTGCCTTCAGATGATCGGACGATGCTGGCCGCATCTACGGGCGCTGGGTGTTGGAGGGGCAGGCTGTGGCGTCCAGGGACTGGCATCCTTAGGTAGGCAGCCCTCCTCTGATGGGACAAGGAGAAGGGGACCTTGCTGGAAGCAGGGTATACCCCTAGGATATGCCCCATGGGGATCTCAATGGCAAAGCCCACCCAAGGACCATAGGTGCACCCTGCCCTTCCTTTCTGTCATCCATCCTTCCTACCTCCCCATTCCCATTGGTTGTCCTCATCCCTTCCCCATGGGGCACTGATGGCAGGTGGTCTGTCCTTCCAGCCCGAAACTGCATGCGGCTTCAGGTCCTGGAGCTGGACCACGTGGCGGAGATCAACCAGGAGGTTGCGGCAGAGGTGTGTCGAGAGGGGCTGAAGGGGCTGGAGATGTTAGTGCTGACCTCCACGCCGGTCACCCCCAAAGCCCTGCTGCACTTCAACAGTGAGTAGCAATGTCAGTGGGGAGTGCATAGCACTGTCCGTTGACCAAAAGGCCACCAGATAGCCAGATCCATGACCCGGACCCTGCCTTCCAGCCCCACCCACAGGAACCCACTGCCAACACTGGAAGGTGCTGGGAGCTCTGTGGTGGAAGGTTACTAAGAGAGGATCCAGCAGCTCCCTGTCAAGGATGGATTAAGAAGAGCTGATCTTGCCTTGGGCCATAGGAAGGATGGAGGCACTCCTTCCATGCTCCCCTCAGTGTAATGAAGGCCTTGGTGTCTGTGACACACCTGAGGCTCACCTTGGTGTATCTGGGTTTGGAGTCACGCCATTTACTGAAGTCTTTTCCCAGGACAGGAGCTCTGGGGGGAAAGAGATCTGCAGCCAGCAGGAGGGGCTGTTTGAGGTGCCGTTCCTCGTAGTCATTGCACATGTAACTGTGGTTGGACTTGCTGGGAACCCACCTATCTGAGTAGAAGAGTAAGGGTTTCCCAAATAAGAGGTAGAACTGCTCACCTGGGATGGGACAACTGAGAACCATCTCATAGACCACCATTTTCCCTACAGACGTCTTGGTTACCAAGAGTGGATCTCCTCTGTCTTCAGGGTGTGGTTTCTGCAAATGCATAAGGTTTTGAGGAGCACTGGGTGGGTTTCAGGGTGCATCCTACCTGCAGGGAGGCTATCGTCTCACCAAGTATGGTGAGGCCACACGGTATCTCTGCCCCCAGGTGTGTGCCGGAACCTGAAGTCCATCGTCGTGCAGGTGGGTATTGTGGACTACTTCAAGGAGCCTCACAGCCCTGAAGCCAAGAAGATGTTTGAAGAAATGGTGAACAAACTCCAGGTAAAGCATGTCATTCCCAGGTCACCCATGTGTCACCAGTCTTGTGTCCCCATGATTCTGAGGACAAATTCTTGCCCACCGCTGAAGTTTCTCAGTAGGGAGCGTTTTAGTTCACTAGAGACATCCTGAAGGCTTGTTGTCCTTCAGACACAGAGGCCCCAAAGGCTGAAACAGGATCTAACATGCTGGGATTCCTTCCCACTGCTTTTAACCAGGGCTACTTCTCCATGGGTCTCTTCCATGAAGTCATTTAAAATCCACCCGTGAAAGCAGAAATAGGGTTAATTTCAGTTAGGCCGAGTTGCAGACCTTGCTTAGCTTGTGATGCTCAGCAGGGCTTGGGCTGTCCTTGATCAGTTGGGAGTCTCCAAGGCAAGCACCTCCATCTATGTCCAAGGGGAAAAATAGATGCCTCCAGTTCACTTCATCTTCTGGTTGACTTCATCCTGCAGCAGGTTGGACTCCCATGGGGGTGTAAGATGAAACTGCTGTGTGATGCAAAGCAGGACTTGGGGACAGAGGCCCACCAGTGCAGTTAGATGGGGTCAGATGGCTCATGCAGTTCCTGCTCCACCACCAAACCCTGGCATGGGAACAACAGACCCATGTCCAACTCCAGTCTGGGGGTCTACTTCAGAGAAGAGCCATTTTGGAAGGGCTTTCATTGTGTGGCCGCTCACCGCCATGCTTTGCAAAGCCCGCCTGCCCCTGCATGTTGATGTCATCTGCTCCAAACTACTACTCTCCTCTGGAGACACTGTTTTTAACCAAGCAGAAACCAAATCCAGAGCGAGCTTCAAGGCCATGAGATTGAGAGGTGTTGAACCAGTCGTGCAAGGAAGCCAAATCCCCATGGGATGTGACAGTGGGGATGAGACCAGGGTGGATGTCTTCCCATGGTGGAGATTTGAGATGTCCTCGCCTCTCTCTTGCTCAAACTGTGAGGCAGCAAGACTGCCAGGTCCTGCACTGACCATGCTCTCTGCTCCTCTTCCAGGCCCTGAGGAAGAGACCCGGCTTCTCCAAGATTTTACACATCAAAGTGGAAGGAGGCTGTTAGACCTTCAGGGAACCACGAAGCACATTCCCTCCTCTGCCCGGTGGAGCCAGAGGCCCCGCAACACCAAATCCACCGTCCGCCGCTCATCTGTTGCCGGACCTGGAGCACGGAGACACCGGCCCATGCACAAAAAACCCCGAACTTTTGCAGGCCTTAGTGACTGGCAGCCGGTGCTCATCCCCGGGGCCAGCTCGCGGGCGAGAAGGTGCTACTTAAGGAAGTTTTTTGGATGCCCAAAGAGGCAGGGCTACGCTCTTTCCCAGGAGGGAAGATGTCTTTGAACCCACCCCCCTCCACGGCTGCTCGTTGCCAAGGATCCTTGTTTGGGGAATGTTTTTTTCATTGAACTCTCTTCCTGGGTTTTTTGGGGGGTTTTTTGGCCATTTGATGGTTTGGGAGATGAGGATGGTTCAACAGAGCTCCGGGCTCGGTGCCGCTGTGTCACGACTGGACCGTCCCCATTCTCTCTGTGTGCTGGCGGAGGTGGGGTGGGAAGGGGTCGTTCCTCCAGAAGAAATGGTGCCCAGCATTCCTGCAGGGTTGCCACTCCTTTTCAGTTCATTTGTTCAACAGAGGGTTCACCAGACCTGGGTGAATACTGCCCAGAAACCAGCATCCGTGACAGCACAAGCCCAGATGGCAGAGCTGTATCTCGAGGGCTGTAGGAGCCAGAGGACACCAGGGGAGATGGTCACTCTTCCAGAGGTTTCCAGCCTCATCTCTTCTCCACCCAAACCCTCCTGCAAAGGCAATAAACCATCTCCAAAATCCTCGTCCACCAGGAAACACGGGTCATCATGCTTCTGTCCCCATCAACATCCACCATCCACTCAGGCTTCCTCCAGAGTGAATTGTCCCTTGCAGAGAGAGGGACTGGCTTGGGACACCCATGTCTGCCATCTCATCGCCCCCCCGAGCAGCCTGAAGGAGAAGCCCTGGCCAAATTGTCCTGAAATACAAAGCTGCTGGTGAAAGCACCAACCCAACTACCCCAGTAGATCCCTTATCTATGGCCACAGCTGGGGTTTTTTTAATGCTGCTTTTTGTTTCTGGTTGTCTTCTGCCTGCAAGGACGTCATCATCCCCCAAAATACTTATCTTTTTCCAAAGGAAAAGGCTTTTGAAAGGCATTCAACAGGGTCAGGCATCTCCATCCTCCACCCTGGGGAGAAGGTGCCAGGAGGTGCCCACGCCATGAGGGACACCCATCACAGCACTGCCAGCAGCAGAGAACACCAGCCGTAGCTCCAGCCCCCTGCCACCCTGAGCCCCAACCAGGCGTGCTTGGACCCGACGTGCTGAGCTGAGAGGAGCCAACTGGGAAAAGCAGATTTTGGGGGTTTGTCCTCTCCCCTGGGCCATCATTGGAGGTTACAGTGTTGGCCAACATGGCTGCAAGGACATGGCCCTTCCCAGGGCATCTCCCTTTCCTCCAGCCCTCCCAGGTCGATGGGCTGCCATGGAGCATTCCCCAGGGAGGGAGAAGGCTGCAGAGCCATCCTGGTACCACCTTCCTCATACACGTCATGAGAGATGCAGAACTCAGCGGGGAGCTCCCAGCATGCCAACAGCCTTTGGGGATCCTGACAGAAAATAAAATCTGTTCCAAATCACTGAAGCTGGTGGTGGGCTGGAGACAGTTTCTGGGTCTCCAAACCCAAAAGAAACCTCAGGAGACCATTTCATCCACCCTTCATCCCATCTAGGCTGTCTCCTCCAAAGCAGGGTTGGGTTTTTTGGCCATAATCTCTCATTTGAAGCAACTCTCTTCCTCTGCTGACTGCAGCTTTCCAGGAGAAGGCTGTTCCCTGTATGCACAAAATGTGGGAGCTCAAAAAAACGCCTGCCAGAAACCGTCCCACCATGCCACCACGGGCAACATTGAACAAGCTCCCCGGCACGGGAGAAGAGCTCCGCACTGTGCCTGCCACGGGTTTACCTCCATCCCAGGGAGGCTGGGACACAGGTAATCCAGGGGCAAGAGGAGCAAGGGATGCCCTGACCAGCAAAAAAGAAACCACCCAGCAAATCTACACCCCCTCCCCAAGAACAACCTGGCTACCGTCCCACGACTGTGGTCCCGATGGAGATGTCACCATTCAAAACTGCGCAGAGACTTGAAAAATTCCCATTAAAAAAAAAAAAGAAGAAAAAAAGTAAGTATTTATTTCTATAAAGAAAAGAAGGAGGAAAAAAAAAAAGATTTTAAAGGAAAATTATATACTCAGCATGTTTATACACTCTATGCTTAAAGACTATCGTAGTGGAGAGTCGTGTCCGAAGACTGAAGGTGGCTGCTCTAGGTTTGCTGCGTGCCCATGCCCGGCCCCTCACTCGCCTCCTCCTGGTCCTGGGGAAGACGAGGACAGGGTGATGGAAACCAGGGGGAGATGTTGAGGACTCTCGAAGAAACCTTCTGTGCTCACCAGCAAGGCCGGAGCATCTGCTGGTGCCATCGGTGGCGGTGGCTGCGGTGGCGTGGAGCGTGGGTGGGTGTGCGACATCCCCGTCCGCACACTGCCGCGAGGGTTTTGTGATTCACGGCAGGACAACCTCACCAAATTTGGTGCTTTGGGGCATCGATGAGATGAGACCAAACCATCTGCCTCCCCTAGGGGCTTTCCCAGAAAGTCCGACTTCTGGCTTGGCAAAGCCAGGTTTTTACAAAAATCCTGTGATGACACAAGAGCTTGAGCAGGTTCAAGGGTTGGAAGCTGGAAAGTGGGTTTGTTCCCCCATTTTGCCTGGGCTCGGATAGGTCTCTTCCTCCTCCCCGGTGTTGGGGATGAAGGTGGCTGACGTGGTGGCACAGGCCTGGTGATAATGAGAGCCCTGCATCTCCTCAGCCCTCCCGGTGGCTCCTAATTGCCCAAGTTGTTAATGGCAACAAGCTCATTAACAGCTCTCTATTTCTTCCGCTGAAATGTCGTATCGATGGTTTCCCTGCTGCTTTCCCTCCCCATCCCGCCGGCGCGGGGCCCTGTTGGCTCCTCCACAAACCCCCACCGCCCATCCCCATCCCTACGGGATGCTCCGGCAACGCTGCCCATGGCCGTGGGATTCAGCGCATCGGTCGTAGGGTTTCAACCCCATTTTCTCTGGAAATGATGGGGACACAGGGAAATAGCAAATTCCCTGGGAAAGCCTTGAAACCACACGGGTGCTGGTAGGGAAGGGACAGCTGCAGCGTGAGCTCAACCCCATGCTAGACCCTAGAGAAGCCCCAGCGGGGCTCTGCAATGACAATCCCCAGCAAAAGCCAGGGCACGCACGCCCAACCCGGGTTGAGCATCAGCAGCGAGGAGCTTTCGTTCAGGGTCAGGGTGGTGGGCAGATCTGGCAGGGGCCGGATGGATGGTGCTGCCGGTTCCTGCCAGACCTGGGTCCTGCAGGACCAGTTTTGGGGGGATTTACTTCTTTTCTAGTAAGTTTGCCCAAAGTTTCCCCATGGCCAACGCTCACAACATTCCTCTTCTCTTGAATTTGGGTGCTGGTCAGGGATCTCAAGAGGAACAACACCAGCAAAGCCAGCTCAGGGGGGCAAATTTATCCCAAATCCGTGTTTTTCTGTCTCCCTCATGTGCAGGATTTTGCTCGTCATCCGTCACTCCAGGTCCTCAGGAGCTGGGGACGCTCCAGGGACTGGCTGCCTCCTCCTGCCTTCATCCCTGTGTCCCCAGCTCGGGGGGGCCCAGGGGCGTAAGGTTGTGAGGAAAACGGGCAGATTGGCTCCACCCAAAGAAATTTTTAAATCTCTTTATCAAACAAAGGCAGCAAGAAAAAAAACATCCCACCTCTGGCCGTGTGTCGCGGTCCGAGCTGCCAGCCATGGCCAGGTCTTGGGCAGCTTGTTTGAATCCTCCAAAAGGCTCTGAATTTGGTTAAAACAGAACAAAAAGCCCCGGGAAATGTGTTGATAAAAGCTCTCGGAGTAGTTGAGCAACATTTTCCCTTGGCTCTTCAGGAGCCCACCCCAGGAGCTGGCGCATCGCTTCAGCCTCGCATTTTGGGTTGAAAACCTTCAGGTTTGGGTGGAGCGAAAGCATTTGGGAATCGGTGCCAAATGACAAAATGCTTTAAAAAAACAAAAAAAAAAAAAAAAAAGAAGGAAAAACCCCATGGAGTGGGGAGACTTTACCGACCGGCGATGGTTTATTGTGACCGAAGCATCGCAGGGTGGTGTTGAACGGGGAGCGGTGGCGATGCACGACCTTCCGCATCGGTGGGAGGCAAAATAATCCCCTCCTGCCCCGAGGAAAAGCTGCGGCACATCCTTCCCTGGTGCGTGGCAGCGAGGGGAGGGGGGAAAACTACCCAAAAGCAGGAAAAATGTGATTTTTCTGATCCAGCCTCGGGATCGAGCCCCATGGAAGGGGGGACGAGGCGCACTGGGGCCGGGGACAAGTGGGTGCAATGGTGCAGGAGGGCTTTTGGGAAGCGAGCGCGGTGACGCACACTTGCTTAGAGATAATCAGAGGACGCGCTCCCCACGGGGAGAGAAAAAAAAGAAATATATATATATATATACAGGAATCAATCGCAATCGTCTCCCTAAAGCACCTCGTCGCAGCGGCGTTTGCGCCAGCGGAAGCTCGGGCCCCGGCGAGCGATTTCCGAGGGGCCCTGTACAGCGACCTCCCCCCTCCCGAAAGGTAGCGAGTTTGCCTCCTAAGTTATTTTTTTAAATCTATATAAATTTAGGTCTATTTTAGTCTTTCGCAGCGATGTGCCAGTGTCTGGAGAACCAAACATCCCTTTTCCCGCCCCNCGCTGGGGCGGCTGTGCCCCTCAGCCGTGGGACACCGTGGGGTTAGCACTTTGGTTGGTACTATCACCTGTAGACGCACTTTGATGTTGTTGCTTTGAAACTTTGCCGAGTGTAAACAATGTGTATTTCGAGAATTACAAAAAAAAAACCCCAAAAAAAGGCGTGTAAAGAGCTATTTTATGATTCAGTGGTGAATAAAGACTCTTGAGATTGAGGTGGGGTTTTCACTCACTCGGGGGCTGACGGAAGCATCCTGCCTCCCCCTCCCTGCGGGGCCCACGGCCTGTTGCTCCAGCCCTGTGGGGGACGAAGCCCTGTGGGGTACAGGGACAGTGTGGGGGGAGCAGCCTCCCCCAAGTCTGAGCTGCACAGGACCATCTGGGAGCTCAGGAGGGTGCCGGGGAGGAGGGTGCAGCTCAGGAGGGTACCAGGGGGGCTCACAGCCCATGCCGTCCCCACAAAAGTTGAGGCTGAACATTTTTCTACTGGTACTTTGCTGAAAAAAAGAAGAAATAAATGGTTTCTGGAGAGTCCGGAAGAAAAAAAAGGCAATTGTTGGTGGAGAAGCCAGCCCACGTGGGTGGAAGATTCCCGGTTCCCCGAGTGCCACCCTGCAGAGTCAGGAATTGGAGTCACAGAGAGAAGAGCGCTCAGGCAAGAACTGGGCACCGAGCCTGCCCCAGCCCCTGCCCCTGGGGCAGAATCCCCTCCCTGGCCCTGCTGGTCCCGCTGCTGGGGATGCAGCCCAGGGCACGGGGGGCTTTCTGGGCTGCCAGCGCACACTGCTGGGTCACGCTGAGCTTCTCATCAGCACTTCCATTGACGCTTCCACCCTACCAGACCCAAACTTCCCCAAGGCCCCACCCCTCTCAGCCCCTCTCAGCCCCTGGCCACAGACACCGGGCTGCTGCCCTGAACCACCCTCCAGGAGGCAGAAGGCAAGATGTCAGCGGCCCGTACAAACATCACTGAGCAGTATCAGAGGTAGCAAGCACGGAAGGGATCTCTCGGGGAAGCAGAGGGAACTGGGGTGCGCTGGGAGTCGGTCCTGCTTCCCAGCACAGCACCTGCCTTTAAACGAGGCAAAACCCAGTTGAAAAGGTTAATGTTTGAACTCTAACCACGAGCTACCACCCTGCGGAACGAAAGCAAGCAGCAGAGAACACAGAACAGCCCAGTTTGCCACTGAAACAGTCATCTTTTTATTGTCTGAGCCTGGGTTCAAACGCCCCAGGAGAGAAAAAGTTTAAAAAAAAAACAAAACCAAACCCGGAGTATAAATACGAACAAACCGCGCGCAGGCGCTGCGCTACCTGCCAGCGCTGAAGAGGGCTCCACGCAGCGCGGCGTCCAAGCAGAAGGACGAGGAGGGCCTAAGGGGATCAGTGCTGGGTCGGAAACGTTGGGGCAGGGCGTCTCGCAGCAGGTTGCCGCTGCCGAGGCCAAGATTTGATTCTAATTAAACAAGGCCAGTGGTTGCCCAAGAGGCCTTAATGACCATCTGGTAAACGGCCCGTTAATTAAGCTAGAAATCAATTCTTTTTCACTTTGCACGTTGGAGGAGAGCGCCAGCCCCCGTCACAACGCCGCCAGGGAACGGGACCTCAGTGGTTGTGGGGTCTGCCTCGACCCCGGCCTCGTCCGCCGGGTGCAGCGTCCACGGTGGAACGAGGGTTCTTGATGGTTTCATCCACGGAGACGATGAGGCAGGCGGCCTCGGAGGCGGCCGTCAGCGCGTTGATGCGCACGATGGCCGGCTCCCACACGCAGGCCTCAAAGTTGTCGGCGATGTCCTCATTGTTCACGTCCACGCCGTACCACATGCCTCCCTGGCGGGAGAGAAGGGAGAGGGACTCGTTATAGGGCTGGTCAGGACTCGGGGGCCAGCACCTCGGAGACACGCGAACGCTCAGGGCGAGGCAGAGAGCGGCCCTGCTGTGTGAAAGAAGGACATGTGAGGGAAACGCAGGAAAACAAACCCGAGGCGGCTTTGCTGTCAGCAAACAGTGCCAGGAAACCCTCACCAAACAGGCTGTAGGAGCCTCGGGATTGACTGACGCTCCCTCACCACCTCACTCCCCTCCCCACAGCCCCACTTTTTGCAGCCCAAGATACAGCCGCTCATTTTGGGGTGCTCCCCCCACCCCACAGTCATCAGCAGGACGAAACACGGTGGGAGCGACCCCCCGAAGCGGCAGCTGCTTCCGAGAGACGAAGCAGCCTCCGAATTCGGACTGCGTGTGCACGCACACGCTCCACAAGATCCCAAGTGATCTCAAGCGACCAGGAGCTTCCGTCAGCAGCTCCTCTGGAAAACACTGGGTTCAGCCAACTCCCAGACTCTAATTACTTTAGTGTTTAATACAGAAGCCTCCCTCCTGACAAATGATACATTTTTAAAAAGCAATTCAAAACTCCCAGCCCTGGAAGTCACCCGACAGCTGTGATCAAAGGGAAAAACAGATCATTTCCTTTTATAGAAACCTGCACCCAGCCCACACTGATCTGCAAACAGAAACACGGCGTTTAACCCAACAGGACACAGGCCTCACATGGGCTTAGCTTAACTACCCCGGAGCTGGCAGGCTCAAAAAAATAACCAAGAACACTCTCTCACACTCCTGGTTCTCCCCAAAAGCCCTCAGGTGGGAGGCGGGCACCCACCTGCGCGTGCTTGGCTCGTAGTTTGTTCAGTATGTTGGTGGCATCAAAGCCAGCGTTGTCGCAGAGCTGGCGGGGAATGATCTCGAGGGCTTTAGCGTAAGCACCTATCAGCAGCTGCTGCTTGCCCGGAATGGTCCTGGAGTAGTCCCGGAGGTATTTGGAGAGCTCCATCTCTATCGCGCCACCACCGGCAACAACAGAGTCGTTCTGAAAGAAAAGGGGAAACTCTCACTCTCGTTCCAGGAAGGGGGAGAGGAGGAAATCCTCCTTCCCTGCAAGCGTGGCACGGCAGGGTGATGCCGACGCTCCGGGCCCAAGGGAACTGCAGCCCAGGCTGCTGCCATCCCCGGGAGCCCCAGGAACAGGCCAAGAGCCTCCCGGGGCAGCCGCCAGCAGCTCTTCCCAGCGATGTGCAAGATAAAGGGGTGGTTTGGGGACGCTGTACTGGGGAGGGGCAGCAGACCACAGCCCCCTTGTGCTGGGAAAGCTTCCCTCACTTCTGTAAAACATTCAAAACCAAAGATATTTGCGGCAGGCCTTCAAAGCCAAGTTCTGCTATTTTTCTCCCCTTCCCTATTTGCTTCAGCGGGGAGATCAGGATGTTCTTTCTGAAAGCAAAACAGTTCCAAAAAATCTTGACATGCTTCTTCCCGTCGCCTCAGGGCACTCAGCCTCAGAGCTGTTTTTAACCAGAAACCACCACGTTAACCGGTTATTATGCATAACCCAGAAACACCCGCTGTCAGGCAGCATCTATCGCACCACCAGCAACGCCACGAGCAGAGCTCACGCTCACACATGGCTCGGGCTTCTCTCCCAGTGCTCCTTCACAGCCAGGGGACAGCTGCCCCTCAGACTGGTCACCAGGAGAGGGAACGAGCGGCTTTAACAGGTGCTGACATACACGTGAGGTCAAATATACTGAAGATCTACCCAACACACCCAAAATTTTGTGCTCCCTTTAGGACAGAGGTGTTTACAGAACCCACAACCCAGCAAGCATGAGTCAAGAGAAGGCAAAAACCAGGTGTGCCTGAAAAGCAGCTGGCAATGCTGCAGACACAACGCTGCTTTGGCCACGGAACAGCACTCGAGTTAATCAATCAGACCTGCCCGTCGCTCCACTCTACTGGCTGAGAGCTCCCGGTCTCTCCCGAGAGACCTCAGCCAAACGCTGGTGTGTGAAAAGGTTTCTAGAAAGAGTTACAGCGGTGCCAGGTTCAATCAGCAACCCAGTGGCAAGCCAGCAGGGGGGAATCTCCCCCGCCCTTACCTTGATTGCTCTCCTGACTATCATGATGGCATCGTGTAGGGACCGTTCCGTCTCCTCCATGAACTGCTCCGCGCCCCCTCGCAGGATTATCGTGCAAGTCTTTGCCTTCGGGCAGCCTGTGAAGAAGTTGTACCTGCCAGGGACAACACGAGAAGGGGTAAGGCGAGGGAGAAGTGGTGCGACTGCTGAACAGGCTCTGCACCGACACAGCAGCACACAACAGTTATTTACAAGCCAGATGCATGACTGCGACTGCTTCGCCCTACGCAGTGCCCGTATCAGATCTGGAGCCAAGAAGGAGCAGAGCCAGGCAATATACGAGTGAAATTCAAGCTGACCCAGGAAAATCCACTCCCTTCCTGCTGCTAGGGCTTTGCGCTAAACCGGTGCTCTCATTCTCACTCGGCAGGAAGACCGCAGATGTTAGCAGACAGCCCCAGGTAGGATTTCTCCTCGAGCCGAGGGAAGAGCCCCATCACAGAGCACCCAGAGCCAAGCGTCACTGTGGGATACCAGACACGGGCCACAGCCTTCCCCAAACAGCGCTGCTTTTAAATTACAAATGAAAGAATACAACTACGCTTTCTACAAGATATTGGGGAATATGTATTTTTAAAAGCATAGAAAAGAGTTAAGCTTTAGATGAAAGCTTCCTGCTGCCCTCAGCCTCATAAAAAGCAGCAATACCACAATCTTGTTTGCACAAGAGATGCTCCAACCTGCCAGCGCTCAGGCCCTAACTCTTCAAACCAACACTCCAGTGCTCACACAGGACTACAGCTTCACGGCTGGCGTACGTACCTCTCTCCCCCGATCTGAGTCTCCTCAAAGAGTTCACATCGGCCCAGAACATCATCCGACAGGGCGTTGACACTGGTCTGAATGGAACCGCCGCAGGCCTGTGCGGGAAGGAGATGAAGCGCGGCATTACCGACACTGACACGACAAATTTGCCTGGCAGGTTCCCACTCTCCAGAGACAGCCCGGCTTTTTAGCTGATGCAAAACCACCCCACAAGGCACATTCAGGAAAAAAACCTTCTACTTTCCTCCCATCTCATGCATCTAGGCAAGCTACCAACATTAGAAACAATCCTCGACAGCAAAACAAGATTATGCTGCTTCTAAGTGCTGACTCACAGGCTCTAGAGTCCAGCAGCTACCAGAAGCAAGCTTAGGAAAAAACCACTCATGGTGGAGAGGCAAGAACTAGGGACAACAGACCTCTACCGATGCAATGTACAGACACTAATACATAACAGCACCAGAGAAACAAAAAAGCAGCACATATGCAGTTACGGTGTGGCTGTTCATTCCATCAAGGAACAGCTCTGTCAGTGTATGGGTAAGGAACAGTGTGTTCAGTCACCGATTGCTGCCCTGTTTTGGGAATGACCAGCCTGGCACTGGTAAAACTAAATCAGAAGTCTTTATTCTGAAACAAGGCAGCTCACCATCATAGTTCGCTTGAGATCTTCTTCCGGGACACGGCCAGCACAGAACATGTCTCTGTCTGCGAAGTACTGCGTAGCCACGTCGCCGATCGGAAGTTTGGACAGGACGACTTTGGCTCCTGACTTGTGGATTTTGTCTAGTTTGTCATACAAGATGTTCCACTCCGCATCCACAATGGCCTGGTAATCCTAGCAGGGCCGAGAGAGAAAGGGGCAAGCGCTCAGGTTACAAAGGACTGCACAACTCATCCCGCAGCGCCCGCAAAGGGAGAGCTCTTCTGAGGCAAAGGCAGCAGCGATGCTGCTCTGTGCAGCCCCGGCAGGCAACTGCTTTCCAAGACTCACAGGTGATTCTAGGTCACCCCATTTTACACCCAAGAGCCATGACTGTTGAAATGCTTCCACAGCAACAAAACTGAGTCAATAAAGGGGCTGGATGAACTGACAGAGAGGCAGCAACAGCTCGAGAAGAGAGCCCAGGGAGGCAGGAGGGATTATACCGCTGTCTGAGGGTGTGTACAGAACTGCACATGGATGTTGGGGTGGAGAGCGGGGCAGTATCTATCACAGAGGAAAACAGGCAGATCGTGAGGAACCTCACGCTCTACCAGCGTGCCCAGGCTTGACATGCTGTACCCACATGCCTGCCATGTTCTGCCAGCGAAACACGGCCAGACAGCTTACAACAGGCACAGCACCACCACACGCAGCGGCTAACTGCAACAGGAACAACCACTGCTCACCACAGCAGAGAGAACTTTAAGGGAACAGTTATTGAGATCACACTGGCACCAAGACCCCAGAAGCAAAGCACCCAGAGACCTCTAGTTACCATAGTTATGCAGGAACCAAACGCACGCAACACTGTGGTACTTTCCAAGGGGTCAGAGGTTTTGTAAAGGTATTTTAACAAGATGGAAAGAGAACTGCTGTGTGAATGGTTCCCTTGTTTACTTAAACATGCAGAGGCTCTTTCAGCATTTAACGTGCTGCTTTAAGCATTCCCTGGAAGGCCACTTGTTAGGTGTGAAGAAGTCACCACACAGCTGACGACTTACGGCGTAGCTGAGGCACAGCGACCGAGCACAAACATGCCCTAAACCTGCTGGAATTCAAAGTCCGCCGTACCCTTCTCCCAAACGGGGCAGCATAACCCACCAGCTCTTTTCAGGGGGGCAAGGATGTGCAGAAGGCAATTCCATTTATACCACTGGCTCTCGAGCAGCCACCACATCTTGTGGGCAGGAAGAAGCAGGACGCACTCCCCTTCCGGCTCTTACCTCCACCGTGTTTACTCTGACTTCAGCGTTGTCCTTCTCAGCTTTGAGCTCCAGCTCCACATTCAGCAAGGCAATCTTGGGAGACTGATACTTCTTGGGCTGCATTTCAAACCCAGCGTAAGAGAAAGTCTTCTTGAAGGCAACTCCGGCCACCAGCTGAGAGTCCTTGAAGACAGGGATTTGCGTTAGGCTCAGCCTCCCAAGGTTTTCTCAACAGGGTTAATAACTCCCACAGCAGAGTCCCTGCTTTCACAGTCCTCATTTACAAAGCGTTCACTAACAGCTGTCTCCTTTGGTTAACCCACTTTCAGAGAAAATAAGCAGCAAATATTTTCTTCTCTCTGTTCACAAAGCCAGCTTCTATCACTTCCTTTCTACTCCTCAAGATGCCACAGCAAAAGATGTTATACACAATCTGAAGATCAAGGGATGGAGCAATCTGCTCTCTCTCTGATGTCTTTCCCATTTCTACCCTTTGAAGATGGATACTTCTCATCCACAGCCCCCAGTCGGGGTTTTTTTTTTTCCAAGCTCCATCACCACCTCCAGGATTGTTCTACCGCAGGAGTGCCCTGCCCAACACTGCCCCCTTAAGTGAACTTCTTGACTTCATGGCAGGGAGATAGATCAGCAGCTAAATCTCCTACCCCAGAGTACCTAACCACACACTGCAGCCTTGGCTCTGCCCCACCTCTGAAGCCCAGAGGATCCTGTCCCTCCTAAGCTAAGAGAGGCAACTCATTTTCTCTGCTCTAGCTCACAGGGTGAGATGACCCAGGATCTCTCACAAGCAAACCCTGGAAAGCAGCACGCTGAATTATTTGCCCCATCCTGGCACAGGTCTCCAAGGAATCTGACAGCAGAAAACAAGGGCAAAACAATACGGAGTAGGGAGAGCTGCTTTTATCCAGCACAGGAGACACCACCCTCCTCAGGGGAGCAATTTCTGCAAGCCTCAGAATACCAGTAGGCTCAGACAATACAAAAAACAGATGCTGAAACGCTCCTAATTCACTGAATTAGTTGTCTGGGCAAGATAATGGCGTAATTATACTGTCTCTTCTCAATGAAAATGCTCACATGGAGTGTTTACAGACAGTAACAGCCACAGAATAATAATTCACAGAGGCTGTGGCAGGCTTTACTTTTCAGCAGAAGGGTCCCAAGCAATGGGCCAAACCTACCCAGGACACAGGCAGGAAAGAACACGGACACACCAACGGTCTGGCAGCCCAAGAACAACTCCCTCCCACACCCCCGCGTGCAGCCCTGTGCACGACGGGTATTCCAGCGCCGTGGTGTAAAGCACACAGCCCACCTGCCCTGCCCACCACTACATCAGCTCCTTCACAACGTTTTCTTTACAGTTTTTCCCCAACTCAGTACCCATGCACGCAACCAGGACTGTATGGCTTTTGGTACCAGAAGTAACAAAGACTTCCCACAAAAACAAAACAAAAAAAATCATTATTTGCAGAGATATCAAAGGAATCTGTATCACTAACAACATTTGCAGCAGAGGGCAGCGAGGTCAGAGTGTGTTTGGCTCAATAAAACAGATTCTCCACCTACAGAAAAGAAATCCAGCCCTGCTTGCTATGCTTCTTCCTCACATCAACAGCTTTGTTTTGCTTTGCAATTCCCAAACAGGCATTACCAAGCGGGGCTGCATTTCTCCTAGAATCAAACCACCAAAGGAGTCGTGACTGCTGTCTCCTATCCTTTCAGGCTCCGACAGAACTTACTTCCAAAGCACCTCCTTGCACCTTCTTTATTCCAATCATTTTGAGTTGTAACAAGTCATCTAGCATCATGACAGCATCTACGACCATCTTGGAGAAAAACTCCTTGCTCTGGGAGATCAGCTTAGAGCTCAGGGCAGTGGCAGCACACTTCTCCAGCAGGCTTCTCTGCTCCCTGCAAGAAAAAACAAGGTCTGGTTCACTTGCTGATTCTTTTCACAAACTCACTAACCATTCTGCCTGGTGCGATCAATCCGCTCTGACAGGAAGAAGTTCAGCTCCCCTCTGTCAACGGGAAAGCCGGCACACAGATCTCAAAGCCCAATTCTCCCTCTTAGAGCCCGAGCAGCCCTGACCACGTCAGTTGGCTTTCAGACACAGCAGGCCTGAGCAAGGCATCTGGGCTCAGCAGCCTCTCCTTCATCCAAAGGCAGGAAGGAGTTTTTTAATCCCTCTAAAGGCAGCACATTCTCCAAAACATTAACTCAGGTAATGTATGGCATAACAGAGCGGATGATCCAAGAGACCCCAGGGAAATACAGATCCAGCTCCCAGGCTCTGTCACCCAGTTACTGCTGACCATCAGGACCGCTGTACCTCGCATCACAGGACAGCAGAAAGGCTACAGCTCCATTTGGCTTATTTAAAATCATCACGCAGTTCAACTTGAACTTTTACTCGCAGGTATTAGTAAGGTCAGATCAAGTAGACAAGAGCTTAAACCGCAGGGAGAGAAGGAACTCTAGTATTCTCACCTCAGCTGAGGGGATCATGTCCTGCTAGCAGCTATCTAACTCCACGCATTCAACAGCTGAAAAGCGATCTGATTTTCAGAGAAGCGCTGAGCGTTTAACGCTGCCACTGATCACAGCAAAGGTGCAAATCCCCACCACCACTGAAAAATGAAATCAGGCCACTTATTTTAGTACCTAGTTTCCTCCATGTGCACTGGAAGACACTGGCCTACATACCTCGCTGCAGCCCAAGTGAGAGCACAGCACCTCCCCCGGAGGAGCAGGAAATTCCAAAAAAACTCGAGAATAACCCCGGTGTGGGGCCGCTGCTGTACAACCCGATCTTGAGACCTCAGACAGAACCACAGCAGCAGTTGGAAACGCCCTCACAGCAGCTAACTGAAGCCCAGCTACACAACCAGGTCACCTGCAAGGGAAACTTACTGTTTATCTTCCTTCTTCACTGCAACAGCAATGTCTTTGATCTTGTTTACAGCCTGTCAAAACAGAAGCCAACAGCTGGATTAATGATTCATGCTCACGAGCTGATCAGACCTCCATCTTTTCTCTTTGTATATTATGGTACCTTTTATTCCCTACTTCAACTGAAGTTTCAAGCATTTAAGCTATTCCACCCCTTCCAGCACAGTAATTCTAAGAAACACACCAGCGTTAAGAGGATTGGGAAGAAGCTCCGAGCTGCTCCACTGCGTTCAGCAGAGATCTGGGGAACCAAAGGGCTGTGGAGGGAGTTAACCTCCAGAGAAGGCTCAGGTTAACGGGACTGATGTGCTTTACGAGACATAAAGCTTACCACGGAGCAGCAGAGATCAGGAGAATGGGAAATCAATTTCCCCACTTATTCTTCCTTGGAACAAAATCAAAGGAAGCAATAGCGCTCGAGAGGTGCTAGCTGGCAATAGCAGCTCACTGGCACCAGAAAAGGCAGCTGATGTTCACACTAAGACGTCACCAGATCCCTACTGTCACTCCCCACGCCCATTCATTACCGAATTTTGCCTGGAAGGGTGTTATTTTTCCTCTTTTGGCTCAGAACTGCTCTCCCCAGATGCTCTGGCAGAGTTTAATACACCCCTCAGCTCTGCAGCAGCAGCTGAGCCCTCCCTCGCTACAAGCAGCGCTGCCTTACCAGCTGCGTGGCTGTGCGGAAGGCACGGATGATGATTTGAGGATGGAGGCCTTCCTCCACGTAGGGCTTCACTTGTTTCAGGAACTCAGCAGCAAGCAGAGTTACGGATGTGGTACCATCACCAACCTGGACGGAGAGGAAACGCTCCGTGTCACCCACACGCTGCAGAGCTGCTGTGATAGCAGCTTCAAAACCCCGCAAGGGCTTCCAGAGGAAGGCAGGTCTCAACTTTCGCTGCTCACAGATTTGTGGCTGGATTCTTAAGCGACTCGGAAAGGGCTGGGTTCAGACTACATCCCGTTTGAGGGTGAAGTCTCATTTCCCAGTCACCTACGTTCATGAAACGCGAGCTTTATGACTTTGAAATTTCCAAACCTCCCGTCAGATCTGGCTAAAACAGTGCAAAAGGTTTGAAAGTTACCACAAAAGGGCAAAGTGTCAACAAAGAAACGAGCATAAATGCCAGCACTCCATCAGCTACTCCCACCCAGTAACACAAACTCCACACAACGGCTGACAAGAGCACGCCTGCTGCTGCGCTTTACGCTTCTGAGCGCGGCCGGGTTACCCTCCTACCTCTGCATCTTGAGATTTGGCGATGTCCACCAAGGTCTTGGCAGCCGGATGGACAACATCAAGGAGCTTCAGGATGGTGGCACCGTCATTGGAGATAGTGGCTTTGCCTAGGAGTGATGCAGACAAGAAGTCAAGCTTGACTGCCACAAGTAAAGCCCTGGTCACTGGGAAAGGGACCCGACTCCCGAGGGAGCTTTTCAGACCTCAGAGAGACGTTAATACCACAGTAACGGCAGTCCAGCCACTCTCATGGTGCTTCACCATTTCGCCTTTCAGGGCGAACGTGGACCCAACCCGTTACCACACTACGGCATTCCCCAGTCAGGCCTCTGTCCTGCATCACTCTGAATTTTGTCACGTTTGAACAACCACAGGCTCTCAGCCCAGACCTCCACTTAAAGGGCATTTTTCTGCAGCAAAATGACTGTGGGGTTTTTTCTCCCCTCTGTGATTTGAAGTGTGATCACCATGGTATTTTAACACGCTCCTACCACCAGACACAGTGATAAAAGGAAGATGAGGGAAAACCTGGGTCCCCTCCAGAATCAAACAGGTGATCTGGTCACCCAGGATACGGAGAAGGCTGAGGTACTCAATGACTCTTTTGCCTCAGTTTTCACTCACAATGGCTCTAGTCACATCGCCCAAGTAGCAGAAGGCAAAGGCAAAGACTGGGAGAATGAACTGCCCACTGCAGGAGAAGATCAGGCTTGAGAACATATAAAAAACCCAAAGGTACACAAGTCCATGGAACCTGGTAAGATGCATCCACAGGTCCTGAGGGAACTGGTGGATGAAGCAGCCAAGCCACTCTCCATCATATTTGAGAAGTCATGGCAGTCCAGTGAGGTCCCCACTGACTGGAAAAGGACAAATATATGGCCCAGTTTCAAAAGGGAAAAAAAGAAGACACAGGGAACTACAGGCTGGTCAGTCTCACCTCCGTGCTGTGCAAGACCGTGGAGCAGATCCTCCTGGAAACTGTGTTCAGGCACATGGAAAATATGGAGGTGACTGGTGACAGCCAGCATGGCTTCAACAAGGGCAAATCAGGCCTGACAAATTTGGTGGCCTTCTATGATGGGGTTACAGCATTGGTGGACAAGGGAAGAGTGACAGACACCATCTACATGGACTTGCACAAGGCATTTGACACTGTCCCGCATGACAGCCTTGTCTCTAAGCTGGATAGACACAGATTTAGTGGATGGACCACTTGGTGGATAAGGAATCAGCTGGATGGTCACACTCAGAGAGTTGTGGTCAACGGCTCAATGGCCAAGTGGACATCGGTGACGAGCGGAGATCCTCAGGGATCGGTACAGGGACCAGCACTATTTAACATCTTTGTCAGCAACACAGACAGCGGGATCAAGTGCAC
>VWZZ01008062.1:700337-713528 GCA_013399095.1 Psophia crepitans
GCTGCGCCGCCATCCGAGTGCATTTCCCCTCGCTGCACCCCGGCCCCTTTGCATGTCCCCTCCGGCACCCCGATCCGGTGCGTTTCCCCTCCGTGCATCGCGGTCCGGGGGCATTTTCCGTCGGGGCACCCTGACCTAATTGCATTTCCCCACCCAGCGCCGCGTTCTGGGTGCCTTTCTCCCCCTGCACCCCAGTCTGGGTGCATTTCCCCTCCATGCACGTCGGTTCAGGCCTCTCTCCTCGCTGCACCCCGGCCCCGTTGCATTTCCCCTCTGCGCACCGCGATTGAAGGCATTTCCCCTCCTACGCCGCAGTCCGGGTGTGTTTCCTCGCCATGCATCCGAGCCCCACTGCATTTCCCCTCCTGCGCCCCAGTCTGGGGGTGTTGGTTGACGCTCGCCTGGCCATGAGCCGGCAGTGTGCCCAGGTGGCCAAGAAGGCCAACGGCATCCTGGCCTGTATCAGGAATAGTGTGGCCAGCAGGAGCAGGGAGGTGATCGTCCCCCTGTACTCAGCCCTGGTGAGGCCGCACCTCAAGTGCTGTGTCCAGTTTTGGGCCCCTCACCACAAGAAAGACATCGAGGCCCTGGAGCGTGTCCAGAGAAGGGCAACGAAACTGGTGAAGGGGCTGGAGCACAGGTCTGATGAGGAGCGGCTGAGGGAACTGGGCTTGTTTAGTCTGGAGAAGAGGAGGCTCAGGGCAGACCTTACTGCCCTCTACAACTACCTGAAAGGGAGTTGTGGTGAGCTGGGGGTCGGCCTCTTCTTGCAGATAACTAGTGACAGGACAAGGGGAAATGGCTGCAAGTTGCGCCAGGGGAGGTTCAGGTTGGAGATGAGGAGAAATTTCTTCTGGGAAAGGGTGGTCGGGCATTGGAACGGGTTGCCCAGGGAGGTGGTGGAGTCACCGTCCCTGGGGGTGTTTAAGCAAAGGTTAGATGTGGTACTTAGGGACGTGGTTTAGTGGGGAATAGGTGGGGGGGGCGGTTGGACTGGATGATCCTGGAGGTTTCTTCCAACCTTAATGATTCTATTCTATTTTATTTCCCCATCCAGCACCCTGCCCCAGGTGCATTTTTTCTCGTAGTGTCTCAGTCCAAGCGCATTTCCCTCTGCGCACCCCGATCTGGGTGCACATCACCCCAACTCCCTCCGTGATCCAGCTGCATTTTCCCCTTCCCCCGGGGCACCCCTTTCTGGTGCCTTTCTCCCATCTCTGCTCACAGCACCCCAGGCTGAACCCGGCGTTTTGGGTGCTCTGCCCCGGTGCACGGCGCCGTTCAGGAGTTGTAGTTGGGTATTTTCCCTTTTATTTCAGGAATTTTGCCTTTCATTTTCTCTGCCTCTCTCCACGCACACCCAGGTTTACGCATCCACGAGTACTTGTACTTCCAAGTGCTGAGCCCTGGAGACATCCGCTACATCTTCACCGCCACCCCGGCCAAGGATTTTGGAGGCGTGTTTGTAAGTATTACGAACTGAATTCCTCTTGGGTCCCCCCATCCTCTGGGGATTTGAAGCCTTTTTCTAAAAATGGAGCTAATTGCTCTTCCGCGAGCCTTCCCCGAGGAAGGAGGCCCACGTTGGTCCTTGCCTTCGGCCTCAGCAGGCTTTTGAAGGGGGAGTTTGGCCCCACATGTGGCCAGGGAGCACGTGCCCCACTCTTTCCTCCTCCGAGGGCTGAGACAGGCGCAGCCACGTCCCAGGAGGGCCGGGTGGGCTCCTGTGGGGGACGGCGGAGGTGAACCTCGTAAAACCTTTCCCTGAATAAACCCGGGGTCGGGATGGGGGTGCAGGAGCAGATCTTCTAGGAAGCACATGGGACATTGAGGAGCGGAGGAAAAGACGCTTTCTGGCTCTGCACGTGTTCCCCAGGAGCACTTGTATGTATGGACGGTGTCGTGCCTCAGTTTCCCCTCCCCATGCTGACAGCAAGGGCTGGGCAAGCTGTTGAGTGAGGTCGGGATGGCTTTGCAGAGGCTGGAAAGGGGCAACCAGGAGCCCTAAATCTCCCCCAAAACACACCCCACATGGGGATGAGCAGGTCACAGGACAGTGGGGATGGCCATGGTGGGGCTAGGGCCGGGAGCAGCCCCAATCCCTCCTGCTCACCCCTGCCTGTCTCCTGCTCGGAGAACACAAGGTACGACCAGATCCACCTGGTCCCGGCGGACCCGCCCGAAGCCTGCGGAGAGCTGAATAATGGCGTCTTCATCCAGGACCAGATCGCCTTGGTGGAGAGGGGGTACGTCTGGCATCACGAGAGCTGTTTGGGGGGACCCTCGGGCAGGAGGGAGGCTGCCTGTGCTGCGGAGGGTGGCAGTGCCATGGCCGCATTTTACTGTCCCTTCCAGCTTCCTCCCATGGCTTACCTCACGTGGGTGTACGAGGAGAATGAAACGCCAAAGTGTTTCATGGCATCTCTTAGAAAACAGCCTGCACTAAGTTGGAAAAGGCTTTATTATTTTATTTCATTTTATTCTATTTTATTTTATTTTTTCTTTAGAGAAGGTGGCAGAGCGGGGGCAGCCTGTACCTAAAATACGGACTCGGAGAGGAGCGGGGTTTGGGGGAGGCATGGGGCAGACAGTCCCCGGTTCGGGCAGCTCCAGGCAAGCTCTGGCACTTGCGGGTTTCGTACCTGCCAAGGATCTGCCTGCGGCCACCGAAGGTTTGTCACTCTTTGCCCCAGGGGTTGCTCCTTCCTGTCGAAGACGCGTGTCATCCAGGAGCACGGCGGCCGGGCGGTGATCATCGCGGATAACGCCTACGATAACGACAGCTTCTACATCGAGATGATCCAGGACAGCACCAGGCGGACAGCCGACATCCCCGCGCTCTTCCTGCTGGGCAGGGACGGGTAGGTGCCTTGGCCAAGAGCCGTCTCATCTTGCCAAGTGTGGAACATCTCATGGGAAGGGCCAAGCGACAGCCTTGTCCCCACAAAACAGGGACACCTCTGTAAGGGCAGGTGTAGGGTCCTGCACCCAGGGAAGAACAACCCCAGCACCGGGACAGATGAGGGGTTGACCTGCTGGGAAGCAGTGCTGCAGAGAAGGACCTGGGAGTNTCTGGGCTCCCCAGTTCAAGAGAGACTGGGAACTACTGGGGAGAGCCCAGCGGAGGGCTGCAAGGAGGATGAGGGGCTGGAGCATCGCTGGTATGAGGAAAGGCTGAGAGAGCTGGGGCTGTTCAGCCTGGAGAAGAGCAGCCTGAGAGGGGATCTAATCAATGCTGATCAATATCACCAGGGGAGTGTCCAGAGGAAGGGGCCAGACTCTGCCCAGTGGTGCCCAGGGACAGGCCAAGGGGCACCGGGCACAAACTGGGACACAGGAAGTCCCACCTGACCATGAGGAGAAACTTCTTCCTTCTGCGGGTGCCGGAGCCCTGGGCCAGGCTGCCCAGAGAGGGTGTGGGGTCTCCTTCTCTGGAGAGACCCCAGCCCCGCCTGGACGCCACCTTGTGCACCCTGCTTGGGGTGCCCCTGCTCTGGTGGGGGTTGGGCTGGGTGATCTCCAGAGGGCCCTGCCAACCCTGACTAATCTGTGAATCTATTTCCATATCAAAACCACTTCCCTTGAACAGCGTGGACAGAAATACTGTCCTAATAAAAATGCTGACCCCCGCCAGTCTGTGACTCTCTGAATCCTTCCAGGTACATGATCAGACGCTCCCTGGAGCAGCACGGGCTCCCCTGGGCCGTCATCTCCATTCCCGTCAACGTCACCAGCATCCCCACCTATGAAATGATGCAGCCCCCCTGGACCTTCTGGTAGCAGTGGGAAGCTGCGGTGGATTGAGGACTTCCCGGTGGATCCCAGGAGCTGGCTCCAAGGACCAGGTTTGAGGAAAGGGTCTCAACACGCTCCAGAGATCCCACCGCCCAGCCTCGCCGGATTCAGCAACGGGGAGATCTTTCTGCTGCCGCCGGCGCGTGGCTGAAGGGCAAACACCAGCACCCACGGTGGGAACCTCGAGCCTGGCACCGAGCACCCTTCGTAGTGACGTTCTGGGAGGGAGGTGATGGCCCGGCCCAGGCCAGCGCTTCCCCGAGAAACATTTTAACAACGTGTAAGAAGCCGCCGGTAATTTGTGCTGCTGATTGAGAGGGATGCGGGGCTACACGGACGCAGTCTGGAAGGGCTGGGAGGGAGAACGAGGTACAGGCTTGGTCTGTGCTAGCAGGGCTCGCCCAACAGCTGTATATTTTTGTCTGAGCTAATGAAGTCTGAACAAGTTTTAGAGAAAGGGAAGTTTCTCTTTTTTTTTTTATTAACAAGGGAAAAAAGGAACAAGTCTCATCCCCTAACAACGGTTTTCCTAGTGAACTACAGCTTCCTCCCAAGGGGGAGCCAAGGGGCAGGCGCTGATCTCCTCCCTCTGGGGCCCAGCGACAGAACCCCAGGGAACGGCCTGGAGCTGCCCCAGGGGAGGGTTAGGGTGGGGATCAGGAGAAGGTTTTTCCCCCAGAGGGTGGTGGGGCCCTGGCACAGGCTCCCCAGGGCAGTGGTCACCGCCCCGAGCTGGGCTGAGTTCAAGCAGCGTCTGGCCAACGCTCTCAGCCATCTGCTGTGATGGGGCTGGGCCTGTGTGGGGCCAGGAGTTGGGCTGATGGGCCTTGGGGGGCCCTTCCCACTCAGGAGATTCTGTGATTAACTTCCCAAGGTGCCTCCTGCAGCCAAGGCCCCTCCACAGCGCAGCTCAGTCACGCACAGGGACAGGAACAGCCTCACGGCACAGCATTGCCTCCGGCGTCCATCCCCAGAGTCGCAGACCCAGAGCCCAGACCCGATGGGTGTCTATTCCCCCATCCCCAGAGCCCCCTGTCCCTGCTAGGACCAGCCCCCAGATCGTGGCCGTCGTCTCTGCCCTCACCCCCCTCCCCTCTACCAGCACAAAGGACACGGCCGCGCTTCTCACCACTCTCAGTTTATTACGGACACTGAAGGGCGGCCCCGGGGCAGCTGGGGACGAGCAGCGGGGTGCAGGGCTGGCGGGGACAGTAGTGTCAGAAGTGTCCAGCTACAGCATCGCCCTCAATCCCGCAATCCAGCTACCACAGGCTCAAAGGGAGCGGTGGCAGGACAGCGGCTCCCCAAAATCCCAGAGAGGAGGAAAATACCCCAACCTGCTGCCCCTGGGCTGCTTGGAGCCATTTTCTCCCTCCAGCCACACAGGACGCAGTTGGGGACACCCCGAGGGTGGCTGGCAGCATGGGATGGATGACAACGCTCAGCTGCCGGTGACATCTCCATGGTGGGCCCGTTAAGCTCGGTGTGGGGAAGCACTCAGCACCACGCTGCACCCCTGGCCATGGCAGCTCCCTCCTGAAGCAGCCCGCAGCCAGACGGCCCGGCGGGACGGCTCGCTCTCTGCAAAACCCGAAAAGTCGTTTGGGTTGCGGACAGTGACTTGCCCGCAGCCCGTGTTGGCTCCGGGCTGGCGGCAGCCTGGCCTGCCCCCTGCCCCGAAGAGCCCGGCAGTCGCTGCACGGGGCTTTGCATCATGTAAAGGACAGGGCTGAGGTGGGAGGAAGGTGCTCGCCAGGGTCGGCTCCACTCTTCCGGCTGGACTCGGGCATCTGAGTCCCCCCGAAGGTGTCTCTGTCCCACCTGCAAAATCGTTTTGCCCCTCGCTGCTCGCCGAGCCAAGGCGTGGGATGGATATAGGTAAGGGCCCCAGCTCCTCAGTGTGTAGATAGTGCTAATATAGACATTAAATAGTACCCTTGTGCACAAACACACATACGCACACACACGTTCCCCTCGTCCCTGTGGGGCAGGAAAGGACATGCTCCTCCGCATCCACGGCCGGCACGGACACGGCAGAGCAGCCTTGAGGGTGGCCGCAAGACGACCACCATGACATCGCGGGGCTGACTGGACCCTGCCCTCCTCTGGCCTCCCCCGCAGGCGCCAGCCAGCCCCTCCAGGGACTGGACCGGGGCAGGGGGCCAGCGGCTCGTAGCCTGTCCTCACAGGCAGGACGGGGACGGCCTGACACACGCACACACACGCACAGCGCACAAGGACAGGCGGGAGCAGGGCCTGCCTCCGGCTCCCCCGCTGCCCCGCTCCGCCGAGCCTGCGCACCCACCAGTGACCCGTGGCCTCCCACCCGACCCCACAACACAACCCTGTTTCTAGTATTAAAGCTGCTGCCTCTGGGAGGAACCCCCCATCCCTTTCCCTTTCCTCTTGCCCGGGGCCAGGATCAAACGTCAGTCATCTCATCCTCCAGCTCAGCATCATCTGTCTCCCCTTCGCCCTCCTCCTCTTCGTCAGATGTCACATCGGCATCATCGGCTTGCGCTAGGCACTTGGGACACGAGCAGGTAAACAAGTAGTTCTCCCTGGAAGAAGGGAAAAGAGGAGTGATGGTGTCGAGACAGCACAACCCCAGCACTGCTGCTGGGCAGGGGGTAGGGGACAGAGCAGCCAGGAAGGGGACAAATACGTTAAACTTGGAGGAGTTTAGTCTGGAGAAGAGGAGGCTGAGGGCAGACCTGATCGCTCTCTGCAGCTCCCTGACAGGAGGGGGTGGGCAGGGGCGTTGGTCTCTGCTCCCAAGACAAGAGGAAACAGCCTTAAATTGCTGCAGGGGACGTTTAGGTTGGAGATTAGGAAAAATTTCTTCCCCAAGAGTGGTCAGGCCCTGGGACAGGCTGCCCAGGGAGGGGGGGAGTCACCGTCCCTGGAGGGGTTCAAACAGCGTGTGGACATGGCACTGTGGGACAGGGGGCAGGAGCCATGGGGGGGGTTGGGTTGGTGGTTGGACTTGATGATCCTAGAGGGCTTTTCCAACCTTAAAGATTCTGTGATACTGTAAGTTTGGGGGTTCAATAGTGCTGGGCTCAGCTGGGATGGAGGTAGTCCGGGCTGGAGGGACATGGGGATGGTGACCATCAGCAGGAACCCCTACCCTTGAAGGGCAGAGAAGGAAAAGTAGGGTGGGTGGGGACAGCCAGGCTTTGCAGGAGGGAGCCACCCAGGGGTGCAAGCCTGCGCACAGAGAGGGAGAGCCCAAATCCTCGGCCCCTGAGGCTACAACACGTAAGGCGGCACTACAAGGAGCTCAAAGCACCGAAAGCACCACATGCTACGTGCACACCCTGCCACCAGCGCACTGGCTTGCACACCAGCCCGTGCACAGCCGCACGCAGGGCCCCAAGGTGAAGATGCAGCCCAGACTGACGGACTGGGGGTGCAAAGGGGTGCCGTGTCCCCCCCAGGTTCCTCCCAGCAGCCCTTACCTGAGTATCTTGTTGCGGCTGTGTCTGCTCCGCTCCCTCTGACAGCAGTCCAAGTAACTGATGCAGATTTCCTGTGAGCAAAGAGAAACAGGTTGGGCTGAGAATCGCTTCCCACGAACCCAAGGCAGCAGGATTTGCACCAGTCCCTCTCAGCCAGGCAGAAACACGGGGTCTGGCAGCCCCTGCATGGGACGAGGTGGGAATTCCTCTGCCAGGACCAGGCAAGAGACGGGAGGTGCGGGGCTGGGGGGCGATGCAGGGGACACAGGGACCCTCTGCCAAGGTACGATGCCAGCCCAGGTCCCCCCAGGCCCTGCCATCTCACCTCTCCTGCTTCGATGTCCTCCAGAGCCGTCAGATGCAGGAGGAAGTTGTTGTCCGGGAAGGATGTCTCAGCATTGGGGATGCAGCTGTGGTTACCTACAGGGCAGATGGGACGCAGCTGCAAATGCATCTCGGGAGGAAGAGGAAGGCCGAGGCAAGGTTGGAGACCCACTGCAGCCCGGGGGGCTCGTGCTGCCCTCCTGTGCGGCGCAGGCACGTGGGAGCCAGTGCCTCCAACTGGGAGGGCCATGGCCTGGCTAAGGGTAAGGCAGCACAACGCTGCGGCCACCCAAGCAGCCTCAAGGACACCAGCAAGACACCGTCCACTCACACTGGGGACTACAGCGTCCAGCGGAGCAGGGTGCAGGGCCAGGGCTCCCTTACACCCCCAAAAACCACTCAGAGAGCGCCAGCTGTCCTAGACGAAGTGCAGGGATGCACAGCACCACCCCTGCCTCCAGGTGCTGAAGGAAGGATGCACAGGGCAGCACTGATCCCCCACTTCCCAGCTCTCCCAGCAGCCAGTCCACAGGCCCTGCTCATCCCTGCTCTGCCATTAACGCTTAGGTGTGAAAGGCGGCAGCTCCGGGTGCTGGGACACCCTCTCCTCCACCCCCACGGCCCAGCCAAGGAAGGCCCCCTCCCTTAACGGTTTGTTCAGCTCCGTTTTGCTCAGACAAGATTGCAGACAGTCTCTTTGCCAACCGCACACGTGGCTCCTGGAGCCTGTGTCACATCTGAGTTCATTCTAGCCAGGACTGACCATTTCATAGCCAGGAGATGCCAGGAGACCCCAAGAGAGCAGCCGGGCCTCAGGGCAGCAGCCACCCCACCGCACCCACGGACGGGAAGCACACACCCCTTTCCCTAGAAACTTTCCGGAAGAACTGAGCCACTCCAGCCCAGGACATCCCACTCCTCCCTAGTAGTTTTCCTCCCAAGCCTTGTGCTACTTACAGCAGCTCTGCAGCACGTAGAGACCCGATCCCTCGCAGTTGAGGAACTCTCCTGACTCTGCAGCACAGAGAGGGGGTTAGAGCTTTGCACGGGCCGATCTGACTCATCCACACACGCAGCTCAGTGTGAGCACGAAGGGACGTTGTCAACGCTGAACGCACCCAGCCAGCACTGCTCTGGGGGCCGAGCGTGCGAGGGTCGTTCCCAAAGCACACTTCCCTCCCCACCAAGAAGGGATGGGGGACATGAAGATTTGCACCCCCAGATCAAGCGTGCACTTCCTGCCCTGTCCCTGTACTCACACAGCCACTGGTCAAAGAAGCGATAAACAGGTCTTTGAACAGCCAGTGTCATCGGGAGTTTCGTGCACAGGATCCCTCCAGCGCAGCCCCCCAGCCACCCCGACCTGCCGCAGGTCCTGCTGCCCACAAACCGGGACTTGGCCTACCCATGCAGCGAGCCAAAGACAGCAGACATGGCTTGTGTGGAGCAGGGCAAGTGGGATCTCCCAGTCCCTGTGGGAACCTAGCCTGGTCCCTCAACACCGGGAGAAGCCTCCAGCAGCAGAAAGCCCGCCACGTCCTGCGAACAGCGCTGCCTGACGCTGCCCACCGTCACTTCAGAGCCTCACCCTTCTCAATGTCCTTGTAAAGCTGGTCGATGAAGGCGTCCAGCTCCTCTCGCTGCAGCATGGGAAGGTCCAGCGCATCGCAGGCATGCACCCACTGGCTCAGCGAGCTGTCGGGAAGCAGAGGGATGCCATTACAGTCCCGCGGTGCTCTTGGCACGCGGTGGGACCTCGTGGGGGTTAAATTCGGTGGTTCTGAGTGGCCAGGGTCTGGCAGAGGGAGGCAAAAGGGTCGGACACTGCCAAGACGAAGGACTGCTTTTAAGTTCGCCTCTCAATCCCCCTCTCCAAACCCAGGGAGTACCCAGGCCAGCATGGATTTACAGCCTGCACACCCCCTCCGTACCACACCTCTGCTGCCCTGCAGGGAGCACCCAAACAGCCCCATTACCTTGTTCCTATGCCTTGGCCATTGGTCCCAACGAGAGCAAAGAGGGATCGAAAGCCTTCTGGAGTGAACCACTGCAGAAGGGAGATGAGAAAGCAGCTGAGCCCAGGCCAGCCTGCGGCAGCACCCCGCTCTGCAAGCGTCTCAAATCCCACGGGGAGCTTTGGGGGAAGCAAGGAATGAGGAGAGTCCCAGGGGAAGCCCTGGCCTTTGGGGCAGACGTGACCCAGGGGGACTGACGCCAAGCGGGGGGGTCCCACCATGCTCCTGGCTAGTCAGGAGGCAGCTCAACTCACCCTGCTGAGACGTTCGTCGTAAAGGGCTTCAGTGAAGAGCAACCGCAGCAGCTCCAGCTGGCCCTGGCAGGATACGGCAACACCATCAGGGAGGGGAAACACCGCTGGGAGTCAGACCCAGGCTGATGGACAAGCCCAGCACAGGCTGGAAGGCTCAGGAGTCAGGCTCCGCATGCTTCCCTGCGAGGCTGTAGGCTGCTGCCCTCAGAGCAGCAAAAGCCACTCATTTTAGCAGCAACAGCCACCTACGCAGCAGCTAAATATCACCCTGTCTCATCCCACAGCAGAAACATCTCCACCACAAGAACCAGCAGCATGTCCCACTGAAGCACCACAAGCCCGAGGCCCTCACGGCAACCCATTTCCTCTCTGTCAGGTCAGCCAGCCCCTAACAGGGGACTCTGTGCCCCTACTTTGAGCCTGGGATTTCCAGTGTCTCCCACCCCAGCTGTAACAGGGCCCCATGGGCTCGCAGACACAGGCAGAGAGCAGGCAGGCTCAGGGATTCAACACATCCAGGCTCTTACCTTAAATTTGTCCCCCAGCAACTTGTGCACAATCTCCTCTTCTTCGTTTGCAGTCTTACTACAGAACTGGGAGAAGGCCTTGATCCACCACTCCTTGTCTTTAGCCTGACAAAGGAATCAAGCAAAGGCACTGCACCAACACCGCCTCCCTCCCCAGCCAGGAGAGCGAGGACAGGACAAGCCCCACTGAGCTCAGAGGTATCCAGCCTGCTATCAAGAACCACCAGAAGCGTTTGCATGGTGGTAGTTTATTGTCGGAACAAACGCTGAGAAAGCTGGGCCAAAGAAATGCAGCCAAAGGAAAGGTTCAGTTCTGGCTAACTATTTGGGTACAGGGAAAAAAATGACCTGCTTGGCTCAGGACACAGGAACCTCCTTTGGTGCCTGCTGTCTCCACAACCAGGGACCCCTGGACAGTGAAATCCATTCAAGCAGGACCCCACAAGTTGCCAGAGAACAGTCCCTGAGAATAGCAGCCACAACGGGATGAGGAAACCACACACCAGCCGCTGTGGCTCCAGATGTACCTGTTTGACGGTGGCGACCATCCTGGCCATCAACATGATGCTGGAAGTCTCCGGGGGATAATGCATGTTTCTGGGGGACAAGAATGAAGATAAAAGATGAGCGGATCAGTGCTGGTATGGAAATAAAAGAGGCAGCTGCCATCCATGTGGTCAGGCGTGCACTCATCTGTCACACTGAAGCATCCAGCACAGCTTCACTGATCTGGTGAGAAGCCTGCACCCAGCTGCCTGCTCTGAGCATACAAATAATCCCCTCCCATCCTCTTAAACTAGAGCCTGGGTCCCACACAAAGCCCAGGACTGCAGCGAGAGCTGGGGTTTGCAATGAGCTTGGGGTCAGGGATGTCGTTTCTCCCCTTTGCACCCATTTTGCCATCTGCAAGCAGGGACAGCAATTTAGGTACCCGCACGGGTGCTACAAGGAGGATCTCACAGAGGCTGGAGATCTGCAGGACTACTATAAAATTGCAGGAGCGAGGGATGTGCGGCTCAGTGCTTTGTAGCTCTTTACTGGGAGAAAAATAAGACTGCTCGGACATGTGTCTAAACCCTTGAGCTGCCAACACAAAGTCACCTGCTGCCCAACCAGCAGGTAGAGACGAGCAGTGTCCCGTGGCCACCACCACCCCCCAGCCACCCCATGCAGGGATGCAAAGCAAGGATGGTCCTCAGCCCTGGTCCCAGGCAGCGTCACCCAGCCCAGGAAAGCCACCTCCTCTGCCCATGGAGCAACAGCAGGCCATCGGTCCCCTACCTCCATGCCTCCTGCAGCTTGTTGAGGGGGTGCGTGGGGTCATCACGGGATGGGCCAAGGCAGAGGACCTGGTGGTACTGCTCCAAAGCGGCCTGCCTGCATTCAGCGCTGCAGTACGTCACCTAGAGCGAGGAGCACAGCGCCCGGCATTGGCTACAGCAGCAGGAAAAGAGGGTCCTAGGCCCAACTGTGCCCCCTCCCTGACCATCTGAGCCCCAGCTCTTTAGCCATCGCAACGCAGAAAGGAAAGGCAGCGCAAATGCCTGGCTAGACGCTGTACAGGAGTCAGCGATCCCAACAAGACCACAGTCCCTCCCGGCAGCCCCGTACCTGGCAGCGGGGACACTGCTGGTGCAGGTCTTTCCGAATGCTGCACTGCTCTGGGTGAGGCAGCACCAGCGAGCTCTTCCCCAGCAGCCGCTGGGCATTTTCCTCTGCCGTCTCCAAAGCCCGCAGGCAGTGATCACAGGCTGTGGGGAGACAGGACAGACGGATGCCACACTGAGACCACAGCCTTCGAGAAGGAAAGGAGCCAGAGCCCAGGGCAAGGCAGTGTGACTGGTACCCACACCATCAGAGAGGACCATCTCCTAACTGGAGGCACGAGTTAGGTCTCTTACCATTCCCTCCATAGGCAATACAATTTCTGCTGCAATTTAACCGCCCCCCAAGCCCTCGTGTGCTGCCCTGTAACGCTGGGAAGTGTTTAAGGGCCGTACGATGGCAAGCATCCCCGTGTCCCTGACAGAGTTCAGCGGACAACACAGCTTAAGCAGAACAAAAAAAGAAAAGAAGTTTAAAATCCTGCTCTTACAACCCTCGGTTTTTATTCTGACGCCTCTGGAGAGCGCTGGCACCAGCGCCACGGTGAGGCTGGGACAGGACCCTGGGGTCCCCACACAGGTCCCCCCAAGGGCGACACATGGCGCTCCCCTCCAGGGCTGATGGAAGTCACCATCGCTCACACGGCCCCAACGTCTTCAACTTCCCAACCGCTCGTTCCGCGCAGAGGCAGCAACAGCAGCAGGGCCACCTTGCTGGCCGTGCTGAGACAGACCCGAAGCCTTTCCCCGAGAACCGGGCAGCTCCTCCGGGACGCGCAGCCGCCTCTCCGGGCGGGTGACGGGGACGTGCCACCACCGCCAGCCGCTCACCTCGGTAGTTGTATAGGGCGTTCCAGAGGAACTGGGACGACACCACCGGCCTCTCCACGAAGACGGTCTCTCCTTTGCGGATGTTCTTGGTGGCGAACAAGCCTTTTCCCTGCCGAGGAAGACGCGTGGGTCAGGGGACGCACCCGAAGCCGACACCCGCACGGGGCTGAGGGCACCCCCCACCCCACGCAGACTGAGGGGAGGCTGCCGGGCTTTTACCTCCCTTTTCCCTCTGAAATCCGCTCTGCCGCAGCGTGAGGGAAGGGAAGAAGCTCCGCGGCGGGGGGGACCGGCCGGCACCGCCGGACTCACCTTGGCGCTGCTGATGAACCGCGCCTCCGCCGCGGCTCCGGTTCCAGCCCCGGCCCCGGCGCGGCCCC
>VWZZ01008064.1:0-68318 GCA_013399095.1 Psophia crepitans
AATCTATTTCTTCCTACCATTAAAAGGCAAAGACAAATCCCTCAGGCAGAAGCACAACAGAATCACAGTTCAGAGGTAGGAGGAAAAGCAGTGTTCACTGAGATGCTAACAGGCTGTCCTCTCACATCACCACTTGACCTGAAGCAGCAGCTAGAGGGGCCATGGAGCAGCTGGCTGAATATCAAGATGGAAAAGTTCTTAAGGGGTGACTCCAACTTTAGGAAAGAACATCTGTACCTTAGGGAACAAGGTCAGGAAAGTCTCAGTTCTGCAAATGTTTAGTCACACATGGAAGTCCACATTCCTAGAGGTGCTTTTGATTCAGGTCTGGCAAGCAGAGGGGTAAACTCCTGTGCTCACCAATCTGGAAAAAAGTAACCCCTGGCTTCTTGCCCTGCAACTGAACAGTGCACAGAGAGTCAGCAAAGTGACCTTGCACCCCTCACTTGCCTGTACAGTACACCAACGTGTGCCTCACAACTGAGCCTGGAATATTAGGTGTCCAATAGGAGTGGGTACAAGAATCAACGTATTCTGTAGTGCAGGCAACTGGGCTGCTCATGTCTCCTACTTCATCATGAAAAACAGAGCAGTCTTCTTTGGTCATTAATTCATAGGTGAAGTCTCAGAATCATCATCATACATCTGATTTTATTACTGAAGATAAGTGCCTCCTACATGCCTTTCCCCATGGGTTCTAGCCCATAGATGTACAATTCCCAATGAAATTAATTAAAAATTAGTTTTGATACAGTGACTGCAGGAATAGATTGAACAGAACTTTCTCACTTGTATTGCAGAGGGAGTGGCACGATTTTGCTGCTGTTTTCCGAACAACTCACTTTCAGAGCTCACTAACATATAAACCTTTGTGAACATGAGAACTACTAAGCACTGCCTCCCCTTTAAGACACTTAGTCTATAAGGGTTGCTATAAGGGGACATTCATGGTCCTATACCTGTTGACACCAGCAGAGACTGCTGAATTCTAAACAATGTAATAGAAATCTCAATAACCATCCAGTCATTTACTGCAGACAATAATACAAATCCAACCCCTCTGCTAATGAGATCTGTCATGGTGATAAGTCTGAGAATGATGAGGCCAAAATATCTGCAACTTATTTCAGCTAAGGTGACAAGATCATTTTGGAAGATGGCTACTTGAAAAACACTGCAGATAATGCAGAGATGTTCAAATGGTGGAAACTCTTTTGGACACAAGTGCAGCATTATCAGCTCACAATGTTCCCTGCTTCGCGGGTGATACAGAGCATTGGCACAGTGTGTACTGCTGCCTAAGTCAAGGACACAGTCACTGCGAGAGTGCCTGGGGATGCAATGGTTTCTCATCCACATGCTTCATTCTTGGTTCCTTAGTAAATTTGAAGCCTGAGGCCCAGGCCCTTTTGCAGCTTCCCCATGTGTATCCTTACTAGCTACACTCAGCAACGTTCATACTATGATAGCCTCCAGCAGAACCTGAAGCCACCTTCTCCAAGCAGTATCTTTACAAGAAGGCACCGAGCATAAAAATGGCTTACCGTTCCCTCCGCCTGGAAGGAGTCCTCTCTGGTTTTCTCTGTGGAGAGAACAAAAGATTTCATGATAGAAGAGAATCGGATGAAGAAAGAGTCTTGAAGATAAACAATAGACAGCTGTTTTGATACATTAGGTCTGAATCAGTGCTACACCTTGCTCAGCTCTTCATTATGTTTTTTATCATACCATAGTGCACTGACTCCCAGCCTGAACAACTACTCTGGTGGAGAACCAAGACTATTTTGAGCACTAGGATGTAGCAAGCAGATACTTATGCTCTCTCCAAATCACTTGATAACTAATGATTAACTTTGGAATCACTATTATGAATGAACAGAAACATCTGAAATAGCCATAAAGTAAAGCTTCAAATAAAAACAAAACAAATCTGTTTCCATTTCAACTTGCATTTCATTTTAGCAGCTACATCACTTCAGTATGTTCACCAGAGAACCCCAGTAGTACCAGAACTAGTTTTACTAGATTATATAGCCTGTTGTTGACTCAACAAATCTGTAGATGCATTTTCTAACATTTATGAAAGAAGGAGAAAAAACTCTTTTCTTTCTCATATCCATCAATCCTCATGACACTTTCATTATGTTTCCTTTTTCATTAGCAACTTACTCTCCAGGTTTGGGGTTTTTTGTTGGTTTTTTTTTTCTTACAGTGTCTACCTTGTACCCACACTATGCTATTGTTCCAGTGACATAACGGGTAGCAGTTAAAGAGTGGGCAGAAAAAGAACATGAAGACTCCACAGCTGAGCATGGTTCCCCTCATGTGCAAAAATGGAAGCACAGGCTGCCCTTTCCTCGCAAGCAGTTCCATCAAGAGGAGATCTGCATAAACACATAGGTCCAGGAGAAGGAGCTGAAATTGTGGCAGAAGGCCAATTACACAGATTGGTAGGGCTTGGAAGGGACCTCTAGAGATCATTTAATCCAAGTGCTCTGCTAGAGCAGGATCACCTAGAGCAGGTTGCACAGGAATGCATCCAGGCAAGTTTTCAATATCTCCAGAGAATGAGACTCCACAGCCTCTTCTGGGCAGCCTGTTCCAGCACTCCATCACCCTCAGCGCAAAAAAAAATAAATTTCTCCTGTTCAGATAGAATTTCCCATTTTCCAGTTTGTGCGCATTGCCCCTTGTCCTATCCCTGGGCACCACTGAGTCCGCCCCTTCCTCTAGACACCCACCCTTTAGATATTTATAAGCATTGATCAGATCCCCTCTCAGTCTTCTCCAGACTAAACAGACCCAGCTCTCTCAACCTTTCCTCATGTGAGAGNCCCCTCAACCTGCTGCCCATGCTGCTCTTGATGCACCCCAGGATACCATTGGCCTTCCTGGCCATGAGGGCACACTGCTGGCTCATGGAGAGCTTGTTGTCCACCAGGACTCCCAGGTCCTCCTCTGCAGCACTGCTTTCCAGCAGACCAGCCTCTAACCTGTACTGGTGCCTGGGGTTGTTCTTCCCTAGGTGCAGGACCCTACACTTGCCCTTATTGAATTGCATAAGGTTCCTCTTTGCCCAATTCTCTAGTCTGTCAAGATCTCACTGAATGGCACATCAGCCTTCCTGTGTGTTGGCCACTCCTCCCAGCTTGGTGTCATCAGCAAATTTGCTGCGAGTACACTCTGCCCCCTCATCCAGCTCATTGATGACTATGTTGAGTAAGGCCACACCAAGCACCGACCCTTGGGACTTACCACTAGATACAGGCCTCCATCTAGACTCTGCACTGCTAATCACAACCCTCTGCGCTCTGCCATTCAGCCAGTTCTCAACTTACCTCACTGTCCATTTCATTTCATTTTCCAAAGTGCATTCAGAGGAAGTTGTACCACTTGATGACATTGTAATTGAAAATTTTCTGTTTGGGTCATGTTGTATTTAACACAACGATGATTAATGGCATCAGTAAATTGGTAGGTCATTTTTCATCAACTTAGAGGTTGTTGTGTAGGCCTTGAGGATGCTAAATGAAACATACTGGCTGGATTCCTACCTGAAATAGTGTTTCCTTCTTTTTCCTCATCTGTACCTTATTGCAAATTGAAAACCAGCCTAATGGTTTGTCAGGTCACACTGTTCTGCCATAAGGGGCACTGAATTTTGATTTGCATTCCACACTGACAGCATCATGACAGAGAACTTACCATTTTATCTTTCTAAAAATGCCTGCAAAATTCACAACTCAGTTTGTTGCTATTTTTATTATAATTGTGTCTGGTTACAGATAAGTTTTTCCTCCTCTTCCAGAAGGAGAGGGAAGGAGGGGGCATTTTGTAATGCCTCTTTACCTCCAGTTTTGCTAAGTTCAGCCATCTTGCTGCAAGACCTGATTTAGCTCTTAGTAAAATCAATGGACATGCTCCCCTTTCTATTGATTGTTACAGAAGACAGGCTAGAGTCACATTTAAAGACAGTGAAGATGTGAATTCTACTTCCTCCTCATCAAGAAACACCAGCTTGAAGAATATTAAATTTGTTGGAACCACACTGTATTTCAGCTAAGTGGTATTGAGAGTTATCAGCTCAAAGTTCTCTAAACAGCCACAGAGCTACTCTACTTCTCACTCTTCTGATGCAATATTTGAAGTGGAATTTCATAGTCCCAGGCACCTGCGGAAAGCAGGTTATATGTTTACACATCCAAAAACTTCCACAGAATTCCAAGTAATGTTAATACAACTATCTTATTGTAATGCATACTGGTGTGAAATCTGTACAAGAGAAATTCAGAAACAAACAGGATGCATAAACATTACAACTATGTATTGGCTTTGCATGGCCAGGTTTTGGTTGCAGAGAGGCTACAGGGGTGGCTTCTATGGGAAGCTGCCAGAAGCTTGCCCTATATCTGATAGAGCCAATGCCAGCTGGCTCCAAGACAGACCTGCCATTCGCCAAGGCTGAGTCCATCAGCAATAGTGGTAGCATCCCTGAGGTAACATATTTAAGAAGGAAAAAACCAAAAAAAACAAAAAGTAGGAGCGGCATTTTGCAGCCAGAGAGAGGAGTGAGAATGTATGAGATTAACTCCTCTGCAGACACTCAGGTCAGTGAAGAAGGAAGGGCAGAAGGTGCTCCAGGCACTGGAGCAGAGATTCCCCTGCAGCCCGTGGAGAAGATCATGGTGAGGCAGGATGTTCCCCTGCTGCCCATGGAGGTTGATGGTGGAGCAGATACCCACCTGCAGCCCATGGAGGACCCCATGCTGGAGCAGGTGGAGGCACCTGAAGGAGGCTGTGACCCCATGGGAAGTGCACACTGGAGCAGGTTTGCTGGCAGGACTTGTGACCCCGTGGTAGCCCACGCTGGAGCAGTCTGTTCCTGAAAGTCTGCACTCTGTGGAAGGGACCCATGTAGAGCAGTTTGTGAAGAACTGCAACCTGTGGGAAGGACTCACATTGGAGAAGTCGGTGGAAGACTGTCTCCTGCTGGAGCAGGGAAAGAGCGTGAGGAGTCCTCTTCCTGAGGAAGAAGGAGCATCAGAGACAATGTGTGACAAAGTGACCACAACCCGTTTTCCCCATCCCCCTGTGCTGCTGGCAGGGAGAAGGTACAGAATTCAGGAGTAAAGTTGAGCCTGGGAAGAAGTGAGGGGTGGGGGAAACGTGTTTTAAGAATTAGTTTTTATTTTCTTATTATCCTACTCTGATTTAAGTAGTAATAAATTAATTTCCCTGATTCAAGCCTGTTTTGCCCATGACAGTAACTGGTGAGTGATCTGTCCCTGTCCTTATCTTGACCCATGGGCCTTGCACTGTATTTTCTCTCCCCTGCCCAGCTGAGGAGGGCAGTGACAGGTGGCTTGGGTGGGCACCTGGCCTCCAGANTTAAGTAGTAATAAATTAATTTCCCTGATTCAAGCCTGTTTTGCCCATGACAGTAACTGGTGAGTGATCTGTCCCTGTCCTTATCTTGACCCATGGGCCTTGCACTGTATTTTCTCTCCCCTGCCCAGCTGAGGGCAGTGACAGGTGGCTTTGGTGGGCACCTGGCCTCCAGACAGGGTCAACCCACCACAAACTATTTGACTTGTTCCTATCAAATATGATGAATATTTTTACAGTTTTAAAAATAAAGCCTCTTCGTCTTATCACTTCCTTGTAACTCACTATAAACTATTCTTCCAGTTTGTTAACTCTGAGTCTACCTGCACTCAAAAGGCCCAGAATTTGAAATCCCACAAAATAAGCTGATTTTAGGATTCTTCCCCCTTGACTGAGCTGTAAAACACCTGTTGATGCTAGGCATTGCACAAAGCAAGCAGAATGAATAGCATGCAACCTGTGGTGGGTTCTTGTTTTACAAGCTGAAGAGCTACTTTAAAAATCAGGTTCTTTTCACTCCTCCTTTACATTTTCCTGCTGGGCTGCTTCTTTTATTTGCCACATGTGGTACCATTTCATGACATATCAGTTAGAAAAGTTTTTCAGCAACTCTTCTACCTTCCAGATCCAAAGCAATCGTAACCCCTGGCTTTCTAGCCTTCCTGTACCAGTAGCAGCAAAATGCTGCCGTGTTTTCTCGTCTCCTTCTCTTCTCTCTTCCTGTTACCTTCCAAGGGGGTTACAGTTGAATTACCATACTTTACTGAACTTCAAGGCAAGTACTGAGTCATCGGTTTTAATTGCCACTGGTTAAAAAAAAGATCTTGTTCAGAACTTAATTTAATTCAGGCAGGAGAATCCCATCTGAATGTTGTATATTTCTTTTAAGTTTTTCTTGTCAGTTTCTTCTGCCTGCTTTGCTCCTCCTTGACTCCCTGAGGAAAAATAAAGGTGGTCCCTGTGGTAATGGAGCTGGTCCCTGCACTGCTAATCAAACGGAATAATCACTTACACTATCTATAATGCAATATTAAAGGGGCCAATTAGATCATTACTATCTAAGAGGGTAACCTTTCAGTTTGATGGCATCCTCCAGATTAGCATGTCATAAGATTAAATGAATTATTCATGTTAACAAAACGAGTCAACTAAGGAGGGAAATAAATGACTTAAGTGAACGACCTGAGCATTGTAGAAGCCAAACTGATTAATTTCCATTCAAAGACATGAATTTGAAACAAATAAAAACAATCAGGGTCACTCTGAAAAAATGCAGACAAATGAACAAGCAAGTCATTTTAAGCAGAAATGAACCCAAGGCACTATTACTTTAGGTGACAGTTCTGTGATCTCATAGGGAAGCTGACATCCTGATCAGAGAATAAGCAGCAAGGGAGATCATGAAGGAAATTCATTATATGGTTGTGATATCTCCCGAAGAGCTCCCCCTAAATCAAAGTGTAATGTACTATTTCACAGTTCAGGCATCCTCCCAGCCTCGGGCCTCTTGCTCATGCTTGCCACCTTTAAATTCTAAGTGGCTCTAACAAAACAACAAAAGTTAGGGAGTTAAAGTTGTGAAGCATCTGTTAAAAAGTATGTGTGCTTACCATTGTCATGACAAGATTTGTCTCCAAGCAGACCAAACAGTGGAATGTATTTAGCTACTGAGCACAGTGGTTATATAAATCAGAAAAAAATTGGTAAGAGTGAAAAAGAAAACGTCAGTCTCCCACACTACAGGTGATGTCCAAACTACCAAACACAAGAAGGATGGAAGGAAGCCTTACATGAAGCTAGTCTGAGGCTCAGAATTCCAGGAAATGTATGAAGTACCTTCACTCTGCCATTAATACCACCACAGGACTGATTCACAGCATCTGCTGGACACCACAGGTCTGGACTCTGCCAAAGTTTCATATTGCCCTGAATGAGGATTGATGGAGGACAGAAGCTTAGACAGTTCTGCTGGTTTGAAAGTGGGGGGAGTGAAGCATGTGAATTGTTAGATATTAATGTCAGAGTCCAGAAGTTTAAAAGGATCACACATTGAATAGATCTGCAAGAGATATCCTTTCAACTTTTCCATCTTTTGCAATTCATGCAAGAATTTCTGCTTAAAGCAGTTCAGTCTTCCTATGTTCATCTCTCTTGATCATCATACCTACTCTGAGCCTGATACTCTGTAAGTGAGTTTCCGCCCCCTGCTGCCATATTTGCAAATTCTACCTATGTTGTGGGCATCTGCCTTCAGTCTCCTTCACGAATACTTCACGAAGTAAAAAACTCATTTACATTTGGATTATTAATTGACATTTTTATCTGTCTCACATTGCTGTCATTTCTTGCTGACTCTCTGACATCTTACTCAGCTAGCTTAAGCTCTTCTTCATCTTCTATATACAAGCTCTTATTCATAAACATCCCAACAGTAACATGACAGTTGATAGAATTGTTCTCTTCACTAGGGACGACATGTGCGTCAGCACTGTAGGACTCGGACTTAAAGGCCAAAGGGAACTTCGTAAGTTACCTGAATGATTGGCCACACAGGATAATAATTGCCAATAAGAAAAGAATGCAAGAACAGCCACATTAGATTTGTTTAAAGTCTGAGCCTAATATACTGTTTCCAACACTGGCCAACTTTAAACATCCAGGGAGAAATACAAGAACCAGGCAAATATACAAGATCATTCCCAGCAGTTTCTGCATTAGTCTACCACTGTGATTTTGACTAGCTTGAACAACTTGAGATGTTGGGCAAAGGGCTATCTTCCCCTAATACATTGTGTCATGACATCACTTACGATTATGGTTTTGACACCTTGAATTTGAGAACATGTTTTCTAGGTTCTCTCACAGAACAAGTATTCAATAACAGTAATTTGCTGCTTTTCCTCTCAATCCTATCTTCTGGCCATAAGAATGACTGAGTTAATGGAGAATTCCATCTCCAGTGAGTATACCAGCCCTGGAGGTTTATGAAAAACACAGTGTTTAAGTCAGAAAAGAAAATTAACCTAAATCAGAAACGCAAATTAAATATAACTAAAGAAATACTGTCCTTGCAGTAGACTCCTCATTTTGATTCTGCTTCAGAGACTATTACTCCCCACATAATTAAAATGTGCAATCTAGTAACCATGAAAGGACATGTTTTTCATACAGGTGACAATTCTTCAAACATCATTCCAGGACACACAGATAACATAAGGAACGCAGGGGACATTGCTCAGTGGCAATGAGCAAAGGTCTAAGATTCCATAGATCCTACATTAATTTGGGCTACTGGTTTTGCAAAGAAGCAATCTTTCCATTTGCTCATTTGATCACTCAAGCACAGACTGGTAGGGACTATCAAAGAGGAGGGAAAACTTGAATCTTTGCCATGTACAGTGGAGAATAAAATTCTTGATGTTGCTTTAACATTTGCCAACATATCAAACAAACATACCCAATAAAATTTTGGGTAGAAGCCAGGATCCAAACCCAGCACCTGCTGTGTAACTACAAGGAGAATATACATTCATCACAAGCAGAGCTGACTGGAAATGGACAAAAGTTTGTTAGTGAAGGTGGAAGGGCAGGAGGAGAAGAGGGAGAAAACTAACTCCTTTGGTCAGTTTTGGCACTTAAAACTATCTTTTCTTTAGGGAAACTAAATCTTGATTCCACAGACGGCAACATTCGGCACTAGCAGGGGTTATACATATGTATTACCAAGAGGTAATTATTAGGTGCCCAAGTTCCTTATGCAAATCATGTCCAGACTGTATCTGAGAACGGGACAGCTCCTTCCTACTCTGTGTGACTGATTAGAGCTCTTGCCCAAGAATTACCTCTATTGCTTGAGGCAAGTCAAAACTTCCTTTCAACTCATAAGAAAGCAGACAAAACTGGGCAAAGACACTTCTTATCCCAACTTTAAAGTCAGGTAACATTATGCTCTTCTCTCTTATGAAGAGGTTTTGGCAGCTTTTGAATAAAACATGAAACAATAGTGGAAACATTGAAATAGAACAAGTGCATACCTTCCCCCCCTCATATATATATAGTACCAATACTTTCTTTGCAAAAAGCACAGACTACTTTTTTTAATGTTCCCTCTGTACAAGGGCTGTAGAGAATGTGAAATAATACATTTCTCATTATTAAGCAACAACCTTTTAGCTCAAATGGCAGTAATAAGTGCTTTTCAGGTTTTGACATCCCTGATTCAATCCCAAATGCGAGAAACAACTGGAGTCCATCACACTACATATCACTTTTTTTTAAAGGGTTTTGGAACTGTGTGTAATCGATATATATAGATTTAAATATAGTCTTTGGCAGTTCTTTGGGCCATTAAAGTGTTTGCTTTGGAGAACGCTTTTCTTTTTCCCACTAGGCTTATTCAAAGATTATCTTCTAAAAGAGAAATATTGCTGTCTGTTTTATGATCAAACAAGCTGAGGGAGAACACTGTGAGAGACTATTCACTTAATAATACCTTTAATAATGAAGATGTAAAAAAATTTCCTCTTACCATTTCTGAACGTCCCTCCAGAATAAGCCAACAAGTGCAGCACCATATCACAAACTGAGCTAGAGCTGCTGCAGCAGAACTATCACCTCACCTTACGGCTCTTAGGAATGCTCTATTCCAGTAGTGCGGATAGAAAGCAACTGTTTAGTGATACTTGAGCTGATTAGAGGGAAAGCTGATTGGGTAACGACACCTCACAATCAACAATACTCCTGATAGTTCCTTGGAACTTTGTAGGCCTTACAAACAGGGAGTGAATGGGAGAAGCAAATTCAGCACCTGTGTGAATGAGATTTCCTTTGTGTCAACCTAAGCACACAAAATTGTGCTGGGTGCCACATCAAGCTGTAAGAGGCAACTGGGAAAGACAAAAGTTCTCACTTGGCAAGCTGCATCTGGCCTTTTTGGTAAGCAACATCTCTTGATGTTACTCTACTGGCATCTGCACTTCTAGTCTGGAAAAAAACACAAGTGTGAAATCATTGTCATTGTTGACACTGTTCTAATCTATTCTGATGGTGGTGCTGTACTGTTCCCTGTAGCATTTTCCCCTATGATGATTTCTCATGCTCTTGTGGCATTCCTTCCTTTTTGTGGGCAAACAGCCCCATAACTTCAGAGATCCTACTGTCACTACTATTTCCCTTCTTTCCATCCTGGATTTCATCCCAAACCATTTGGCACTCCCACAGACTGCAAGGACAAAGGAAAGGCTGGAGTAAGTTGGAACTTGCAAGGAACTGAGGAGATGGCGCAGAGGAAACAACCCCAAAGGAAGAGAAGAAGCAGCAGCTGCCAGTGGGCAGCACTGTCTGGAAAGATGTAGGCATTAGTAATGATTAGCCTGCAGCCATAAGCTTCTGAGTGAGAATGGATTTGCACTTTGAAAACCCGAAAGAAAGGTAAACTTCTGGGCGCCTCTCTCATTTTTCCCTTAACATCTGTTACAACCTGCATGTATTCCTAGCTCCCAACAGCTATGGACATTTCTGTCCCATTTTTCACCGTTATGCCCTTCCTGTTCAGCTATCCATCCCCCAAGCATTACAGCTACAGTTCTTTTAAGAAACCACAGGATATACACAATGGATACAAACACAAAGAACATCTTTGGGAAGAACCACAGCAATCACCTCCTTTGTTCCCAGAAAAGCTGCAGAACAGATCTCCCACCTAAACCAACATTACAGCCGTAGTCTCTGTCTGGCTGATCCTGAGCTTTGTCAGTGATTCACCCTATAAGAACCTCCAAATTCCAGAAGTAAAGAAGTTTTAGTTCAGACCATTTAGGAAATAGTAATAGTGCAGTAAACACGCTTAGGACATACACAGATAGGATGTCCAACGTTGGTCTATCATCTTGAATCATTCTTCTCCCTCTTCCACTTCTATCTTCACTGTCTTGAGGTCTTTTTGTTACAACATCGAGCTCTTTCCCTTTCCAGTGATTTCAGAGCAGGGAAGGAAGGAAATGGGGAAGGAACAGGTGAGGAGCACTGCCTGAAAATAGACCTGTGGAAAAAGAGAGAACAGAAATAACAGGGAGACAGAAGACATGAGAAACAGAAGCAGTAGGCATATTGATCCTGGACTATATAGTCAAAAGGCCCTGCATCAGACTTCAGAGGAGCAGAGATTGAGAACAAATGAGAGAGCAGTTAGAGAGAACAGTTCTGGGAGTCCTTGCAAGAAGCTATGAGATCAAAGAAAGTAAAAAAAGATAGGATGAGGAACAGAAGGGAAGAAGCAGACTTTAACGAGCTGAACAAGTGAGCTGAAAATAGGGTGATGGGAATTAACCTCAGAAGTCCTCTGAGAGGAAAATGTTAAGTGATTGAGAGTTAATTTAGTAATGAACAGAGTCTGTACAACATAAGCAAAGAGGATGGGACTAGAAGAAGGAGATAGGGGTAGGGGACAGACTACACAAGGAGAGGAGAAGGGAGAAGAGGATTGAGGTATGGGCAGTTAACAGCAAGGTTTGAGGCCATAGGGGAACACACTCCTCAGGCAGCTAGAACTGGATACAAGATTCCTCAGTTTCAGTAGTACTGTCCTGTATAAACAAATTTCTTCATAGACATTAGATATAAAAATACAAACATAAGGCAAATGGTGCAGAAATTACAAGTGTCTTGATCTGAAACCAACAAAAGGCTCTAACAAATGAGATACACAGGAAATTTCAGATTTCTCACCACTACCAAGCATCAATCAGCTGTTTTTTTCAATATTCACAGATTTTTGAAGTGCACTAACACACTAGTGGTATTCCTGCCATCTAAAAGAAAGTAACTTCCTAGACATGGTTAGTCTTATGTTTAAATTTCATCTGCTGTACAGTGCTTTTGCCTTTTAACTCATCACTAGCTCTCTAATCAATAATTTAAATATCGTTCCCTGGAAAAAAACCATAGTTACATTTGCTCATGCTGTTTATTGGCAAACGTGTTGTGCAAGTCTTACAAAGTCAGCATGATGGCTTTATGTAAAACATTAAATGGAAAATGACTGTAATTGTAGCTTGCCATTAAGAGCACAGGCATAAAAACAGCCATCGTGCTGTGCAAACAGTAAGAGTCTTTATCTGTCTTCTTCATAGTTGATACTACCATAAGCAATTCACGTAGAGGTGATGTTAATTTATAGGAACTGGGGGTATTCACCCTAAATCCAACAAGGGACTTTCACACAGCTGGTTTCTGGGCACCTGGTTTGGAGGCATGCTACATCTAGAAAGTGTTGTATAGGGACTGTCTTAAGCAGTTACTGCAGGGTAACTTAACTTGTCTTAAGTTACTACAGGGTTACTGCCCTGTTCAGATTCCCAGTTAAAGGAATTACAATATTATCAAAATTTCTGGCCAGCTTTGGTCCTTACCATGAGAGTGGTTGGAAAGGAAGTGTTGCACATTCTTCTCCTCTTTGTACTAAATGTATCATTGGCATGTTTTAGCTTTTGAATATGTTTCTACCAAAGCCTCTGCCAGACTGAGATGAATATTTGTCAGTTCTCCTGCATCATCAACAGACAAATTAGGTCAAAACAGACAAATAGGTCAAAAGTATTCTCACTTCATTTCAAAGCAACGACATTACTCATGGCTTTTAAATTGCAAAGACAAATTTGTGTACGATGATGTGCCAATTATCCACGATGTGCCTGCTCCATGCAGCTCACTTAGCATCTTCCAGTCAGTACTATTGATCAGCTGCCAGAAGTATTTACTCTGTTTTCTTCCTAAGCTCATCACTACATTACCCAACAGCCTTTAATCCTCTCATGAGACAAAGTCCACTGATACTGTACCAAAAGCTGATAGCAGTCAGCGCTTTTTTTTTCTCCACATTTTTTTTTGCTTTGACAGGTCACTTTCAATGGAACCGAGATGGATCTTGACCGATAACAACTGACAAATTTGCCTCTGTCTTAGTCTTCAAACTGGTTGAGACAAAGATGACTGGCCAAAGAGCACTTCTCTGTGTGTGTTTCAAGGACATACTCAAAGCAAATGAAAAATTAACTAAGTTACATTAAAACAAGCCAGCCAATTATAGTTTGTACTGTGCTTGGATAAATCCATGTTACAGAGAGGACCTAAATTAATGAATCCCAGTACTCCCACCTCATAGAGGTTTAAAATCCTCAGCGTTTCTTTATCATATGTGACGGGCTGTTACTAGAAAAGCATCACAGTACGCCAGGGAAAGCCCTGCAGGTTGGGCCTTTCCAGAAACAAATAGGCTACACAGGGGATGAACCATTTGCTTGCTCAATTGATATCCACATTAAGAACAGTGTTCGAAGGAGTTTTAGATTTTCTAGCTAAAGATAAATGGAAAGCAGATGAAACAACAGGACATACTGAAAGATCTCTTGATCAGAATTTGAAACTCAGGGAAAATCAGAACTGAAAAGATCCAGCATGCTGCCTATCTTCTGTCCAAGTTAATTGCAAACTCCTGCTGATTTCAATAGGATCAGGCTTTCTGATGGCACCAATAGAGCAAACCATAGAAGATAATAGCCTGGCTTATAGATACAAATGACAAACTTTAGATTAACATCTGTTCTCAAATAGTTTAAGCTGAATTTGAATTCCCATAGACACTGCTAGTGCTTGGAACCCTTCATATCTATTACAGGTCATATCATAACATGAAATAACATGTCCTTATATAAGATTAGCATTTATACCCGTCATTCATAGAAAACAACATTACTTTACAGTATGCTTAAGCAGTACACACCAATATATGATATGGCTATAGCACAACATTGAGGTGAATATTTCTCAAAGAGTATGAATATGAGCAGCAGGAGAGTAATTTTATTAAAAAGTGAAAATTCTATTTTTATTTGTATATGCAATACATTATAGTTATTCAAGAAAGATTAGGAAATTAATTGCTTTAGTATTTATGCTTAACAAGACAGAAAAGTATCAGGTCATTTGAAAACTTTAATGAAAATCAGCCAAAAGCTCTACCCAGAGTAAATTTCAATGCTTCATTTGGTATAGGATCATTCTTTGGCTGGCGCAAGCATCAATGATCCATCAAATACCATTCATCTATGTGAAATAATCACAAGACAGTACGTAAGATGGAGGTTCTGTGCAGGACATTTCCAAATTCTGACTCCTGGGGCAACAAGCTGAGCTGAATTTTTCTTTACTGCACACATTTTCTCTTGTGATGTGAGCTATTTCAATTGCTACAGACAAATATCTACCCTGTGATACAGTTGCCTACTGCTGTAGGCAGTACCTCAATCCATAAGGACGTTAGCAAGAATTCTCAAAGTGATGTGTAATGCTAGGAGCATGGACGTCTGTACAGCTTCTCCCACCACCCACCACCCTTCCCTAAAAGTTTTAGCTTTCTTTAAAGCTGTCCTAGTCTGACTCTCATGCAATTTCATATACAGTCAACAACATATTTCTGGTAATACACTGGGACAGCATAACATGATTTCACATTCCTTCAAGGTCTGTATATATACACTATGTGGATTCTTTCCTGTTTCTAAAAGAAACTAATTTCAACTCATATAAAACTGATATACAAAAGCTTAGCCCACTCATACATTTATCTGGATGGCCATGCATTTCACTTCTGCTAGCTAAAAGAGTGTCCTTGTATAAGGATGAACCTCCTGGTGCCATGGCCTCATTTACTCTATCAGGCAGTTTAATACTGCTCACTATTGTCATTTTACTGCACTCTGACAGCTTAAAAGGACCTTAAAGCAAATGTAAGTTGACCTTATTTCTACCCTGAGGCTCCTTTCTTTGCAATAAATGAGAATCAGGCCCATTCTATCCAGTAATAGCTTTTCTCTCCAACACACAGATGGAGTTTGATTCTACAAACTTCCTACAAGGTTTGAAATTTTTAAACAATAAATGAATTTACACAGAATTTAAAGGTACAGAAAACAGGATCCCAGAGAACTTGCTGGAAAAGGAATTCCAGGAATAAGTTAAAGATAACTCAATTTACTTCAGGGTTGTGCATTATTGGGGTTTTCTTTCTGCTTTCTTTACACTGTCATGACTTTAAAGTTCTTTAGGCAAATACTGATAAAAAATAAAACCGAACACTGAACAGCAAGTCTCACCTCAGTTTTGAATACTGGAATAAAATCGTGGGGATTGCAAGAACTTGCTCATGTCCACTCTTCCAACGTGGATGTCCATGGGTTATTTGTGGATTATCCCCTGCTCGGAAACCATCTGTGAAACAAGCAGTGCCATCTCTGAGGCCCCCCTCTGTCTACCATTTGAAGGACATACTATCTTGCACTGAACAGCAAAGAGGCAGGTAAATCAAGACATTTCTGGGCCTAAAGGACATGATAATGATAAAATAACTGATTCAAATCTTTTCAGTGTTAAGTTTTCTTTACAAGTGTATGCCATGGCTACTTCACCATGAGACAAAGTTTTGATTTCACTGTTGCAGAGTCATAACACAGTGGAACCTTCAGAACCACACTGCAGCATTTTTAGGCAAAGTTCTTTTCATTTTGATGTAGTCTTAAAGTACAAGGAAATACGTTGAAAGAAGCAAACAAAGAATACTTTAACCCTTCAGGATACAAGTTTTTCAGTATGTATGAAACTATTTAAAATCCCATACTGAACAGAAAATTATGACTAAGAAAGAGGAAGCATCGGTCTAAATACTTTTCTCACATTTGCGGTCTTAAACAATTGGCTATGATGAATGGAAATTTTCACTGGCTGATGTGATGCTCTGGTTGTCCTCCGGGCCACAAGAATTCATTTCTAATATTTTAACAATCATAACTTTAAAACTTTGTAATACAGCTTTTCAGCACTTTAAAAAAAACCCTCATTTGCAAGGCATATCATTCCCATGCAAAAATGTGGAACAACTTTGAGGTCACTTGGACTTTAAAGAAACTAGTACCACATAGATAAAACAGGGAAATTGCACAACTCATGGCTTAGAGCAACAGCAGTATGTAATGTAGGTCAGGTAACACAGAGTAGCCCTAGAAACTTGACTGATACTTCACAGCCAGTCTAGTGCATCTACTTTGTCAGCCTCTCTACTAATGATCTGGAAAATAAATTAGTCACTTAGAACCCCGGCCAACACATTTGTAGTCTTGCAAAGGATAGGGAAGTAGAAGCGTTCAGTTCAAACTGTATTTTATTGTACACTAAAATTATGAAAAAAAATTAAGGGATGGATTCTGATTGCATGCTTGTATTAGCACAACTTCACACTTGCTCAGATTTAATCCCAGAGCAAATAGAATATTGGCAACAAACCGATTCATTTATTGTGCTTACACCAGGCATGACTATATTTTAACATTTTTATTATGTCCCCAAAGACAATTATTTTATTTTTACTCTTTTTTTCTGTCTCTTTCTGCATATTTTAGGAAAGGACATTCCATGGAAGGATGTGACTCAGCCTGCCTCTCTTACCCTTTATCCAATTTATTCCTTTAGAAATTATAAGTTGTCACAGAAATGTCGCACTGGAACAACCTTTAAGTATGATTTGGAATAAGCACCTTCACTGAGGCAGAATTTAAGCAAATATGCTGACTGTTTGATTCTAATGGGTAAAGACCCAATCTTGAGAATAGCTAAGGTCACTGCAACTTGTATTGGCCTTAAAAAACTATAAACCTTGTGTCTTTAAATAGCAGTGTCTTCATACTTCCCATTTAGCATTAAGACATAATCCAAGCAGCTGGTTCTATAAGTGCTTCACTGGCATAAATAAAGCAATTACATTTGACAAAAATAACCTCAGCAAATTGGATTAAAATGAACCCGTTCACATGCAGCACCACACAGGACTATGTCAAGTTATGAATAGCACTTCATCAGTTTATTTTCACTCAGAATTAAGCTTTTTCTCAAACCCCCCTAAGAATACATGATCTTTCTGTATCAAACTCTTCTGAACTCTGCACATATTATAGCTGAGCATGCACAGAAATCCCTGTAGCCTGAAATTAGCACCTTGTCTATGACCTTAGAGTCCAGTGAGGGTATTTTCCGTTTCCTCTGCACTCTATCTCTCAAATCCATTTCATACGCATTTCCCTGTCATCAGCTCATCAGATGTCCATGACAGCCACGTTTTCTGTTGTTCAACCAAAACGAGTTTCTACTAATTTACCTATTTCTACCTAGCCACTATATAGTCCTGTAGCACTCACACTAAAAATAAACCAAGTTCAGACATTTCCTTAGCCCTCCATAAGTATTATTTACAGCTTTTTTCCCCCCCGAAGTTGAAAGATAGAAATTTATCATTCCTCACATCTTAATTCTTTCCTTTGAACTGAGGTGATTCCCTGAGCTACAGTGCTTCTTTCCCCAGAGCCACCAGTGGAACAAGAGACAGGGATGACAACTTTTCATCAATAGCATAAGCATTGCTAAAAGAAATCAGGTGAGGACTGATAATATCAAATAATATCATTGCAGCTATGCTTCTGCTCAACATTTTGGGTTTTTTCTTCTTAAGGACTTCCTTGGGCTTGCAAATGACATGAGGATTTATCAGCACTTATTCACATAGTGTTCTTGCCTGGGTAAGACCTTGCCCCCATTGATGCATTTCAAAATATAAGGTAGCTACTCTGAAGAGGAGCATTTTGACTTAGTTATACTTTTTCTTTTATAGTGCTTTATAGATCTTTCATCATCCTGACTCAATAGGAATGCAAATGCTAATGAACCACACACTGTGACTGAAAAGTAATCAAAATGCACAATTGCTCTTGTAGAGCTTTCATTTGTAATTTTAGGGCAAGTTATGTTTTTTAATTATAAGACAACCTGAGCCATTTCTGAAACCAATTATGATAAAGATTTTTTTTTAATTTCAATATCTTTACTATGTCACCATAACATAAAGTTCTGCTATTAACCTTGTGCCTTGCCAGTTACTGAAGAAAAACACTTATTCCAGCAGGACTGTGTCTATGCAGACCAATGGCAACAGAGAGGCCTTTTTGCCTTCAAGGCCACCATTGAAAGAGAGGCTAGGACTAAGGCAAAAGAACATGCTCTAGTCACAGTATGACCAATGAACATGAGGTAAACACAGAGAAGCCAAAGCACCTAAGTTATCCACTAAGTAACTCTTATGCTATCTTCTTCCATAAAATGGATAGAATGCTGGCCTCTCAACTGGACTTTTTCTTTTGAGGCAGCTCATGTAATGACTAAGAGGTAAAAAGGGACACTCTTTCCTTTTACTAATCAAAACAAGGCCCCAGAAATTATACCTGACAGCCTCAAAGCAACAAAAGAGAACAGAAGCAACACACAATTCAAATACAGATGGCCTTTTTCTTCTTTCAGAGGTAGCTTTGCAGAAAAGGACTCTGTGGTCCTGGTGGACACCACGCTGAACACAAGCCAGCAATGTGCCCTTGCTGCAAAGGTGGCAAATAGGATTCTAGGCTGCATTAGACAAAGTATTCCAGGCAGGTCAAGGGTGGTGATCCTTCCTCTCTACTCAGCACTGGTGAAGCCACACCTGGAGCACTGGGTCCAGTTCTGGGTTCCTCAGTACAAGAGAGATGGATATATTGGAGAGAGTCCATCGAAGGGCCACTGTTATCAAGGGAAATTAAGGATTAACGGAAACCGGAGCATCTCTCCTATGAGGAAAGGCTGAGAGAACTGGGATGGTTCAGCCTGGAGAACAGAAGGCTCAGGGAGACCTTATCAGTGTGTATAAATACACGAAGGGAGGGTGCAAGGAAGACAGAGCCAGGCTCTTTCCAGTGGGACACAGTGAGACAATAAGATGCGATGGGCATAAACTGAAACACAGGTGGTTCCCCCTGAACACCAGGCAATACTTTTTCACTGTGAGGGTGACCAAGTGCTGGCACAGGTTGCCCAGAGACATGGTGGAATCTTCCTCCTTAGAGACATTCATAAGCCAGTCTGGACACAGTCTTTAGCAACTGGCTCTTGGTGACCCTACTTCAGCAGTGGGGTTGGACCAGAAGACCCCTAGAGTTCCTGTTCATCCTCAACCATTCCATGATTCAGTGATATCTTGTCTGAAATTTCTGCTAAGCATTTCCTAAATCAAGTGTGATATCAGAACAGAACTTAGGTCATTAACAGAGACAGTGCAGGATACACCACTTCTCAATATCACATCCTTCAGTCTTGGTTCCAGTGTCACCAGCAGTTTAATCATCATAAGAAATGGATTAACAATAGATGATTCATTTTAACATATGTTTCCAATGACAACTCTAAAAAAGTCTTTTTATGACACTATATCCAGACCATTTAAAACAGGTATTTTACATTGACTGTCAAGGGAGTATGAAGCAGGCACAATAAAGGAAATAAGAGCAGTTTGACACAATTTATATAGTTGTAACACTGAAAAGATGGGTATTTCATACAGAAGAGACCATGACACTATCACTATTACAAGTTGCAGATAGAGTCTAATGCAGATAAAGACAGATTGACCCATACCTAAAGAGCTGTCAGAACCATCATCTGATGAAACTTGTATGTCTTTTCAGTGAGAGCAGTATTGGTGATTGTTATTCCATAGGCCTATGTTTCACCTTCAAGAGTTTTGTCAGTTGTATACAAGCTCCTTCTCTGTGAAAGAAAGTTGCAGCCAATAACAAAGAGTAGTAGTACACTTTGCTTTTCAAGCTGGCAATGGCTTTGACAAATTAGTGATAGGAATATGTTATAGCACCAGAATAAATGAAATCCTCAACAGAGGTGATTATCTTCTGGTCTTACTCTGCTTGCAAAGACACAAGGAGACAGGCACCTGCCCTTAGTCAAATCTGCGTTCTGGAGCTGCACAGATCATACTCTGAACTTTCTCTTTTTAAACACAGGATCAGAAGCAACTGTAGCTTTTTCAGCACATCGAAGGCATAGGCAAGTACAGGATGCTACTTCTAGTTTCCATTTTTTTATCATTCAGGACTACTAACACATAGAAATGAGAGGAAAATTTAAGCTACAGCATAATTCTCAAGTCAAAAACCAAAAATGCCCCTGACACTACCTTTTGAAATAGACATGCTCCAGAGCGATGTGCTAGTGCCACTGACAGTGTTGTTAGGATGGTTTCTCTGGTCCATGGCAGGATTTCTGTTCAACAGCAGCCTTCTTTTGCAGGATCTCTGACAACTATGCCACACACAGCATACTGCAGCCTTGAGGAATTTGGCTGAGTGACAGCTAAGCAGCCTCAACTTTCCCTCCACCTTGCCAAGAAAGGAGGACAGCCTAGGTAGTAAGAGCACTTACTGAACGTGGGAGAACATGAATCGTCCACACACAGATATCTGCCCAAGTCACTCCACTGCATATGTGGAGTCTCAGAAAAACACAGGAGAGATGTTTTGAAAAAATTTCATTTCATTCTATAATAGGATGAAACAAAATATGTGGATTTCTGTTTCCATGGAACTGAACTGCTTTTTCTAGCTATCTTTATTTTCCAAAGACTGCAAATCATATGACTTTAAATTTTGTGCTTGAAATAGAACAACTCAATATCTGATAAGGCTGGTGTTCAGCCAACATAGATTAATATTTTTGTGTTGTGTTAAAACAGACTCTTGGCTTTGCTTCTGTGATCAATCAACAATATTGGATAAAAATGGCTACAAAGTTTCAAAATTTTCCTTATCTTTCCAAGCACTGTCAGCCCTGGCGAGAATGATTCCTCCCTCTCTTGGGGTTTGCATTATATTGTGCACTGAGACGCACGTTTGTTCATTTTCTACACCTCTTGTCATGACATTTGCTTGCTTCAGAGATGACAAATGACTCTGCCTTATAACCTTTAGGATTGGTTACTTGCTTTTCCACAGTGATGGCCAGATTGATAGTGACACAGTCTTACAAGGTAGCTCTTCTCACTAAATCATTGTGTGGGAAGAGCGTTAGAATCAACAGCCAGCAATATGTTATTGTGTTGGTTTCCTTCTGTCATATACACTCACATTTTGAATACAGATAGGTTTTATCATGCTTCTGTTGGACTTTATGCAGACATTTACATGGCTTACTAGTGATTATGTAAGACCAACACAGATTATGTCTTTGAAGAGGTATTTGCTGGGAAAAGCCCAAAGCAGTTTGTAGAGACATCCACCAAATAAGAAGCAACAACAGGACTTCAACAGTTAGATCAAGACTCTAAAAAGTGTGATGTTTTGATGCAATGCTTGTTCCCAACACAGACATACACATAAGTGATTTTTCAAAACTATGAGCAAGTGCCTGCTTTCATTTTCTTCCATGGAAGCAAATGGATGCTCAACACTGAAAGAATTCATCTAACTACATGCTCCTATTCTTACAATTCTTGGCTTAACTATAACAGAAATTCAGCTGGGCTAACCACTTTTCTATAAGCTCTTAATTTAGAGAGGTTTTAATTTCAATATCTCAAAATAATAATAATGTGCAGAAACATCTTTAGAGATAGGAAAAAAGATTTTCAATGATGCATAATTATTCTTTCTCTACTCATAATGCTTGAAGCATTGAATGTCTCCAAACTTCCTCCAACAGATGCTTTTTAAAAAATTGTTTTTATTCTAAAGAGACCATGTGGAATAAAAAGACTCACTTTCTCCTATCAGTCTGTTTCCTACATGGTATTTTGCTTTCACCCAAACTACATTCAAGAAAGCAATTTTGGAAGGGGACGCTATATTTAAGATGAATAGATAAACAGAGAGTTCAAGCTGATGTTTCTTGCAGGCTAAATACATTTTCAGGATAGTCTGAGGGCTAACTTTGTTATTTAAACCCAGAGCATCTTAGCAGAAGCCAGCACTGGCACAGCTCATCTTCTTAAGCATCACTCAGTTTAGATGCAGGCAGGCATTTGATCAGCAAATGGTTGCAGCAACTTAAGCCATGCAAGTATCACAGCTTAACTCAAATCATCTCTCTCCACAGTTCAAATGAAGCTGGTAAAGTTTGCACTGAATCAGACAAGGAAGACTTGGAAATTCCCCTCTGCTGATAGGCCAAAAAATGGTGATAAATTCCAGTAAAGGGACAACTGCAAACAAATTTTGATGAGGATAAAGGACTGTTACATCTTTAGCCACTAGAAGCACCTGCTGAGTGAATGTATATCTGTGCCTTGGTAAGCTGTAAGTTGTTTCTCTGTTCAGAGTAGTGCACTGTAGTAATGGGATCATACTTTGAATGGGTGCTTTTGCATTGCTTCTAGTATAGACTTTAACAGTGAAGCTGTTCAGGGACCACAGGAACAGAGGAATCTGATTAGAAGACAGTGCAAATGGGAGCCTCTCTAGCAGGGAGTGGGAATAGCAATGATAAATCCCAAGGGAAAATTTGCCCTCGACATCTTGAGTGAGATGCTTGCCTTGATCAATAAAAAGCAAGGCCAATTGCAACTTACTGCATCGCAGTGAGACAGTCTGCCAGACACTCAAACTGTGCTTTCCTCAAACACCTACACATAGTTAAAGATTTGTTCAGCTCTCTGGGTACTCAAAACAGACTCTTTCATGACAAAATTCTCTCCAGAGGACCTTTTGCTATATTGATCAGCACAGACAAAGGCAGAAAAGATCTATCTGATGTCTCATGATGGTCAGCTAATGAGGTTGTCCTGTTCTATCCTCTTTTGGAACAGGTATTCCCTCAACAAGCAATGCGTCAAAAAGTATGTGAGAATTAATCCTAGTTGAAAGATGGACTGGTGGGCTATACAGTCTTTCAAGGAGAAACCAGTTCTTAATTCTGTTCATCATCTATGTCCTGTAACAAAACTTTGCCTTTGAAACCAACAGATGCAGATATGAACTCCCAACTTTTTGATGCATTTGAAATGAAATAGGCAGAAAGACAGCGAATACATTCTTATTTTTAGAACATTTCTTCAGAAAGTTAGAAAAATATCTCAGTGTTCTTTTTAGTTACTCAACTCTCCAACAGTACCTGCTAATAGGATACTTTAGTTAAACTGGGACAAGAACAGGCCCTGCCAGCCAGCCTATCCTTCTGTTCAAACTTTAATTAAAGGGAAACTTCCATTGCATTTTGTAGTTTAATTTGTAGAAGCCAGTTACAGCACTAGTTATGGGACAGACACTTAACTCTTTTGAGAGCACCAACAATGTTGTCTTCATACTAGCTTAAAGAATTGCTTATTGCAGCCTAATAAAAGTAAGTCACAATTCATCCTGAATATAGTACATTCAGATGTAGGATGCTTTACCTTGCGTTTGAGTCCAGGCAAATACCAAGTAAAATGTAAAGTTGTTTAATTTCATAAAAAGTTCATTGCCTCTTTTTTACTGCAGAATAAAGCTATAGGTAAAAGTCCATAATTGTTTAGAAGACCTCAGACAATTACAGAGAACTGTCAGTCAAATTTTCTTCCTGTAGCCTGTGTTTTCAGACGATGTGTTAATCATTGGAATCATTCCCAGTTTGTCCATAATATACATAATAAAGTACTAAATCATTAAACATGTTGCTCAAGTAGATATCCTGATTTGGGTTGGAAGGGACCTCAAAGATCATCTAGTTCCAACCCCCTTGCCATGGGCAGGGACACCCTCCACTAGACCAGGTTGCCCAAAGTCCCATCCAACCTGGACTTGAACCCTTCCAGGGAGGGGGCATTTACAGACTTTCTGGGCAACCTGGTGACTCCTCCCCTCTACTCCACTCTCATGAGATCCCATCTGGAGTACTGTGTTTCGCTTTGTGGCCCCCAACATAAGGACATGGAGCTCTTGGAGCAAGTCCAGAGGAGGGCCTCAAAGATGGTCAGAGGGCTGATGTACCTCTTCGATGAAGACAGGCTGAGAGGATTGGGGTTGTTCAGCCTGGAGAAGAGAGAATTTCTTCCTAATATCTAACCTAAATCTACCCTCTTTCAGTTTAAAGCCATTACCGCTTGTCCTATCACTACATGCCCTTGTAAGTAGTCCCTCTCCAGTTTTCTTGTAGGTCCCCTTCAGGCACTGAAAGGCTGCAGTAAGGTCTCCCTGGATAATGTGTGGAATAAAACCACGAATGATCAGAATATACTGATTTCCCAGTATGCAATTTTACCATTTCAGTCATATTTCAGTCTTCTTACTCATGAGCTATTCACAAGCATTGTAGAATGTTTTCTGTTATTCAGTCAGGAATGTTGTATGTCTGGTAGAAAAATAAAAGAGGGAAAGAAATGTGAAGCCTTGGATGAGAGTCCAGAGCAGAAATGAGGGAAAGAGGGGGAAGACCCACAGGACCATGCCACCTTAACAGGCCAATGTCTTCTTTAAAAAGGGAGAATTTCTCCCTCTACCTTTTGAAACTGTGTCACTATTCAGTCCTTATAGATGAGATGAAAGAGGCAGCCTCACTCTCAAGCCAAGATCTCACTGGGGAGGCCCATGAGACCAAGCAGTATTATTAAAGATGTATTCACAGAACATTAACTATTCTTTTTATACAGCAGGAATAAGGTAAAATTTATGAAACCATGAGAAGCAGAAGACAGGATCTGATAATATGAAATGTCAAAAAACTCCACAAATAATAGGTACTGACACCTCCATTTATAAAACTGATGCATGAAAGCTGCAACTGGCTGGAAGGAAGACAGTGCCTTGCAAGGTGAGTGGCCAAGATTGCCTTACTTCAGAGATTTGGCACATACAGAGTCACAGAATGGTTGAGGTTGGAAGGGACCTCTAGATAATCATCTAGTCCAACACCAGCACTCCCTTGAAGGGGGAGACTCCACTACCTCTCCATGAAACCTGGGCCAGTGGAAGTTTCTTCTTACATTCTGAAACGATTTCCTGTGTTTCAACTTGTGTTTGTTGCATCTTGTCCTGTCACTGGGCACCACTGAGAACAGTGGTGTCATTCTGTCTTCATTATATCTTTCTATCAGACATTCATAAACAGTGACAAAATCTTCCTGTCCCAAGTCTTTTCTTCTCTGGGGTAAATAATCCCAGCTCTGTCAGTCTGCCACCACATGAGACAAGCCAGTCCTCTGACCATCCTTATGGCCCTACACTGGACTCACTCCAACAACGTATCTGTCTTACACTGGGGAACACAGATCTGAAGGCAGCACTCCAAATGTGGCCTCACCAGTGCTAAGCAGCAGGGAAGGATCACCTCCCTCAACCTGCTGGCAACTCTCTGCCTAATGCAGCCCTGGACTCTGTTGGCTTTCTTTGCTGCAAGTGCACATTGCTGGCTTATGTTCAGTCTGTTGTCCACTGAGACCTGTAGGTCCTTCTCTGTAAAGCTGATTTCCAGACAGTTGGCCCCCAGACTGTACTGGTTGGTGCATGGGATTACTCCTCTCCAGGTGCAGAACTCTGCATTTCCCTTTGTTGAACTTCACAAAGCTCGTGCCGGCCCATTCCTCCAGCCTGTCAAGGTCCCTCTGAATGGCAATGTGACAATTTGCTATATTGGCTACTCATTCCAATTCTGTATCATCAGCAAACTTGCTGAGGGTGCACTCTGTCCAATGAAGACGTTAAATACTATTGGACCCAGTACTGACCCTTGGGGTACTCCACGAGTAACCAGCCTCCAGCTAGACTTTGTGCCTCTGATCACAACCTTCTATTGCCTGGCAGTGCACCCTTTTCCCAGTCCACCTTGCTGTCCACTTACCTAGTCCATATTTCATCAGCTTGTGTATGAGGATGTTATGGGAGACAGTGTTGAAAACCTTACTAAAATTGAGACAAAGAAATCCACTGCTCTCCCCTCACGCACCAAGCTAGTTATCTGTCTCACCATAGAAGGTTACCAAGTCGGTCCTGATATCTAACAGTGCCACAGGATTTGGTTTGTTCTAACAGCAAGATTTCACTTTTCTGATAACGACTACTGATTTTCATTATCTGCAGCATATATTAGTTACTTGGGAAGACTCAGAAACAGAAATATATGTTCACAAGAACATTTTTTAAAGCCAAACCTCACAGAAGCTTTCCCCAGTGTTTAGGCTTCGGACAGGCATGGTTTGTGACATTGTCCATGCAGAGGTATACTAACTTTTATGAAAGATAATAGTGAAAAATCTCACAAGTCAGAATGACACAAAGGCATTCCTAGTAAATATAAACTCATGCCCAGATTTTTCCTTCTGTTCTAATAGACAAATGCATTTAAGAAATATCGTCAGAGGCAATGTTTGTTCACGAGTAGAGGACCTTTATCTCCATTACAACAATTCCTGTAGAAAATTCCCCTACTAATAATTTCAGATCAGAAGAGAAAACTGAAAATAGAGAGAACTAGAAATAGATGTAACTATTCTTTTCCTAAGTTAGGACTCCTTGAACTACACTTGAGTGCAAAAGGCAACTGTAAACAAACTCTGTGCAAATGTTGAACAGAAAAAGGTCTGAGCTTTTAGGATTTCAAAATCTGGAGTCATCCATCAATGAGTACTTCTATGTCTGACAGTCACAGCATCCCTCATAGCTGAACAAGTTGTCTATACTGCAATGGCTACTGGCTAGGAGCTGTTCCAAGTTTAACTACTCAGCTAGGTTTAAAATTAGCCATCTTACAAATTAAAGAAAGTTCAGCCACAATAGGAGCAAGCTCCGCTAGACCAGCTTCTTGCATGGTTTGTTCCATGTTGACATGCCTTTTAGACAAGTCACAAATGAAGCCAGGAAAAACACCATAGAAACAAGTTTCAGTACAGTTCTGGAAGACTTGCATATGTATTATATTTCAGACTGCTCTTGTGAACGCAGTTAAGTTTAAATACAGTTTGGAGAGAGCCAGATGAGATGCATTCATTTCAGTGTTGCTAGGTGGCATGACCAGATATCCAGGAAGCAAAACTGCTCGTCTAACTGCCATCCATCTAGTTATGCCTGCAAAATACATATATGCTTTGCTGAGAGGGATGAGGCTGAGCAGGACTGCCCACAGTTGGCAGAGACAAGTAGGACAGTGCACAAAAGCTTATATAGCTGTGTGCCACTCTGCTGCTGGTGATCTGGGCATATTTTTCCTGAGACTGCATTCTGATTGACTTCCACCAACATCCAAGAAGGCTGTTACCCTTTTTATGGAGGTAAAAATCCCCGCTGACAGGCTGTTCAAGGTGAAGGCCAGAACAATGTACTGCTGAAAGACTAAGATCAGGACTACCTTTACAGAATTCAGTAGCACTATATCAAGCCAAAACAGACTCAGCATTATCAGTATAGAAGCAAGCCCACACTGAAGTTAATGTCATTTTAACCAATTCAAAACATAACTTATGTGATAGAATGCATACATTTCTGCTGAGTAACAACGGAATATCACAGCCCTTTTTTCTTGAGTTATCAGCTAGAAACTAACATCAACTCCAGAGCACCCAGGTTATGCAGCTCCTGACTTAGTTACGTGTAGACATAAAAAAGTGGAAATCAAACACATCATAAGCTATGGCAACGTTATCTTGTATCTTCTAGAAAACACGGAATGACAAATCCAGCAAAACTTCCCATACCAACACCTTTTTAGAACTTGCTGACAGCGAAGCCAAGGAAAAAATGGACTTCAGAACCCAGATCAAAGCTGTATTTTATAAGAACTGTGACAACAAACAGGATCTGACTTTCCAAAGGTATCAATGAAAAAGTTATTATCTTTGATGGGATCGCAAAGCCTGTCTATAAACACCACCTGCAAACAGTCAGGAGATTTGAGCTGTAGCTCATTCTCACCTCTCCTCACAGGCTTCCTAAAGGCATGCAGCAAGCCCAGGCAGGGAGAGGGCAGTTCATTGCATAGGCTTCTGCCTTGGAACATTTTGTATACATGTAAGCTGATCCTCCAGCCAGGTTTCCTGATGTCCTCACGTATGCATGTATGATGCATCTTCATCTTCATGTCTTAATAATTCATCATAGACCCTATAGAAGAGACAACATTCTTTTTTTCCACTAGTTAAATAAAAGCATCTTAAGATACACTACTTCATTTTCCACTAAACTGACACAGAATATCTTATTAACTTTGAACAACATAAACAATGTAGGGTAAGTATTTTTACACTCAAATAACTCAAATGATTGTTACTGTGTGTCATTAAACTGAGGGTCTTTTTAATATACTCTAAGACTTTCACATAACAAGCCTTGAAAGGTAACACATTCATTTTCAAGATGAGTTATTTTCTGTGTCAAGGGCTGATTCTGAAAGAAAAGTGAACTTATTGATTACTCTTCCTACAGTAATTTGCTAGAATGCTTTCAAAAAAAGCTGAATCCTATGATTGCTCTTACTGTTCTGTCACAAAGAACTCTGTTGGCAACATTATTCTGAGAAAAAGGTATGTAGTGTGATACAAACATTGAGAAGGAAATGGTGTTTCAGGTCCGTGAAACATATAAATAAGGTCACAAAAGGGATCTCCTCAGATATAAGAAGTTGGGAGGTAGATACAAGGCATCCCAGCCAAAAATCCGTATTTTGTCATGCTCACATTTGCCAGAGTCACTATATGTCACTCAGTGAAATGAAAATGAGATCAAGCATGTCTGTTGTTTTTCAGATGTGTAAATATAAATATATATATGTATATATAAAGCTTACTGCAATGTCCTACAGTGACTGTGAAGCCAGATCTAAGCCAGGACTGGCTAAATAAGAGATTTGATGAATATTTAAGTTAAGAAACTTTAGGCATGGAGAGAAAAAAAAATAAAAAAATCACCTAATTCCATACCAGATCTTGTGATGTTTTATACCTAATAACTAGGACCGAGCAAGCAAAATTCCACATGAACAAGCACATCCCATACAAAACAAGAGTGGTTCCTGGCAGCGTAGAGTAAAAAGCACACAGCTAGCAATGCTTCTCTTCTCAGAACAAGATAAAGAAAGGTACATGAGGCATCTCAGGCAACAGAAACGAGGGGTACCTCCTAAGCTAAGAATTCCAGCTTCATTAAAGAACTGGTATGCTCAGTGGTTAAACTGAGCAGATAGCATCCAATACCTTACTTCTGAAAGACTGGATCCCCAATCAGCAGCATGCATTCTCTAATGGCAGTACGACTTTTTTAGCTGAGTCAGACATTCTCTTAGAGTTAAGAGAATTTACAGGTAATTAATACTCACACTACTTATTTCCATGAATACATGTCTGTGTGTGTTCATTTCCCTCCCTGCCTGAATTCTGTAGACTAGTTCTGATGAAAACTGGCAGGGTAGCGCAAACCTCAATGTTCATTGCCTCATGACAAGGGGCAGCCAAATAAAAAAAATCATTAGCATCCCTACTGTGAGAAAGAAGGTAGCATGGATTCCCAATTTACTAGACATCTGAGAGGCTACCCTCAGCTACAAAGAGAGATATATATATATACCCACACACAGATAATGCATCCACAAGAAACCAGGTTTTCTCCATTCCCCTGCTCACAAAACTGCTTGTCTGACTTGGAGCCCACTACTTGATTTATCCATTACATAGTCAACATTGCTGCAATGTACGTTCCAGTGAGATGGCTATTTCATTGACGTTTTCCAGCTAAATTACAGAAGAACCCAGTGTTAACTGCCAACAGAGACTCAGAGAGCATGTTCTCACCTCCTGAGTCTCCAGCATCAGATGAATGCACTTTCCAGACCTACAGAAAGGGCTCAGTGGGGACTAATGCAAACTGATGTGAACTCACAGAGCAATAAAATGATTCACATAAATAGATGAAGTTCTTTATAAATAGGCTTGATTGTTTATGATGCCCTTGCCACCCATATGTTAGGTGTTGAGCAGTTCTATTAAGTATATCAGTATTCTCACTAGGCTGAAACAGAGATATTAAAGAAAGCTGCTTGGGGCCATAAGGTGGTCTGAACTGGACAGGCAATAAAACACTGCTTGTAGTGCTCTTACAAGGCCAAATAACTCACTCAGCACCTTCAAACAAATAATATAAAAAATTATTATTTCTATTCCTAACCAGGGAAAATTTGCAGGAGTAGCAAAGGCTTTCTTGCTGAATATCAACACTTGCTGCAGCATGTCACTAACGTGCTTCAGAGCTACACACAGCAGGTCCGTCCTACCAGTAAAATAGCTTTGTTCTTAGTTCACAAAGTAGTGTTAATAATGAATGCTTATTACAGCAGCAGCAAATGGCTACCTGGACCCTTCTTATCTTTTAATAGGGAACATTTTAGTCTCTTTTTGTTAAACCCACACAGAAAAACTAGGAGCATTAAACATTCAATAGTGTTCATTCATGTGCAGCTTTATAAAGAGATCCTACAAAATCTCACACTGAGAAGTTGCCCCTTTTGGCTCAGAAAAGGCTCTGCAGCATGTACTGTGTTTCCCTTTAGGTAATATCACTGTCAAACTAGTTCACACGCAGTCAGACCTATAGAAGAAGGTTGGCACTGGTGACCTGGCAGGGCAGAGGTGTCTCCTCCCTCCTGCTGCTCCTTTCAGTGCAATGAAGGATGTTTCAATCTGCCACCAACTCTTCACATTCCTAGGACCAGAATGGAGCATTTTATGACAGCCACAGTACAAAAATTCCCCAGTTGCATTCTTCTGGCAAGCTCCATTTTGACCAGTTGTTTCATAGGACACTCTGCTCTACAAAAGGTCAGGACATCAGGACTTTATTGCTACAGGGACTAAGACGCTTTTCTTTTTGTGGTCAAGACACCTGCCTGCTGTAGTTGCTTCTCACACACTCTTTAGTAGGGACCACAGATCTTGGAAACACATAGCATCCCCTTACCTTTATCAAATTGGCTGGATGGGACAGGGACAGAGTGTGGTATCTCCAGAATACCCTCAGATAGCTGGGATAGAGGAAGAGATGATGCAGCAAACAGACAGGCAATTGCAGTGCACCACATTAGTTGGGTTGGTGCTGAGTGATGTCTACAGGTGCTGTTTTCTAGAAAACTACCCTGTTCAGACGACACAGACTATCTCCTCTCCATTACAGAGCAATTGTGAAAGTACAAAGCATCTCCCCTACCATTAAGTCAGCTGCAGTCTAAGGCTTTTGTTTTTAACTTCTTTCCTACTTTCTTAAAGCTATGCAAACAAGGATCCCTGCACTTCAAAATACGGCAGGTCCTCTGCTTTTTAGGATTTACCTCTGCATTTGAACTCTTGCCAGCAAGCAGCATTTATGCTTGAAATTTCTAATGAGGTGTTGAGAACTCAGATGGTGACAGGTGTTATCTGTATTTTAATGGTACTGATTATGTTCATTCGACAGACTTTTACTGTAATGGGGATAGACTGGAGCCTTGTCTTCACCAAGGACTACTGCTGCTGCATACACATCTTTTTTCCATCTATGCTGAGTTCAGTGTCTGCCTGTAGATCAAACAGTTTTTGTTCTGGGACAAAGAGTCTCTATAAATGAACCTGAAGTCATATATAGCTCCAGGACGATGTATACAGAATAATTTTCCACCCTCTCAGCTTCACTGTGGGAAAGAATTGGGCTTGACTGCCAGCATTCTGCCATGTCAGAACTCCGTTTAGTTTCACCTGTGCTTGCCAAAGGCTTATCTGTATCTGACTCTAGACTTGAACATCACCAGATGTAAAGGAACTTTAGATCAGAGCTTCATATCAAGATCATATCATATTACTATGCTGCCACTTCAGAAAGTCCATCATATCAGGTGAATGTATTGAAAGGATAAACAATTCATTAAATCAGTATGCCTTCTACCACAGCCATGCAGTGTTACAGTAAAGAGGAAACTGGCTTCATATTAATGTCCTAACTGTAATACTTTAAAAGGATTAATAAGTGTTTAATACAGTTTAATTATTAACCAATTCTTAGATTTTTAAAGTCCAGAAAGTCTATAGCTTTGTCATAGATTTATTCTGCTATACCTACAATTGATAGAACATAAAGTGCTCAGGTTTGTAACATCTATGTCTTGTGTATTTGTCATTGGTAAAGCATTTAGAAATGTAATAATGATACAATATTAAAACCAAAAACCTTTTCTACTCTATAGAGGTTCCTTCGCCACATCTGATTGTACTGGTACCAAACACCCAACATTTCGTGTTTCACATTGCCACTGCACACTTCCTCTTTTCCCCTTCAGGGAATAGTGTTTGCCAGTGCAGCATTTTGGTTTTCAATGCAAATTTATTCACTCTGTCTCCTGCAAATCTTAAAAAACATTAAGAGAGAGACTTGTATTATTTCCTGCTCAATCTCTTCCTCATCATTTTTGCGTATGTGGAAATCCATAACGAAGTAAAAACCCTGTCCTTGTAACACCATCATCTGTTGCCATACAATGCTACTCTTAAACATGAGAAGAATTCTGACAGTGCATATGCAGACACTGGGAAACTAATGTTAATGTAGAAGTTAAAACAGTTGGCAATTCTGAATTTTTTATGATAGCCATGATAAGTTTTGTCCCATTAAATTCCTCATCACAAAAAGAAGGTAACACTGACACTTTGATCTGGGATTTTGGTCAAGTTTCACTTCTATTAGTTAAACACGCTCATAAATCACAAGAACAGATTATAGAAGTTGCTACACAGATATAATGGCCATTGTGAAGCATTTGTAGTATTGTACAAGAGCCTCATTTTTTAAAAAACAGCAATACAAAGCCCACATTACATGAAAGTGAACTGATTAATGGAGAAACATAGAAAAGTAGAAACCAGTGGGAAGCCAGTCTCTAATAGAGGTACTGTCTAATGAAATTTTGTGAGGATCAGACTGAGTCTTTACTCCAGATCTAAAAAGCACATCTGCTAAACCTGTGCAGATGACAAAGATTGACAGAGTTCTATAAATTGGTGGGCTGTATCATGAAGGTGACCTCATCAATGTTTATAAGTATGTTAAGGGGCAATATGTGTCAGGAAGATGAGGCCAGGCTCTTCTTGGTGTCGTGCAGTGATAGGACAAGGGGCAACAGGTCCAAGCTGGAGCATAGGAGGTTCCATGTTAATATAAGGAAAAAATTCTTTACTATGAGAGTGACAGAGCACGGGAACAGGCTGCCCAGAGAGGTTGTGGAGTCTCCTTCTCTGGAGACATTCAAAACTCGACTGGACACGTTCCTGTGTGATGTGCTCTAGGTGGCCCTGCCTTGGCAGGGGGGTTGGACTAGATGATCTTTCAAGGTCCCTTCCAACCTCTAAGATTCTGTGATTCTGTGAAGAGACTCAAATAAGCAACTGAGCAGAGCCCTTACCCTGGTTGGGGCAGTGGGCCAGCATGACCAGTAAGGGTCACCCTGGGGTGCAAGCAACTGTTTTACCTTTGTGTACAATATCAGTTAGGTGATTAGCACTGAAGTATTGTGTCCTTCTGCCTTTTGGGGTTTTTTTAGGACATAGAAGATAATAAAATCACGGAATAATCTCAGAAATTGAGGGAAATACCTTGCAGTGAAAGACCTACAGTATACATTTTGTCTGCCATACTGTGGTTGGCTCTGACAAACTAATGACTACAAAATGAAGCTTAAGGCCCGAATTTATATCTATGAAGAGTATTAATGCCTGGAATAAACTAAAGAAGGACCCAGACTCTATATTTCAGAAGTCATTTTGACAAAAACTAGGTGCTGTTTGGAGGATACACTATTGCTAAGCTCTTCAACTCAGTTCAGTTGGTGATGATTTATAAACTAATATACTCTAATAATCTAATGGTCCCATCTCACCTTGAATTCTTTCCATTCTTTACAGCAAGAAGAATGGTTTCAAAGATTAAAATACCAATGGATAAGATTGTCACAGCCCTTATTTGCTTGTACAAGGATATATAGCTCCATCTAACTCCTCATAGCTGCAGTAAGTCTTAATCTGGTAGAGGAATAAGTTGCCTGTCTCTTGCTATGAGCAAAAGAAGAGAATAGGAGAAAAATGTTCCTTCCAACTTTCTTCCCCTCTTGTGCAAGACTGGATGAGGACAGTCACAGGAAACTGTAAGCTTCTCTTCATTAATGGAAGAGGACATTTGGGCTCAAGGCAGGAAAACATCCTTCCAAACAGCAACCATGCAAAAGGCTGCAGGAGACTGACTCTGCTGCATTTTCCCTTCTGAGGGTTCTGCTTTTACAAACCAAGCACATCATCTCCCAGCTCAAGTGCTCTATATAGCTACATACTGCGTCCTGCACTGAACGTTCCTCACAACTCAGTATGCAGCACTGAAACCTAGGGACTCAGTCTGGGCATCCAAATTTCAGCAGCAGTACTCTGCAAAGTTGCCAAAAGCCGCATTTCTGAAGTTCTTGAAACCGAGTTGAAGACACGGTCATGGATACTATTAGAGCCTTTTATAAGTATGAGATTTCTTACCATTTAGAGCACACTAAAGACTGAAAACACCACAATAGACGAAGAGAATGTTTTCCTGGCAGTTACAAGTACAGAAAACAAATAATCACTCCCTGTTGTAACATAAACAAGGCAGTATATCAAAGACATTTCTTTTTACACTAATACAAGCACTTAGCCTGGTGCTCGCCTATTGAGACACAGTTTAATCTGCAGAGATGTCATGTTTTCCTCTTAGAATGATCTTTAGACTGTTCTGACAAGTCAGAGACACTGACAGCTCAGTAAGTGTGTAATTGTCCACTTACTCTCCTCAGTGAGGTGTTTAGAATATTGATCATCTTTACTTGCCACCAGCATAATTGCTTTCCTTATAAAAGCAATTTTAAACCTCCAACTTACATTAAATACAAAAGTAACATATGGGCTAGTTTAAGGTTCCCTTTCCCCACTGCTAGAATGCTACCTGTAAGGTAAGATACTCAGTTAAAACTCTTAAAGAAATATACAAAAGTAGAACAAAGAAGTTACTGCTTCATAAGGCTGTGCATGTCTACACACACAAGTAAAACACACAGAGATCACATATGCACTCCCTGAAGGAGCAGAGAACAGCAAAATACAGCCTACATCTATCTACCTGTTCACAGACAGTTCAAAACATCCATGACTAAACATGACTGGGGATACCAGATTTTCCATTTAACTATAGCATACTGTAGCACACAATCTCAAAATAAAAATCTGTTCTTGAGATACTTTTGAGAATTCAAAGTTCTTTTTTTTTCCATTTTCTGCTTTAATTTCCCTCAATTTTCCACCTCCTAGGTAAAAAAGTTGGGAGGGAAAAAAGCACAAAAATATTTCTTAAGTTACTTGAATAGGAATTTCTATTCCTTTCCCTGATGTAATTAAAACAAACAAAAACAGGAGAGATAGCAAGGAGGAAATATCAATATCCAAAAATATCAAAATGAGATATTTCTATTGCAAATAAAATGAAAAATATATTAATGTTCTTGTTTTGTCACTTTAAATGTCTGAGATTTATCACCTCTCATTATTCTTATCAACTCCTCTACAACTTTAATGAAACAATTGTTTAATTCCAGCCTTCATTGTAGTTCTTTAATGCACGGCTTGGAAAGTTTCTTGATCTTTGTGAGATACTGAGTATGTGTGAGTTAGAATACAGGTGGATGTCAGCCTCATGCTCACATCAGTCTTTCAGTGGAACAAAAGTAATTGGGACAATAAGTCAAACACAAAAAGCAGATTAATATAGTAACAGGGCCCAGATATTTTTAAATCTTGTAGTGCATTTTTTGCATCCCTCATTCACACAGCAGCAAAATTAGATTGATATTAAAGTAACATTAAAATGCTTAAGATTGAGGTCCTATAGGAGCTGACAGATTCTTACAAAACTCGCAGCCTACCATTAGGTCAAAACACTGTGACTAAAGCTTGCATAACAGTAACACCCTGAACGCCCTACTGAGATTTTGCCATGCCTGCAACTTTGTGTGAAGGCATTACTTCTCAATGTCAGGAGGATCAGCCTTTTCTCCTTAGAAGTTTTAGGGAAATAGTCCAGGAGTGTTATGAAAGCTACTGGCCATTACTGAAGTGTCTTCATCCAGATGGGTTTTCAGAAAGACAACAGTTCCCCTTGCTCTAGACCTTTGCATTGCATGCTCAGTGTTGTGTTCACCATCCCCTCTGCCAAGTTTGTCTGCTACATACGGTGGGGACCATAGAATCCTGAAAATTCAGTGACTCTCACATCAAGCCACAAGCTGCTACTGATACAGAGGCTAAGCAGAGCCTTTATGAAAAGCTGCACATCTGGAAAGCGTGGAATCATTGATTCATAAATTAGAACACCAAAGCTAAGTAGGTTTTAATAGAAAAATATTGGAGATTTAAGAGAGACCCATCTCTGGAAATATTGACTGGATTTCCTCTCTGCCATTCTTATCTTTGGGTGATATTCATGTACATTGAGTATTTGGGAATCTTATGGGAAAGTATTACACAGTGGATATGTTACTGGCAATGCACAGTTTAAAAGGTTAATGATACAAACCACATTATACAAACCACATGTATCTATATAAACACACATTCATTTTCCTATGCCTTAGGGTTTTTTTTAAGGCAAGCTAGGTGTTATGGATGCCTTTGCCATTGAGGGACTCTTGCATATTCTGCCAAACACTTCACTCAGTCCTAAGAACCACTCCAACCAAAAACTAGTTCAGTATCTTGTTAGCATCCTGACAGCAGACAAAATTTGATGCCTAAAGAATTTAAGAGCAGGGCAAATACATTGCTATACTTCTCTTCAGAATAATTTCCCAAACACTCACAGTCTGTAGCTCAATTACTTCCTGAATCAGAGGTGTTTTTTAAATATTCAGCTGCTGGTTTTTTTGCTCAATAAACTTCTCCAGTGTCCCAGTTCCACAGCTCAGCTTCACATTGAATCATCACCTCCTTTCACTTTGAACCTGGAAACTGTTGGTTTCATCTGATGCCCTCTAGTTCTTTTACTGGAGAAAGTAGTGAATAACTGATCCCTCTTCTCCTCTCCATGCCACTCGCTGTAGAAATCAAAGTCACAACTTACACTGGCAAAAGGGCCAGGAACCAAACAGACATCGCAATCTAAGTCTGCTCTCTTGACATTCAGGTTGAAGAACATGACATGCAGCTTTTCCAGATTGTTTCCTGAACCTAATCTTAAAGAACAGCTGTACTGGAGTCGTATACTTGAGAATCTATTCCAGCAACCTGTTGTCAGTAGCTGCAACAGGATGCTTAGGGAAAAGTACAAAAATATGGAAACCATTTCTCTCTCATATGCTTTTAGCAATCTTTACTTCTAACTTGATGTGGTAGTAACTGTGATGATATCAATACATTCATTATGCTAGATCCAGCAGCACTTTGCACACTGTAGGTTGCCATAGTCAGTTTACGACAGAGACACATGTAGGTGGCAGAGGAGAGCAGAACCAATACTCCTGAATGCAGAGCTGTCTGCTTTTCCTGCACTGTGCAGTCAGCTCTGCACAGCTTAAACTGGGAAAGTGAGAGATGCTACATTTTGTTTAGAAGAAACTACACTGCGCTCATTAATAACATTTTTTGGTTTTATGAAGGGTCAGTTAATTCTGAGGCATCTAGCCACGTACAGAATGGGTTGTTTCAAACTCAGCATTAACAGAATTGCAGGAACCAACAAACATTTTTTAATTAATACGTCAAACTTCCTTATGTAACCACTTTGTGCAGAGGCATAAAATATCAATTTTGAATTATCATAATCAAATCCAAAAAAGGAGCAACCCACATGAATTGACAGTACTGAAGAAGAGTTTGCTAGCACTTTCACACTGAATGAGACACTGGTAAGAAACTTGGTATACAATTTGTCCAGGAGAGCATAATTTCATAGGAATGTTTTTTACAGTGAACCTCATTAAAAGTTGTTCACATTCAAAGGGTAAGTCTTACTTCTTGATTCTAAGCTGCCATATTTACCATCTGGGTTGCATAGCTCTTTGACAGTTTTGTACTCTATCTATTGGCACTTGATTTTTTTTAAATATCACTAAGCAATATTTTAAAAGCATTTGCATTCTCAGCATAGCTGCACCCATATTCAAAGATGACATGTTTTGTGCCTTCTCCTGGAAAAAAATAGTTTCAGCATTTCTTGCAGCTCTATTTAATCTAAAATATGTCATTATAAACCAAAAGGCCTTTTTTACTAATGCATAGAAAAAAAAAGACAGAGCTGAGAAATTTTACTTTTTTTCCAAAGTTTGTCAGGATTTTTCAGGAGTTTTAATAATCATTATCGAAGCTTGCAATCATTGTACCCAGAAGTCATCCCTGGATTACTCAGAAACAACTCCACTAAAATATTTGTTCAATGAAGAACCTTAATGTTTATGTTTTCATATAAAGAAACAAGCTTAAAGTTTCCTGCTGGTGGTGAACTTTAATTGCCACTGATTTTGCTAAAGAATCTCTCTATCTTGCTATTTAGTTCTTTTTCACTACGACTGCCATCCATCTAAAGCTGGCTTGCTACAGCTCAGCAGGATTCTTAACCAACAGACATACAGACCTTGTAAATCAGAACTCGCTATATTCATGCAGTCTGCACTTCCAGATGTAAAATATTAAAGCAGGACCTGTAGACAGGTGCACAGTTAAAGAAAACTAAAAAAACCCAAGCAATTAGACTCTGCTCAAATCAATCACTCAAACTTTATGGCCCAGAGTATACTGTACTCATTTAAAATTTGCATTAAGTCCTTCCTTTTGTTTTGGTGTTCTCACCTGAGCTGTCCCACTGACTGGCTTCACCTATAGTCTAATCCACCACGGCATCACTCTTAATTCCTGTATTTTCAGCAGTTCCTCGATTTTCATAAGTGTGGTACAGATCAGTTCCTTAACAGAAAATTCTCATCCTTCTCCCACAGAAAGTCAATCTTTCTTGTTTATCTAAGTCCAGCTTTTATAAAACTCAACTGCTACCACTGGAAATTTGCCAGTGAAGGTGGAAAAGGTTGGCCAAAAGTGGTAAAATCTGTAGCATCCTGCTCTCCACATAAGGACCCTTCCAGAGCAGGCAACAAACATTGGCTCCATATTAAGTTTCTCCAGCTCCTTCTTTCACACTCTGAATCAACTGTTGCATCAAGGTAAGGTTGTGCTAAAGCAGCATAAAGAATTACAGTCTTCGGAGTTTGCTGTGTCACAGCCAGGCTGATGAAGTGCTTTAGGTGCCAGGTGGAGCCAGAAGACAGCGTAGTGTTTCAAAGACTAGCTCCAGCATATCTCAAAGCACTCAGCATTTGGCAATATGAATAACCCTACAGAACAAGGCAAGAAAGAAATCAGAATTAACTTGCAGCTTCCATCCCTCCATTTGATCCTCCCATTAAAGGGAAACAGTGGGCTTTTTTTTTGGGGGGGTGGGTGTGGAGGGGGTGGAGTGGGGAGGGATAGTTATACACACAACTAAACAAGACTATTCAAACCATAACAGGAGGATCAAGAGGAACATCATGTGCAGGTTGCTTCTGTGACACCTGTGCTGATAGAGCCAAGTGACACCTACACAGAGAAGGAGATTGCTCAATGCACTCTACCAGAAGAGATGGTCTCCTTGTGCTTAATAATCTATCAGTGAAAAACAGAAGAGGTGTCAACAAGAGGCTGCCTGGGTGGAGTACCAGAAACAGAGCAACTTGGCCTTAGAGCAAGGTACTAAGCTACTGGACAGTGCTCAGTGTCACTGCTGCGATAAGTGGACTATATTTGAGCATCGTGAGCAGACTCCAGACTTGCTGAGCTAATGCCTTTAAACCAACAGGAAACAAGACTGATTTTGACATAGGTATCCCACCCATACCAGCCATTTGTCTCCTGTCCCAACTGAGATGCAAGCCGTGTACAGCAAAGTACACTCACGCTATGCTTCATACTTCTCTTACAATTCCTGCTGGCCGTTCTTTTAGCACTTTCATTTCATCCAACTCTTACTGCTCCAGTCAATTGGAAAGAATATTCAGTTGTCTTAATCTGGGCCTCAGCATAGAAATATTCTCATGTTTTAATTGCCGTTTTGTTATTCAGAAACAAGAAGAACTGAAAAGGCTCTTCATGCTTCAGTGAAAACCGTAATACTACTGGTATCAACATGGCAAAGAAGAGTTTTTGTTGCATTCATTATTTGTTCAAAGCAAGAGCATAGTTCAAGCATGCAATTTATTCAGAACAGACATTTTATTGAATCACCATTAACTCTTTCAAAAAAATGCAACACCAAGAAACACGCTTTTGACAGCTGATCCTCATCCTACTTTCACATTTAAAAACAAAAAAAATCTCCTGGTGACACAACTGGGAAACCACTCACCTGCGCACTGCAACTATAAGACGCTGTAAGGACAAGGGTAGCACTAAGCTAAGGCTGTGTGCTTGGCATTCCATAAGGCATCAACCTCATATGGAGTTGACTCTGGTATCAGAAATGCCTGTGATATATAGAAATCTCCTCAGAGCATTCTCAGCCAAACAGATGCTTTAGTGTCCTTCTTAGCCTGCAAGTCTAAGGGATTTGGCAATCTCTCTCCTCATGTTAAATTAGACACCTCTTTTTGAAAGGAAAAAAAAACCTCAACAAACCGTTCCTTGGTTTCCTGAAATCACTAAAAGCCAAGCTTGGATTTCTAAGCCAAAGGTCATATTTTCTGTGCAGTTACAGCTACTGCACAACAAATGACAACATCTATTCTCCTTTGTATTACTTCTGTATGATGTCATCAATTTGTCCAATATATCCCTTAAACTGTACTACTGGACAGAAAATCATGACTGAAATGCCACCTTTGCAAAGCCTGAGGCTGGTTGATGAACAAATCAAAGACAGGAGTGTATCTGTTAAGGCCTAGATTCTGCAGACATTGACTTAACCATATCAGTTTTGCTCAGAAGCAATTTAATGGGACTATCCCTCACAGAGTCACCTAGGTGAATAAGGGATTCATAAGAACAGGGTAATATCCATTTCCTGAATCATTTTCCATTCCATAGCAAGGCTGGATGTTATAATTTGTTTATCTATAATTTAAGTAAGATTTTATTAATGTAGAAAATAAATGTATTCATTCAGCAGGAAAGCTCCCATTCATGTTGACAAGCTCTGAGTTTGTCTTGTTGTTCATTGTATTTTAACTAGGTACTTCCCAAAAGGCTTTAAAATGTGCAAACGTAGAGAACAGATTTGGAGAACAGACTTGCAGAGTCAGAGCATGGCTAAGGTTGGAAGGCCACCAGGTCCAGCCACCCTACTCAAAGCAGGGTGAACTACAGCAGGTTGCTCAGGTTTTGAGGATCTCTAAGGACAGAGACTCCACAATGTCTGAGCAACCTATTCCAGTGTTTGACCACAATTCAAAAGCAAAACAGACTGTTCTTATGTTTAAATGGAATTTCCTGTATTTCAGTTTGCAGCCATTTCCTATTGTCTTGTTCTCTTGTCATGGGAACCACTGGAAAGAGTCTCACTCCATCTTTTCTTCTCCCATCAGATGTTTATACAGCTTGATAAGTAACTGCTGAGCCTTCTCTTCTTGAAACTAAGCAGTCCCAGCTCAGCCTCTCCTTGTATCACAGATGCTCCAAGCCCTTATTCACCTTCATGGTCCTTCACTGGACTTACTCCAACATGGCCATTAGACTCTTCTCTGAGCAGAAGAGAAAGATCATCTCCCTCAGCATGGCATCTCTGTTTCTAATGCAGCCCAAGATGTGGTTGGTTTTCTAACTGCAAGGGTGCATTTCTGGCTTGTTGCCCACCAGGAGCCCCTAGGTTCCTTTCACCACCATATTCTCTTTTGATTTCATATTCCAAATTTTTGTCTTAAAAGGTAAGCATCAACAAAGGTCTTACCTGTTCACGATCTGCCTTACCTGTAGCACTCTAGCCTCAAAGAGGCTAAAACAGTGCAAACTAAGTCAATTAAAATGCTTTTAAAAAGCCTAATATAGATAGAGGTACAAGAATATGGATACAAGAGTAATTTTTACTGTAGAGTTAATTTTGATTTGAATTAGTAAGGTCCCTTGTTTGGTTGTAACTGTATCGGCATGGTAATGTTTACATGGCAAATTCATGCACTAGGCTGAGTTGTTGGTGCTAATAAATCAGGCATACCTTCTTCCATCAGCTAAAGATCCATTGACATATGAAAATATTTTCCTGGAACAACAATTCTTAGGATTTCCCCCTCCCTGACCCCAACTTTGTTTCACAGATAACAGTTCTTAGCCAGAAAGCAACAGGGGTTCAGACAATACAATAGAGAGGTCAAGGGAAGAGGAACATTCATCCTTATTTGCTTCAATTTTAAAAGAAACAAAGTTCCTAAACACTTCAGTGTAATTTGTGAATGATCTGCTTCAGTGTATTTTACTACTTAAATTGACATAGATGCCAAAGAACGGTCACAATCCCATCAGCAGGACTGTTCAGTTATCCAGGCTTATTCCCATTTCATTGGGAACATCTGGAGCTAGGAACCAGTGCAAACAGAAATAAGAAGGCATGAAATTTTCTCTAACAGATGATTAAATAGAGAAGAGAATTAAAAATAGAGATGTCTAACAATGAGGATATTTAGAGAATAAATATTGTGCCGGAGTGCTTGTGTGCCTCTATTTTTTGACCACTCCCTACAGAAAGTTAAATGTTGCTGCATCCAGCCACAAGTCTCACTGATGAATCCTGAAGTATGTTTATGCATGTATTCAGAGCTCTAGAAGTAGTCGAGTGAGCTCCCCAGCCACAACCCAGCAGATCACCTTTTCCCATGACCGCTTGCTTAGTCTCCTTCCCCCAAATATTACAGCAATTCCAGAAAACTGATTTCATGAAACAGTATTACAGAATATGTCAAAACCACGGGACTTTGGTTCCTAAGTGCTCTTGAAAATTCTACCCACACATATTTCTTTGCTAACCCCACAGTGAATAAATGTGCTTCTAATTGCTCAAAAATAAGAGTTTTTCTTGAGTACACAAATAAGAGAGATCTGAAATAAAAATAATTGGATTGGTAGGTTCATAGTTCTGAAATTGCCACCTAGGCACATCTAAAATACAGGCTGATAATTACATTAAGTACTAAGACAGAAAACAGTGTGAAGACAAATGCTGACAGTTTAAAAGTCACACACTTTTTTCCTTCCCAAGTCGTCTTCTTACTACTACTTTAAGTGCACTACTGACGATCCTTCCACAACGACATTATTTACACAATTTCCACAATTTCCAGGGACTTTTGGAAATCACATCTGCTAAGAACTTCAGCATAGAACAGTGAAAAGGATCTGACGTTGAAGCCACACAGATTTATTCAAGTACCAGAATGGACAACCTCCTAATCACATAGTGTTAACAGAAGCAAAACTACAGTCCACCACTGTCAAAACATGCACTTATCCTTGAACATGACTACTTTACAAGGGTTCAACCCCATGGAGTGTGCTTGTACATGCATAGAAGGGCTGCTTTCCTCTTTTTCCAGACCCCCTCTACCACATCTTCCTTTTCACCATCCCATGTCTCAGACTCACCGTGGTGTCTGCCCTTACACCAGGGCTCTATAATTCTCATTTACCTAGATTCCAGTTTCAAAATCCAGTTTCCCAAATCAAGAGTCCCTGTGCTCATGTGCTGCCCATCACAGACATTTTTTGTCCCTCATGCCAAAGAGGAAATTTGTCCCCACTAACCTTCCTATAAAGAGCTGTGTTTGTGCCCCAGTCCTCTCCTAGAACAAGCCTTTTTATACCTCTCCCCATCAAGGTTCCCTTACCTTCTCTCTTGCCTCTTGTGGAGGGATGCCCATGTGGGATCCCATTTGCTATATACCTTTCACCCAGTTATGCCCCTGAGTCTCTCAGAAACTCTCTAAATCTTTCTCACATACAGCCCTCATTCCCACAACGTTGTGAGCTTCTTGCAAAGCCACCCAGTATTCCCCAAACCCAGCTCTTCTCTGCTATTCTTTGTGTCATTTCCATAACTGTCCTTTCCCTTTGCACTCCATGCAAGGTCTCCTTTTCTTGCCCAACAGAAGACCTTATGAGGGCTCCATATCCAGTCTCACCAAGGATTTCCTGTCATATACTTTAAGCTATGATTCTGCTTTCTGCAACTCCCCCAGCCCTTGCTTCTCTATTTGGAGAGTTAAAGCATCTTTGAGGTTGCTAAAGCAAATGCGTAGAAGACATCTGGGTTCTTCACTGTCTCTTAAATGACCTCCTTTTTCTGTAAGGCAAATTTGTTGCACAACAATCACTCCCTCAAAATTTGCAGTAGAGAAGCTACTAGGCTAGACATTAGCCGAGAGACATGAGGAGCTGCAGAATTTCCTCACATAACGTCCATTTTACTGGCAAAAGTCACAGTGATTGTGTTGTGAAGTTTTTGCTATATTGATTCATAGTACAGTGATTGCCTGAAGCTCAGAGTCCAGTAAAAGTCTTTTACTAGTAGGGAATAACAGTATTCCTGTATCATTACAAATTCTTACGTGCCACAAACTACACAGTCAAACTCTGCCTTCCACCTTGACTTCAGTGGGGGCAATACACTAATGCTTGTTACCTTTGGAAACCTCTGAGGGCAGCTTTTGGTACAAAGCACCCACCCTTCTGGGCATATTCTTGTGCAGTTTGTGACCAATTTCCTTTTACAGCTGATTATGCTTGAGCTTAGTGTCATGAGAACAGTAGTCAAGAATCTTCACTGTGTTTCCTTGTTTCTCTTTTAGCACTTGAAGACCAGAGGTTAGTTTAGAAATGAACTTTTGCTACTACCATTATTCTGTCCATTGCAGGTTGTGGTCAAAAAGCCAAAGTTGAAGGCACAAATGGGGCTGCTGCATGCGGTTCAGCAGGCTGTGCATTTGAAAGGCTGAGAAACAGGCAAGTTCTGCACTGAAGGAAACCATTTGAAAAATCACAGCAAATTTGCCAGCACTGGAACATGAAAAAAATCACCACCATAAACCAAAACAAACAAAAAACCCCCCAAAACATGAGAGGGGTGTAGTATGTGTTCACAGTGTGATTTTCTGTGAATTAAGCCTTCCCTGTGACCATATACCACAGACTCATCCTTCTACCTCACAGGAATGACCAGCTTCAGCCTTTTTTTTTTTAATAATTTTTAAAAAATTTCTTCAAATATAGTACAATTTCTATCAGAAATGCCATTACTTTTCACAGAAGTAGACTGAAGTATCTCATAACTTATTTCATTCTTGCAGGGCTCTTTTCTCCTCTGGACTCCTCACCATAGCTACAGACATTCTCAGAAATGCTCCTCCTGGGAAATCCTCACAGCGGAGGAGAATAACAGAAAATACAGTTTTTGAGAGGGATTGCTGGAGCACACAGTGCTGGCCAAAGACAACTTGCACAAACACATAAAAACTGGATCAGATTCAGAGTGGTAAGTACTTAGCAATTGAAACTGTTTATTCCTCTCCTTTAATATTGTCCTTTATTCTTAATTTAGATTCAACATGGATTTTCTCATCCTTTTTATATAAAAGGACATCCTAATTTGTTTGAACTTCATACTTCAAAAAGAAGAGAGAATAAAAGTGACAGCCCTCCAGTTTCATTTTACTTGTAGAAGAGCAGCTCCACAAAGAATGACAAGCCAGGAACCAAAGGTGACCACAACACTGGAAGTGCCCTCACTCACCAGGGCACATTCCCAGCAGGTTTGAACATGGCAGGCAGTATGGTAGCAATAACAGAGTCTACTGACAGTTCCAGGCAAGGCAAGGCAATAAACCAGGCCCAGGAGTCTGACCTGGGAACTCACAGGAGATGAGGCCAAAGACCAGGCTGGAGATAATGCTGCAATATGAGTCCAATATTCATCTGAGAAAGGACTAGGGACAAACTACCTAAAATACTGACCCAAGATCCCTCAAGGAAGCAAGGCCAGAGACAGGACTAGAGACAGCCATACCTATTACATAGCTCAGGGCAGAACTAAAAGCCCAAGCCTAAGCTTAAATGGAGCTTCTGGGAGCATGGGCAGAAGGCATGGGTGGAGGTCCCAGGTTAGGCTGGTCAGGGACATTAAGGACTATTAGTGCCCTCATGTGCCAGTCACAGTCAATGGCTCAAAGTCATGTTATCGCTGCTGCTAATATTCAGTATTCTTCCCAGCAACTGAAATGATGGCATAAGAAGCACCCTCAGAAAATCTGTTCAGAGCAGTTAAGGTGTAGTAGTCCCTCAGCGCAACAACTTTATGTCAGTCTGAGGTTGTGAAATCTGCTTGCACTGTGCTGTATCTGGAGAACACACGTTACTCATCCTGGAAGCTGAGCTGCCTGCACTGAAGGCCAGCTTTTTGAGAAGAAAGGGCTTTCTGAGAAGCCTTGGAGCTCAGGTGCAAGGTGTTGCAGCAGAGGCTCCCCTCCTTGCCCCATCCCAAGGCTCCTGCCCTTGTCAGCTTCACTGCTGTGCTTGCTCCCATCTTTTTCTCCCTTATGAAGGATTAGTCCCTGCTGTGCCAGGGACACATTGCTGTTCATGGGCAGAAATTCCAGTCTACCATGAGCACATCCCAGGAACAACCCAAGACCAACTCAATTCTTGGTTGTTGTACGGAGTTTCCCAGTGCCATACACATTGTGCTGCGAGACCTGGAGAGTGTTGACCTGGAAAATATATAGCTCTCACCGATTATGGCTAAATTTCAGAGCGTGGCTACGCTTCCCATCCTCAGGATTCAAGGAGGCCTTGGCCCTGTGTGGGATTAGACCTAAGTGGGCACCACATCCCCCTCCCTTTCAATGCAGAAATGATTATTTACAGAGGTAGACAGGCAGAAAGGAGCTGTGTGATGTACTCTATCATGTCTCATCTGTGTGGCAAGCAGAACAGCACCCCAGCAAATACCATGGCACATAACCACTCCGCAGCTGAGGTATGACAACTGAGACAACTCACTGTGAATGCCCAAAGCTAATTCAGTTAGTAAAACACAGAAACAGCTATCTATAGGAATGGCTCCAGACATAGTTGAATACGCTGGATGAGACAGAAAGGGGTTTTGGGAGCTCTCCCATGCTGCGTGGGGTAGTACTAATTGCAAAAAGGGAATACAGCTCTTGCTCCACTGGAACATTTGTCTGAGAGAGTAAGATCGGGGGCCAGTGGCTGCACTGCATTCAGAACAAATAAGCTCAGCTTCTACTATAAACACGAGTCTGATGTAACATAAAAGGTCACTGAGCACTGCCTTGGACAATCCCAACAAAGGGCAACACACAGCCTATTTCTTTTGCACTGATTCTGTTAGAAAAATAATGTGACTTTCCATACTTGATTTATTTGAAGCACCTTCAGCTTTGTTATCAAAGACCAACCTTTGTAAAATTTCATCAATTTATTCTTGGGATTAAGCACAGTCTCAAATTAATTAGGTAGCACAACAAATGCTTGTGGAATCTGAATGCCCTGAAGGACTTGAAAGGAATGTCAAATGGGTTTGGATAGGCTATTAAAATCAAGTAATTTGGGAGTGAACTGGAGATTTAAAAGTCTCTGCCATGACTTCTGGAGCATATTAGTGCTTTCATGCAAGACGACTCACTTTACCTTCCCCTCAATTCCTTCCCTCACTGTCAAGTTGTGCTTAGTTTCAAGTGACTGAAGCCATTATCTCACACAGACATCACAAGTGGAAGTTCTCTGATGATTTTAGAGCCTCAGATTTAAGGCCTCATTCTTGCTTGTAGTTGTGGAAGTAAATTAGGAAGAACCCTGAAAGAAACTGCTTCACTCCCCATACACTCACACTCTGTTCAGCAGCAGCTTTCTGGCCAGAGCCAGAGATACCTGCTGGTAAACAAGGATAAGGTATTTCCATTCCAAAAAGTAGCCTCTGCTTTCAGCACTTGGCAATAGGCAATGGCAAGCTAGAGTGAATCATGGCACAGCACGAAGCGGTCCTATCTAAGGCACTTCAATCTACCCCGGTAGTGTTTAAAGACCTTGGACATATCATTGAGAGGCTGGCTTTCACTGAGAGGGAGAGGTGTGTAAGCCAGGTGAAGACCTGCTTGGCAGACTCACCGAGCTTGATTTTTAGCTCTTCCTATCTAGTGTATTACTAGGCACTTGAGAATTCACATACGCACCCAGATTTCTTTGCCTCTGCAGCTCACCTTAACCAAGTTAACCTTGGTTGCCTGTCCACTGGATGGAATCCCTTGCTCTGTAATTTGGGTGGCAGATGGAGAGACTTTACAGACCCTCAGCCTAGTTAGAGATGATGGGAACAGAAGAGAAGCAGTGAGTATTCTCCCATTCCATTCCAAAACCTGCAAGTGAAGAAGCAGACTTTGCAAGTTTCATTAGTTACGTACATCTGCAAAGCTTATTTTTCAGCAGGAAAAGCCTGTGATTCAGGTACTCAACATAAGCAATTTGTTTGCCTGGAATACCTCCTCTCCCCCCACGAACCAGTACCAGAATATTTTTGTTTCAGACAATGCTTTGGCACACCATCTTTGCTGCGAGCAAACATAGCTTATTGGGAACAAAGACCCCTTTTAAGAGGTGGTATTCATCTCACCTAAGAAATTACATGGCTGTTTCAGCTAAAAGTGGACTGATGTTAATATTATCAGTTAATGTGTCAGCAAGCATTGCAATACCACTGTTCATTGCCCTGTAAGAGAACAAAGAAAGTGAAAGAATAGCATTCACTGAGTGCCTGAGATGGAGGATTTAAAAGATAGATCAGAATAGGTAGAGATTTCAGCCCCAGTAGTTAGTTCCAGTGTTGCAGAGGTACACTTCTGGCTGAAATAGATACAAATGCTGTAGAAACAAGCCCTTCCACAGCCAGATTTTTCTGCTTGTTGCTCAGAGGTCGATAGGACAAGAACACAGCTGAAAGTTGAGAGGATTTTCATATTTTACACATGCTCAAATCACGTGCCTGAACCCATGAGTTTCTGTTCATCTTCTCTGTGCATTCAAACACAGAGTACAAACAAGGGAGTGAGAAAGCATTCATCTTTCCTTGACAGCCAATTACATGTCTTGGTAAATATTCAATAAAGTAAATCCATAAATATGATCTGCTTAAAAGACCACCAGGGACCATTTTAGGTAAGCGTGGTGGGTTAACCTTGGTTGCCTGCCAGGTGTTTACCAAACCACCCTCTCAGTCCCCCTCCTTAGCATGACAGAGGGAAAAATAAGATGAAAAAGCTCATGGGTTGAGATAAGAACAGGGAGATTACTCATCAGTTACTGTCACAGGCAAACCAGATTTGGCTTGGGGAAGTTAATTTAATTCATTGCCAGTTAAAAACAGACTAGGATAGTAAGAAGCAAACATCTCAAAAAAACCTCAAAAGTAAAAACACCTTTCTCCCAACTCTTCCCAGGCTCAACTTCACTCCTCACTCTTCTATCTCCCTCTGCCCTGAGCAGTGCAGAGGGATAGGGAATGTGGGTGGTGGTCAGTTCATAACGCTTTGTCTCTGCCACTCTTTCCTCCTCACACTGTTCCTCCGCTTCAGTATGGGATCCCTCCCACAGGAGACAGTCTTTCACTAACTGCTCCAATGTGGGTCCTTCTCATGGGCTGCAGTTCTTCAAGAACTGTTCCATCATGGGTCCTTTCTATGAGGTACAGTCCTTCAGGAACAGACCGCTCCAGCATGGGCCGCATGTCCTGCCAGAAAATCTGCTCTTGTGGGGGGTCTTCTCCATGGGCTGCAGTTTCTGCCAGGACCCTGCTCCAGCATGGGCTTTCCAAATGCAGCAGCTTCCTTCAGGGCACATCCACCTTCACAGGCTGTAGGGGGACAACCTGCTTCACCATGGTCTTCTCCAAGGCCTGCAGGGGAAGCTCCACTCTAGTGCCTGGAGCACCTCCTCACTCTCTGACATTGGTGTCTGCTGGGCTGTTTCTCTCCCATTTTTCTCATTCCTCTCTCACAGCTGCTGCACAGTATTTTTTACCTTTTCTTAAATACATTATCAGAGGTGCTATCAGTGTCGCTGATGAGCTCAGCTTCAGCCAGCATTAGGTCTGTTTTAGGGCCACCTGGAACTGTCAGCAGCCCCTGGTGTCTTCTCACAGAAGTCACCCTTGTAGCCACCCCTCTATCAAAACCTTGCCACATAAACCAAATAGAGTAAGGAAGATGACAATGGAGGTCAGAAGATATAGCCAAAATAGGGTACATAAGGTCACATATATATGGCTTTTCTACAGCAGAAAAATACATGCAAATTGTTTAGTGTTTTTCTTTTAAAATGGTAGAACTGACTGAATATTGGAGTGGTAAAGTCAAAGAGAAAAGGATGTTCACGCAAGTGATCAACTTGCAGCAGCATGAAGTATTCATATGAATTGACAGAACCAAAGAAGGGAAAGTATTTATCAGTCTATAGGTAGGGCAACAATTTTATATGACTGAGACAGCTACGAAAGAAAACCACATTAGCACAGTGATGGGGGACATCAAATATTTCAAGCAGAGAATGGAATCACTGTCTAGGCAAACCATTAGGAAAGCTTTTGGTTGCTTGGGAGAATGTCTCAGTAAAACACACATTAATTATTTAGTCATGTCCTTATATTGTTAATGCTATGAAAGTAAATACAAACACACAAAAAAGAAACCATAATGTTCTTGTTACTTCCAGTCATTGTCAATACATTAGCAACGTGAATTACTTCTGTTAAAAAAACCAAAACCACCCCAACTGGAAAAATAACCAAACAAACCCAACAGTACAGGGCTCTCAACTGAAAACCAGGTGATACAGTCACTGTAAGCAGACTGTGGCACCAAATTTACCCACTGATCTACAGTACATTCTTAGCTGGTCACATCACCATCACATTTCTAATTGCCTTCTACCTTTGTCTAGTATATCTATTGACTATAAATCTGCAGAAAATGTGTTATTTTTATAAAATTGTTGATTTAGGAAGTAATACAACAGAAGAACCACACACATGCCTCATCAGAACTTCTTTTTTCTGGGAAGGACATATAATTCACAGATAGTTTTTCATAGCAACAGACATACTTGATAGAAACAAAACTAGTCCAAATATCAGGAGTGATAGGCACTGCAATCTGTGTGCCTAACAAAGCCTTGGTATAATTCCTACTGAGATCAATGGAAAGATTAAAGAGAAATTATTAGACAGCAGTGACTATATTCTGTATAAATTCTCATTCACATTCCCCTGTATCTAAACACAATAGGAAGAGCCACTTTGTCAGGTTCTGAGGAGGACAGTTAAAAAAGCAGAAGTTAGGGGTCCAACTTTGACTCAAAGGGAGTAAGGTTAGAATGTTCACGTGCTTTTGCAACTCCCTTTCTAGCCAAATAGATATATTTTTCCATTGCGCAATTATTTCTGTAATAAAACCAATAAATACAATTTTCTCCAAAGACAACAAATAAACCTCAAATTCTTAAATGTACTCTGCGACATTTGTGACTAACTACATCTCTTGCAGCAGGTCTGGAAAGTGCTCTTGCATGCCAGGTAGAATATATGAGTAGAATGGGCCGTGGTGTCTACAGCTGTATGAGTAAGAGCAGAGGTGGCATGGTCAGTTCATACCCTTCAAACTATTTGGACAAAAAGAACTATGCAACACATGAATTTCATCCCTTGCATACTTTCAGGCCACACCAACATGAGCATCTTTCCAGCTCAGGTTGGTGACACAGACTACCTGCACTTATGTGCTTTTGTTACATTTACCCAGTTAACAAAATTAGGATAGGAAAACAGAAGAATCTTGTATATTGCTAATCACCACAGTGGAGGTAACTGCATTTCTAGGACAGTCAGCAATCCTTTCAAACAAGCATGCACACAAAAATAATCCAGTTAGGCAACCAAAGACTCTTCAGGAAGAACATCATTATAGCACAGGGAAGACATAGCTTAATCATGCAAAAAATCTGGTTTAACAACGTTAGCAACAAATCTTAGAGCTAGATAAGTGGGGACATAGTCTCCCTCCTTCAGCAAAAGCTAAAATATGATGAACTACCAGTAGATATTCAGTACTCTTAAAAGTTACATGAAGAACAGCTGCCTCCCAAAGTGGGAAGCTTTAATTCCTATTTAGGCTGCTGTAGCACTGAAATGAAGTCTAAATGAACAATAAAGATAAGAGTGAAACAGCTGATCAAAACAGATTCCTAAAATCTCTGTACTAGAAGTGGGATATATAGAGAACTGTTTGTTTAAGGGACAGAGTATCAGTCAGAATGCCTTGCCTACATCTTTCATGACCAAAGGTCACCATTTTGCAGCTTTTAAGCATCAGTTTTTCACCACAGTTAACAGTGTTTGAAATGATACAAGGTGATATTCTCTGAAGGCACTACTTATCTATGGATCCTCCAGATCTGAACTATGGGCAAGGGGCTGAGCCAACTGTTCTTTGAAGAAGTGAGTAGTGAACAAGAGAGAAAGAAAGGAACAAAACAGACTGAAAAGCAAGCTCCAGAAATAGCCTGAATCAGCACTGAGAAAAGAGCTTTTGAAGAACACAAGCTGAATGAGAGATTTGGAATTATAAGCCAATACATGTTTTCTCCTTTCTTCAAAGAAACACAAGCTTTCACACTATTCAAAATGAATAAAAGTATACACAACCTGGGTAAAAATACTGCAGAATTCATACACCCAATAAACATTACTGTCATTTTCTCAGTGCCTTGTTGGTGCCTGGCAAGACATGTTGCTGTGTGCAGAAGCTTCTATCCTATTTGCATGTAACACAGGAAAACAAATTCTACAGATAAGGCAAAGAAGAGGGAGGCAAAAACATACATCAGTGTGAGTGAGCAATAAACATACCATAAACTAGCAAAAGGTAAGTACTACACCAATGCTCACTGTCACACAGTCTGGCTACACAGGGAAATGAAACATAAATGAGAGAGAAAGCTAGTGGAATATTACTCAAAACTTTACAGGGAAGGGACCATGTGCAAAGCATATGCAGTTTACCAGGAATCGTGGCTCAGCCCCAGCCGAGCCCCCGGCAGCCGCTCGCTCACCGCCCCGGCAGCAAAACAAGGGGCAGAATGAGGCAACAAAAGGGCAAATGGCTTCGAGTTGAGATAACGGCCGTTTAATGGGCCGGCAAAGGGAGAGGGGAACGACAACAGGGCCGCAGTAGTTACACCGGGATGTACACTATCACGATAACAAACGCAGCACTTTACCGATCGAAGACCAACACTACGGACCAGACGCGCAGCCCCCACCGAGACTGTCCCGGAGCCGGCCCCTTTTATAGGGGCATGATGGCCCGTGGTGTGGAATAGCGGCCGGCCCGGCCCGGCTCACCTGGCCCGGGCCTGAGCATTAACCCCGGCCTGGCCAGAGCCAGGACAATTAAACATACCATAAACTAGCAAAAGGTAAGTACTACACCAATGCTCATTGTCACACAGTTTGGCTACACAGTGAAATGAAACATAAATGAGAGAGAAAACTAGTGGAATATTACCCAAAACTTTACAGGGAAGGGACCATGTGCAAAGCATATGCAGTTTACCAGGAATCACTGCCAAAATGCATTTGCACTCAATCTAGTGGGCGAATGGTGCCAAATAACCCTTCTGCCTACTGTCAGCAGAATGTAGGAAATGTTGAGAGGGCACTGGAGGACAGAAAGGAAGAAAAATGCTACAAGCTCCTTCTGCTTCAGCTAGAATGCTGTTGAAAGCTATAAAATGTGTGGAGCAGAACTACTGCAAAATACAAATCTAGGGATGTAGTTTGTTACACAGTGCTTAGAGTATGTGTTAGTAGGAAAAATAATGGAAAGAAAGAAAGAAAATAATATGTTTTCCTTTTTCCCTTTCTTTTCTGTTTTGTATGTTTATTCCACCACATGCTTCTGCTTCCTTTCTCTGCTCTGCTAGCCCCAGGCTTCTATCTAGCACTATTTTCTTTCTAGAATATTTCCTCCTTTTTATTTTTTTTTCTTTTGTGTTTCTTCTGGTATGGATTTATCTTGTTTTTCCATGGTTTCTTTTGATTGCCTTTCTCTTCCTGAATTTCTCCGCTCTCCTCTCCCTGCAGTCAAGTCAGCATCTGGGAAGTTGTGCCAGCATTAGCCTCTGTACTGGGCCACCCATTAAAAATGGAATTGACTTGCTTCACACCTTTGCAGCCAATTCCCCACACAGCAGAAACCAACCGGTAAGTCCCAGAGCAGTACTACGCAGCCTCAGCTACCTGTTAAGGAAAGGAAAGCAGGTGCCTCAGCACTAACCTTCCAGTAACACCCCTTGAGCTGAGTGACGATTTGTGAAAGCACAGGCAAAATGCCTGGACAGGATCGGGAAAATACCAGGAAGCTCAGCCTATGGCGGGGAGCCAGGAGAGTTGTGAGGCAAAGGAGGATGCTTTTAATATCTATGAATGAAGAACAAATGCAGAGGGAAGAAACGTGTATCTAAAAATCTCTCAGCAACTATGCTGAGAAATCATGTTCCAACACGGTTGGAACATGAAGAATAGGTTTGACAGACTACATTTTTATTAGCAAATCAAACATACACTGACCATAGGCTCAAGCACGGTCTCACAGTCATTGATACAGGCCAGCTCGTTAGTACACGGTCAGACATGGTTTTGGCCTCGGCCAGCTAGCAGCCACTCTCGCCTCTCAGAAGGGAGCATATGCTAGGGGTATCCCACTACCCACCATCCTCAGCCCCCACGCTACCTTACAGAGCATGTAAAACGGATCCTCAGTTTCATATTCAGAAGCACCACCATGAGGGCTGCAGCCCAGACCTCCCATATCCACACACTGAAGAAAACAACAAACAGCAAGGCCACAGAAGCATCCCATCAAGCCCAGAGAGGACTCAGAGTCAAGTGTTTTCTGACATGCATACAGACATAAATGACTGATGGGAGAGTTAGAGGAAGCCAAAGGAAGGCATCAGACCTGTCCCCTCAACAGGCAGCAGCCCCTCTGCATTGATGTGCAATTCTGGGCATGTTTATTTGGATTTCTCAGGCTCTTTACTCCATTTAATCTCAGAATGAAACTGATGGTTTGAGGAATTATTATTTTCCCCAAGTACAAATCAAGCATCAGAATGCAAACCTGATATTTTTCAGAGCCCATAAACGAGTTATTTTGCGCGTTTCATAGCTGGGAATAAAGCCAAGACCCAGTGATAAAAGTTCAACTTCAAAATGTGTTCAACTGTTCACTACTTTAGAAGTTGATTTAAGGCAGTTAGCGTTAGGAGCTGTTAACTAATGGAAAACTGTATTGCTATGTACTTCATTGTCAAGGCAGACATTTCTTTCATTGTTCTTTAATGCTTTTATTATATGAACCTTTACAAAATATTGGAGGTCATTGTCTCTTCCTGTTTATTCCTCACTGAGAATATTGATGCAGATTTTTTTTTCTCCCCCAAGAGCCTATACAGAAACAAAATGGAAGCCAGGATGGTGATAGGGGACATCACCTGGGACAACTTCACTTGTAGAGACTCAGCAATGGCCCCAAAGAAGGAACCTTCCAAATTCTTGCTCTGAACTCAGACATAAGGTATAAAAGAAAGAACCTGTTTCTCTGAGAGGAAAACAACCTTTATAATACCACAGGCTACTAATCAAACTCTTCAACAAGCAAAGATCCTCAAGGCCAATGCTCACAGAATTCATGAGAGGGGAACTCCAGGAGCAGCTTTGCATCAGCATACAACCCTGCTGTTCTTGGAAACCATTCTGCAGTCAGCTGTGCCAGCAGAGGTGTGCAGTAAGGACCCAAGGCCGTATGATGGCATTGGCTCCTGCAGGCAACCCCGACCCATTACTTTCCTGACAGGGGGCTCAGGTTTTCCAGCAGTCCTCATACCGACACAGTGCTGCTACCACCCAGCAGATACTGCTGCACTTGAGTTGCCACTGATGGCCCAGCCTTAGGATGTGACAGTGTACCTATGTGCTAAGACTGGAAAATACAGAAGCATTTTTTCCTAGGAAATTCCAGAATATCAAAGACCAAAAAAAAAGTCATTAAGAATCAGAATGGAAGAGAGAATTTCCTGGGGAACAGAAGCAGCTAGGACAAAACATGCTGTTAAGACAACAACTTTGAAAGCTGGTCATATATATAAAGCACAATATGTAGAATACTAAAACACAAAATCCAGAGAGAAATAAAAAGAAAGGATAGTTGAAGCTAAACGCTTTGAACACTTGAAGCTTCTGATGCAGAAGAAGAAGACAGTAAGTTTAGAGTGATAAAAGGTGGATGACATCATACTTCACGTAGCACAAGCAGGAGAACTGTGTGCTGGTCTTGCATCACCAAAGCTAGTGAAGGAACGATGAGGAGGCAGGTAATCAAGCGCATAGTCTCCACTGTGGCATCCAGTCTTACTCCTTTAAGACAGATAGAATGTAAAATTCATGCCAACGTTACAACAAAGAAGCACTGAAAACTAACATTCTCCTCATGCCAATAGGTGTTGGATCACATTATAGATAGAGAAATTAGCATCTGGTTTACTTGCATGCCTTTATACTTAGAGTACAGAATTAAGTATATCAAACATTCAGTGTAGCTTACAAAGAGAACATGGTAACAGTTTTATGTTCTCCATTTTATGTATGCTACATTTCAAAAGTGCTTGTGTATCTTTCTTTAGTGCAGTGTGGTACACAGTAACTAAAATATACTTACCACATAATGGAATTAATTATACTCCGAACAATTTCAAGAACAGAGCTACTCCAGTGTTCCAGAGATAGTGACAGCAGGAGTAGTAATGCAGTAAGTTACACCCTTAGTTGGTAAACTGGGACAATCCTATAAAGCAAAACCCAGGAATGTCCTGATATGGAAATAAAGTCAGCCAAAAGAAAGACTTAGGCTTCGACTCACAATTAGTACAAGAGTTTCTTCTTTTCTACCTATTACCTTTAAATACTAATTTGAAGGAGATCTGATGTCAAGTTTTGGATATCCAGTAACTGCGTTCATATAACAACTCTGATTTTTTTTTTTAAAATACCATTTGTAAATTAGAATTGTATGGCAAGAAAGCCACTGACTTATCTGCCCTAGACTGGTAGACAGTCTTCCCAAAAGAGACCTAGTGTTGGTACCTGGCTGCTTGTCAAACAGAGAAACAGAAAAGAATCCATGATCAAAACATCCAGGATCAGACAACATTAGAACTGCTATGTTGTTCTGTGTCAGAACACAGATCCACCCAGTCAAGTACTCTGTATCTAATAATATGGTATCTGTGAAAGATATGATTGTACCATGTGAAAGAACAGGGCAAACATATCCACGCTATGTCTCCCTGTCTTAAGTAATCGGGGAATCAGGGATATCCAGAGTCAGAACAGAGTCTTAGTATTTAATAGACCTGCACAGACAGGTCTTCTGCAAACTTGTCCGTTTGCTCTTTAGACCCAAGTAAACCCTTAGCACTCACAGCATCCTCTGGCAAGAACTTTCGTAGTGTAACTACATGTCATGGTGCTAAAGAGCCACTTTGTTGTTTTGGATTTCAAACAGGCAGTGTGATGCTTTCAGTCATATCTTGAATTTTTATAGTGGAAAAAAAAATGTTAATAATTTGTTCTCTAGTTAGTTTTTCCATACCACTAATGATTTTGTAGATCTCTAGCTACAGAATTCTGGAATTCTGGAAAGAGCTAAGCTGTGATCCACCTGCTTAAAAATCTAGCTACGTACCCGTATAAAAAAAAAGCTGCTGAAGATCAGGCAAATTGGTTTCTGTTCCAGATTAGACTTATAATAATGATAAACTAGTTTTACTTTATTGAATACTGTTTTCCTCTTCATCTCATCATAGTTACTGCCAATTCATCTTCCTCTGCTTTTGTATGGCTCAGTAACATTTAAAAGTCCTGCCAGACAGTGTGCTGGCTTGATTCAACCTCTTTGAGCAAATGACTCCTACGGAGCAGCATGATACAGATACACATAAGGTAGATCCACTTCTCCAAGAAAACGTCTGTATTTCACAATTATTCACAAACCATCCCACTTTGATCTGCAATCTACAGTACAGTAGAGTGTTAATGTTGAAATGAGGCAAAATAACAATGCACACAGACTAGCATGTGAGGGCAGTCAGCACTGTAATACAATAAGGCATCTCTTTCAATTTGTCATTTGTCAGCAAATCTGTCGGTTTTTTCCTTTCTCCAGTCATTCCTCCAAGGTGAAGAAATAAAACAAACGGCAATGAGAACAGAAACTGCCCCAGTGGGAGTTTTGTCAGGAAGTCTGTTTCTAGCTTGTGCCTTGTCTTAAGAAACTGAAACAATCCTCCATCTTTCTTGACAAAACTTGGTTTTCGATCAGGGTCTTCAGACTTACATGATCACCACTATCGCAAGGGCAGAAAAGTGGTGGGGAAAAGAGAAAGGCTCAGGTATTTGCAGTTATGGCTAAAGGTAGAGTTTGAGTTAACAAGGTTCTTTTTGTTTTTCTCCAGCTCCCTTTTCATGGTCTTAAGAGATTTGTTTTCACCATCAATAGATTTGTTTTCACTTTCTGATCAATTTTAAATATTTTAAAAACATTCATCCTTTGTCCACTCATTGTTTTTCATTTAATCTCATACAAGTTAACTCATTCAGAATGTGAACTCTGATTATTGTTCAGGTCTCTATTCAATTATTGACCTCTGAAGTAACATAGACTGTCTTCATAGTCTTGCCATGAGGTCCCTAGATCATCCATTACCAGGTGTTTTTACAGAAGTTAACAAAATAGCACTGTGATTTCAGTAGCAGGTCTCTAACTACTCCCATAATACCATCACCATTTTACTGGGAAAATAAACTAATCCTTCAGCATTTCAACAAAACTAGAGATCACTCCCTTCATCAAAAATGCCCAGCTACGAACCCCTTATTTATTCCCAACTTCTCCACCTTCATCATCTCATTTTATTTCAAATGAACTCCTGTGTGTGCATGTATAAGTTCTTGCGAACAAACGTACTGGTTCCATGTTCTGCCCTAAAACATGCACCAGCAACATGAGATTCAGAAGCATGTTATTATTAGCTAAGAAAGGGAGGTCTCTTCTGCACAGTACTGATCTTCTGCTAAATACCCCGATTTCTACTGTCTTCTTTAAAAAGCCAAACAAAACAAAACAAAACAAAAATCAAAAAACCCCAGAGATGCTTTTCCTGATTATCTAACTAGACAGGAACCAATGTATCACTTCTCCAGGAAAGAAAAACTAAAAGTGTGTGGCAACTCAGCAGATTTAAAACAATCGGAAAGCTGTGAAAAGGACAGGTCTGCATTTTGTCTAATCCTGACTTTCATCCTGATAGTGAATGAATTGTAAAGCAAACATGAAACGAATACAACAGGCAAAGCCTGGTACTTTAGATCAGGAGTGATAAGCTAAGCAGCTTCCCTCTTTCAATAAGAGATTGAGAAGGCAAGTTCCACTTACCTCTCCTTACAAGTAAATGGGAACGCAGTCCCATTTCTGCACAAAAGCAGTGCCGTGAAAAGTGCCCACAAATTGCAGCCATTAGAGAACATCAGATGCCTCCTTCCCATTGTCATTCATTTATCTGGAACCCAAATGGCATCTTCTCACCTACCAAAGAAATGCAACATAAATTTTCAACTTACCATTAGTTTCACTTGCAAAGAAGAGGGAATATTATTGAGTTGAGACACAACTAGAAAGATTTATTTTGTCCTTGAAAACTTCTTTACACAGATTTATTAAACTAGGCTAGGGAAAGGTCTGCGTTCATATGCAAGCAGGAAGGATTCTTGCTTTGCATTTCAGTGGCAGATGAAAAGTGTTCAGTCCACAAAGATATAATCAAACCTTTTAAAATTAATCTTGATATTTGAGTAAGAGACTGGAGTCTAACGAGGGGCTTTGGTAATTTGTGTGAATGATCCTCCCTTGCTTTGGAGCAAAAATATACTACCACAAGCAAGATTTACATGAGTTTAACCTACTTTTTCACAGAACAATCATTGAGTTCTATCTAAAAACACTTGTCAAGGCACAAGCTGATTTGCCTATGTGGATATTCATACCATATCATTACTTGTTTCTCTGAATCTGTATGGAGTAAAGATAATTGATGCCTATCTATTTGTTGGGAAAAAGGAACAACCTCATGCTCTTGTGAAAAGCACCACATTATCAGCAAAGTATAGGAAGGACAAAGTCCCTCTACAGAGGTAGAGATATAAATATTTTTTTAAATTTTTAATAAATCATTGATTCACTCCAGTAAGGTTAATCCTGTGTTCTCAAACAATAATCTGTTCATGATCAGACTGCACAACTATTTGGGCAAACCGCTTGTGCTGGGTTTCGCTGGGATACAGTTAATTTTCTTCACAGTAGCTGCTATGGGGCTGTGCTTTGGATTTGTGCTGGAAACAGTGTTGGTAACATGTTTTCGTTACTACTGAGCAGAGCTCACACAGAGCCAAGGCCTTTTCTGCTTCTCACTCCACCCCACCAGTGAGCAGGCTGGGGTGCACAAGGAGGGGACACAGCCGGGACGGCTGACCCCAAGTGACCAAAGGGATACCCATACCATATGGCGTCATGCTCAGCAGATAAAGCTGGGGGAAGAAGGAAGGGGGGGACATTCAGATTGATGTCATTTGTCTTCCCAAGCAACCATTAAGCATGATGGAGCCCTGCTTTCCTGGGGATGGCTGAACACCTGGAAGTGGTGAATTAATTCCTTGTTTTGCTTTGCTTGTAAGTGTGGCTTTTGCTTTAGCTATTAAACTGTTTCTATCTCAACGCACAAGTTTTATCTTCCAATTCTCTCCCTCATCCCACTGTGGGGTGACTGAGTGAGTGGCTGCGTGGTGCTTGGTTGTTGGTTGAGGTTACACCACAACAGTCCTTTCTGGCACCCAATGTGGGGCTAAAAGGGTTCAAGATAATGACACTGCTGAAACTTGGGGATATGTCTGATGTATAAAACATGATAGCATACTTACATAAATGTCACTGTTACACAACTATTATATAAATATATTTGTATATAAATACATACGTGTTGTATAAATATTTATGCTAAAACAACAGTTGGAAATCTCAAAAACTCTTACCCTTCCAATCTCATCTCACAGTTGAAGTTAAAGGAGGTAGAAATCACATCCTAGCAGTCTTCAAAGTCTCAGATAAACAACTTGCTCAAGGAACAACACCCAGCTACTGCAGAGAATTCTGACACCTGATACAAAGGCTAAAAATAATATATTTTTAAAAGCGTATAAATGTGCACATAAAATAATAAAAATAATGTTAATTAGAATTAAAATTCTATCAGTGTTTTTCTTTATGTGTAAAGTCAGCCCTTCCTGGCCATAGACTCAAATTCATACTTGGGAGAGAAGCCTCTCTCCACATACTTCACATGAATCATGAAGTACCAATTTCACATGAATTAATATAGAAAGAATACAGGCACAGAATCCCAGGCTTACTTGTCACATTGGTTCCTTTTTTGGTATCTCCACACCCCTGTATCAACCTTCACAAATGTCTTCTCATATTGAGAGACTGAAAGACTGCCACGTGCCCCCTGTGACTCTTGTAATGAGGAATGTCATTGCACTGCAGCACAGTACACTCGTTCAGATTCACAACAAGAAGGAACAGATTGCCTTAAAATTCTAGTAGCACAGACATTGTATAGGCATCCGAGTGCAAAATCACAGCGCTCAGCTTTGGCTGAAATATGCAGCACGCTATGCAGCATGCTTAGAAACTGTAAGTAACAAAAATACATGAACAATAAAGAAAAGACAAAAGACTGGGAAAATTAATGCGAATGAAGATAAGAGCCATACAGGAGATAAAGGGTAAAATATGATCTATCTTGGCTGCATTTCCACAATGATGTTCTATCTTTAGTTTAAACAAGGCCTTTCTCCACTGCATTTCCATAGTATTATTCTATCTTCAGTTTAAAGACAATTTCTACAGACTTGAAAAGTCATATAAATGATCTGTTGCTAATCTTTTATTGCCTAGCAATAACAATTGTATATGACTTGTTAGAAATTCAGTGGCATCTAATTCAAAGGATTCTACTCTGTACAGTTTCTGCTGGTTATTTCTTCATTATACTGTGATGTTTGTTCTTTTTTTTCCCTTTTTCCATGAAACAAGAGTGTATTTTCAATCCATTCAGCCAAGTGATTTGAACAATCACCATCAGGCCAGAATGCTCTTGGTATGAAGACTTTCAAAAGTGGTTTAAGCAACGGCTGCAATGCAGTGCAGATAAAATTGCATGTGAATTAGGTTTTATGAAAGCTCAATAGTATTTTGAGACTTCAATGCATTCATCAAGAACTATACGAGCAAATCGTAACTGAACTGTATAGTTACAAATCCCCAGGAGGAGAGCATGTCCCTCACGTGACCATTTGCACACTGCCTGTATTATGTTCCATGGATCCACATTTGTTAAAAAATCTTTTTCCTTTCTCCTTCGGAAGTGATACCAAGCTGGAGTACTTTGAAATTCTCACACCAGCTGTAATTTGGACACAATTAGAGCTCTCACAAAAAATAATGACTGTACCGTATAAATAATTACTTCCCACTTACAAAGTTACTTACTTCGCACTGAAGAATGCTGCTCTGTCAAAAGTGAGTGTAAAAAAATGACGTTTCTGGAAACATTGATTTTAATTAAAACACATGAGATCCAGGATGGAATCTGGAGCGGGACAAAGTAACTCCACAGCTAGGTTAATCAGTGAGAACAGTCTTCTGGTCTGTGTTGGGTACATTTTTTTAAATTGGGCTTCTAAATAGTTAATGCCATCAGCAATTTGTGGAAGAATAAGAGCCAATATTCAACTGTTGTAAATCAATGTTGCTGCAACGGTTTCACTGGAGGTCCATTGATTCATAGCAGCTGATCTTCTGACAAACGTATCTCAGTCAGAGAATAGACAAGACGATGTAGGATCTTAACACAACAAGAAGCAATAAAGTCACATTATGACAAAGCCTAGTAAAAAATCGTATCTTGGGAAACAGCCGGGCAAACACTATAAACCTCCTCTGCTTATTAAATAGAATGAGACAGCTATATCTAGGACTGGAAGGTCATGCAATATTTATTCCTTCCTTTAATAAACATTGATTATAGGCTTGGTGGCACATCCTCTGTTCAATATCAGATAATACGTGAATGCAGATTTCCCCTTTATATATGCTTTAGCATTCTTTGGACCCCCACCACCATGGAAAACCGAATGTGTGCTACTGAATGTGGCTGGCTAAACTGTTTTTGCATCTAAAACTAAACTGGCAATACTTAATATGAAATAGACACAAAATCAAAGGAAGGAAGAAATTCTCCAGTGAGAACCTAAAACCTTCGCCCTACACAAGACAGTTTACAGTGCCAACTGAGTATTCTTGTTGCCTAATATGCCAGTAATTTCTACATCTGCAACTACAGGAACTTGTCCTGATGCATATGGGGAACAGTGCTAGAAAGCTGAATTACATAGATCGCTATGACTAAGTATTGACTTGTGCAGAGTCAGATCCTGTCTTGCCATTTTAAATTATGCTCATTTTTCTTGCATTTGCAAGGAGACAAGAGGACGGCAAGAGGGTAAGAGGCTTTTACTCATTTCCTTACTGTCTACGTTTATACAAAATTTTATCAGAATCTGTACTTGTTCTGGGGATTAAAATTACACTATAAATCCCCAACTCTTCTTGCCCTCCAACAAGAGAAGCACTACATTTAGTTTTATTTCAGTCTTCTGCTACATCCTCTGTCATTCATGAATCTTCACGATAACTCAAATAGCTTTGGTCATTTGTTCAACAGAGACAGAAGTTGTCATCAATCTTCAAATATCAGATACATCTAAGTACTGTTTGCCCCTCCCCAAAGGCTGAGATTGTCTTCATTTGTCATCAGTATTAATTGTGAAAGATTGCCTTTGAGCTTTATGTGAACACTGATGCAAAAGAACACTTTTTAACATATTTATCCTCAGAGTCAGTAGCGGAAAAACTTTTCTTACTGTTTGTCTTATCACTAATGTACTTTTCGAGTGATTTCCAGTTACTTTTGATGTCCCTCACTAACTGCATCTCATCCTGTTCACTGAGCAGTCCAATTTTTTTCTCTGCCTACCCACGTTGCACTTTGAGGCTTGTCCCAGCTATCTGATCTGCACTCCAACTTCTGTACTCTTCTTCCGTCTGTTAAAGGTCAATGAAGAACTTGCAATTTAGCCAAATTGGTTCCTTTCTACACTTGTCTTTCCGCTGTACCTGTAATATTATTTCATCAAAGAGTTTTGAGCTATCTTAATCTCTTTTCCTTCAGATTCAACTCTCATAAAACATCCTATGAACTCTCAAAGACTACTGAAATCTACCTTCATAAGTACCATTGTTTCAATTTTCCTGTTTCTCCTTTGCCGCTTCCTAGAGGATGAGAAATACTGTCGTTTCATGATCATATCCATATATTTGATACCTGCGCTAATTTCCAGTTACTCAAAAAGTAACTGCTGAAAAAAATACTTTTACCCATTTTCATTTTGAAACGTACCTAGTACTAACGAAGACCTTATCTCTCACTCTCCAAGTACGCCTAGACCGAGAAATTCCTTGCATCTTTCTTGCCAGCTAGCATCCACATGTAGCCTCCAAGAGCTCTTTGAAATCTGTATTAACTGTTGCAGCCAATCCCTCTATCAATACTGTACAAGAGAAAAGAAGACTTCCAAAGAGAAAGACAAGACCAATTTAACTTGCTTCCTTCTGCTTCCACTATTAGAGACTTTGCAACAATAGGGTGACGATTCACAGTCTGCTCCCTGGTTTTCCATGCACATGTAGACACACTGAACTTTTGAAAAATGGTGTGATCTTAAGCAGTCACAGACTTGTGCCATCAGTATCAAAGGGATGGAGCAAAAGCAAACAATTAAGCTTTGTCAGATACCTCAGAGCACTTTCAGACATGGGGTGAATTCACAGCTCTAAGAATATGAAATATTCATGTAGATACAATTACAAGAGATCATATCCTGTTACACAAAAAAAAATACATTTTTAGTATCTAGTCCGTGCACCATCACAAATTAAACAAAGAAAATGCCTGTGTGGATGGGAGAGCAACAAATCTTCTATAAGCAGAACTTCAAACTTGCCCTGGCATCACCTGTTGACTCTAGACTAGTACAGTGGGCTTGACCCAGTAACAACCGACTCAGGTAACTAAAAATTATGCTTCAGAATATTGTTTGATTAAAAGGTTACTGGTTTCTGGAGCAGAACCTAAAATGCTCAGTGAGAGAACTATCTTCCGTATAGAGTTTTAAAAAAAAACAGTTTGCAGCCACCAGAAAGTGGAGAAAGCCATCTGAAGTCAGAATTGTGTTGTTTTGAGCATATAAATAATGCAATACAGAAGGACAAGGATGACTTCTAAATTTTCTCTTTCTCAGAGGCAGCAGACAGATGCTTTCTGTAGCTTGGCATCTAGAGCCCTTACCCCACTCCTGTGTATGGATTTCATCTCAAAGCCATGAAGCAACGTTCATATTTTGAAGCACAATAAGAGGGGGAAATGCCAATGGCAAAGGTTGCGCAAAGCTGTATGTGCAGAGGTTATATATAGTCTGGATGTGGCAGTAATATCTATTTTTCTTAAACTTTTACTAGCAAATAATTCCAGATACATTAAGCAAAGGATGGAAAGCACAGTCAAGTGTTATCTTTTGTAGCCTGTACCAGGGATAAAGCAAAATACTATTCATTGACAAAATAACTATGCAAGACTACAAGAAGATAATTTACTGCTTTTCTGGGAGAAAAAGATGAGCCCTAGCTGGTTTCATCACCCTTGGGCTAGCAAGTAAAATCAAACTGATCTATGAAGATCTTTCTCTCATTTCTCTCCCATTTAATACATTTCCCTGTTGTAGGTAATGATATCAAATTATTTGCCATTTTCCCTTTAATTAGCCTCCTTTTCATGAAGTTAACTAGCAAGTTAAAAAACCAAGAAAAAGAGGAAAAAACCCATGACATTCAGCTTCAGAAAAGGTTCAGGGGTAACACCAGAGCTGTTACAAAAGCAAGGGGAAAATGAGAGCTCTGCAACAAAGATCTGTGGGAAAATGCCCTAAAGCCACTGTGAACACAGATAATGTAGAGACACAGAGATTCTTCTCCTGTGGCTCATGATCCCCACATTGAGAGGTACTCAAATCTCACCAAGGACATCTGCAACATCCACAGCTTCTAGTGACCTTATGAGGAATGTGTATGACTGGATATACCTTGCAGTGTAAAGTCTTACAGATAACTAGTTGACTAGGACATATGCTTAAGTTTGTTTCTAAAATGGCATAATAAAACACCCTATTGATTTCCTACCTCATTATTGAGCAGTCTATTAGGCAAAATGCATAATGCATGACATTATTTACACTTCATCTATCTTTCCACAGAATTATTACTGTTAGGAGAATGATTTTCAGTTTCTTGTGTCTGTAGGTCTCTCTTTTAAATACTGAATGTTTCTTTTTCTTGTGCAATTTTGTACTTAGAAAAAACCCATCCTAAATCCATCTTAACAGTAAGTGTCCCCAGGGGTATGGAAGAACAGATACAGCCAAAAGCCCAGCAAAACTTTTACAATAGCAAACAGTGATGAACTGCAATATTATCTCTAACATCAGTATACAATGAGGTTAATAATGTCCTACGCTTCTTCTGGTATCACGGTTTTCTGGCTAAGGCTTAAAGCAGAGCCAACACCTCTTTTTCACTATTTTCAACACTAAAACTGCGCAAACTGCTTCAGAGACAACATAGTCGCGTTGCAAATAACTTATTCCCTTTTGGGGAATATCTATTTTTCATACTCAAGGTTTGCATGTAGCCTCTCATAAAGCATGTTGAAATCTTGTCAGCATTTAAAACACCTCCAAATTTAACAATGCCTACAGAGGTATGGGTTTAGATTAGATCTATTTGTAATTTTTAACAGTATGATAAACCAAATCAGGCAAAAATGTCCAACAACCTGAAGATTCAGAAACTATCTTCATTTAACCATCAGCATCAAAGCTCAACATGTCTATGTCACTGCAGTAAATGGCTTGTAGGCCCCTAATTCACTGGGGCATTCTTAAAAATAACTTACTCTAGCCACGTATTAGCAGGCCTCAACAGGACAAAATATTAATAGCAATAAAGTCTGGTTGAGGACTTTTCCTTTTATTTTGAAGAAAGTATTTAATAGCAAACACTGCAAAGCCTGTAAAATAGCAACTTGCTTGCAAAGTTCTCATTTCTATAAACCTTTCCAGTGCATTTTAATGTGAAATATCTTGTACTCTCTGTATAAATGAAAATCCATTTTGGCATGGAAAAAACATACACAGAATCGTAGAATCTCCCGAGTTGGAAGGGACCCATAAGGATCATCGAGTCCAACTCCTGGCTCCACACAGGACCAGCCCAATCAGAGCAGATGACTGAAAGTGTTCTCCAGACACTTCTTGAACTCAGTCAAGATCAGTGCGGTGACCACTTCCCTGGGGAGGCTGTTCCAGGGCCCGACCAGCCTCTTGGTGAAGAACCTTTTCCTGATCTCCAACCTAACCCTTCCCTGTTACAGCTTCACGCTGTTCCCTTGAGTTCTATCGCTGGTTCCCAGAGGGAGGAGATCAGCGCCTGCCCTTCGCTCCTCCTCGTGAGGAAGCTGTAGGCTGCCATGAGGTCTCCTCCAGGCTGAACAAGCCTTTGACACGGTCTCCCACAGCATTCTCCTGGAGAAGCTGGCAACCCATGGCCTGGACAGGTACACTCTT
>VWZZ01008064.1:81685-233751 GCA_013399095.1 Psophia crepitans
GGGTGCCGGACGGTCCCCCCCCGCACGGGGCGAGGGTGTGCGGGGAGGGCTGGCGGGCGGTGCGCCCGGACGGGCACGCTGCGGAGGGAACGGGTACCGGGGGGCGGATTTCTGCTTGGCGGAGTCAGTTCGTACCGAATATAGACACATACCTGCGCGCAAAAGGTGCCGGGAGCGGGTTTCCGTCTCCGCGGAAGGGGCGCGACGCGCCTTTGGTTTCCGAGCACCAGAACCTGCGTGGGGCCGTGGCCAACACCCGTGCGGGGGGGGACGCTTCGGCGCGTGCCATTCGCCTCCTGACAGAAACAACATGTTTTGTGCATTGAGAATGTTTTCGTTCCAGTGCGTGTGGTGGGCAACTAAACTTTGCTTTCTCCTCTTTTAAAATGAAAAGATGATGTTCTGTATACTGCTCAGAAACCTAAATGATTCAGAAAAGCTCATTATAGATAATTCTTGTGTCTTTATAAACGGAAATTACCCCCGTAGCATTAAATATGGGGTACGTTGTGTTTCCTGACAGCTGAGGGTACTTTCCGTGTTTCCAGAAAAACACATTTCAGCTTACATGATCACACAATTGCACATTATTTCATCATTTTGTCTAATACTCGTTTAAGAAAGCGGTAAAAAAAAATTGCTAGGCGTGAATTCTCTGGTTTATGTGAAGAAGGATATTGTCAAGTTTGCACATTATTTCTTACAGCTTTGAACTAACCAGCTTTTCCCACCTCAGCGTTCAGATCAGATGCTTGGGGTGGGGTGTAAGATTTTGCTTTTTCTTTCCTTGGGACAAGTTTTTGGTTTTTTCCTTTCTGTGTGTGACAAGGTGAAACCTCTTGAACACTGAAATTGGAACCCGTGAAGGGTTGATAGAGCAAAGGCTCTTCCTAGAACTTGTCAAAATCTGAGTATTTGTAGTAACAGCAGATTTTAGTAAGACAGCAAAATACTGTAGTGTTTGAATCGTGAGGTTTTGCAGAGCTGGATTCATCTCCCCTAAGTTTTTATGAAATACAGCTTCCAAAAAAAGAAAAAAGGCACATAAGAATTGAGTAGATCAGAGAGATACAGCACATACTACCGTGAATTAATTTTATCCCTTCCAACGTATCTTCGTGGTATCAAGGGGCATTTAACTATTTGCGTATATAGTTTCCAACTTAAGACAGATCCCACAGTTACCTGCATTAAAAAAAACCCCAACGCAACCCTAGTTTGCTCAGAAACCAGCACCCCCAATGGAAGATGGGGATAGAGACAACACGAAACCTAGTAAACCTGGTAATTTAAACAGCCTGTTGTTCCTTTCCTCTCCAGCGATGTACAGCGGTATATGCATCTGCATGTTCCTTGCTGTGCTCTCAGCGAGCTCGTTCGGACAGCAAACTGCGGGCTCGCACGATGGGAATCCACTGGCTGCTGAGCTTGAGCAAAGCTTCACAGAACTGCACCGGCATGTCCGCGCCCCTTCATCTGCTGGCCCGCTGAAATCTGTGCCGCGGCTGGATGGGAGCCTCGACCCGAGAGCTAACATCGGCGCTCTGTTGGCCAAGTATCTCCAGCAAGCCAGAAAAGGTACTGGTTATAGCTTACTTACTGTGCTGCTTCTGTGCCAGTGGAATTTCCTGCAGGGATACCAAGATGTTAAGATAACCCTGTCATCATCTAGCATGAATTCCTAGAGAAGATAGGACATAGATTTTGCCTGGTTATACCTGAAGTAGAGAGCATTCTCTTTCTCATTTACTGCAAAACTCCTCCCCCAAAAAATTTGTACATAGCAGCCACTGACTGAAAGCTGCATACAGGTAACTGAAGAACATGTAACCTACCTGTCAGGTCATAGTTCAGCTTTTATTTTTAACTCACTATTTTCATAGCCTATAATTATTTGCGTATTATTTTCAGCATAGAATCATAGAATCATTAAGGTTGGAAGAGCAAGTTGTATCTCAAATAAAATACAGTAACTGCATTTTCTTCAAACCTTTTCATTTAGTTAACGTCCTCCCTTTTTGAAGTTAGAAGAGCAGGAAAACTTTTCTGAGGCTAAATACAGACCAAATAGCTAACTTCACCTCAGCCAGAAATACCCGTACCAGGGAAATCTTCTGAGCATTGGATTTTCTGTGTATTTGTTCCCAGAGGACATTACAGAAGTGTGAAAGCTTTTCAAAGATCAGAACTCACATTTATGAGCACAGTAACTAGAAGCAGGAATAAATAAAAGCACATGTGGTTCAAAACATGTCAATTCCTGATAGGTTTTCGGTCTCAGGCAGCCTGGGAACACAATCTTGCAGTTACTTACCTCCACGGTGTTTGTAACAAGGGCGTGAAGCAGTGGTAGAGTAGTGGAATTAAAAGGCTTCATTCTTAGAATAACACCAGGGGCAGCCTAATTGCTGTGGCCTTTTGACTGTCAACCTTGATAAAAGCCTCTGTACAAATCTTATTTACTTGTGGTAGCTTCACTCCGGTCTGTCCACTGTACTCCAGGGGAAGAGGACATCTGGGAAGCAAAGAGGGCTCGAGGGGAAGGCAGTACTGAGGATTACCTGGACATATAGACATTGAGAATTTAATTCACTCCCCATCCCAGACTGGGCTTAGGGTAAAACTCACTTCATATAAGTAAGAGCTTTCTCCTCTACTGTCTGTCCATACAACTTTATGCAGATCATTTAACCCTCCCCTCTCAATAGCCTCACCGCTGACCTCTATGCTCGGCATAATCCTATTCTTATTTTCAGTGGTGGTCTGCAATCAAGAGACGCCACGTGTATTTTATGCATTACTCATGCAGCCATACACATTCATCTGCGTGCACAGAATTGGGCCAAATCAGAAAAAACAGAAAAGGAACCACTTTTAACACAGCCTGAGAGACGTCATCTTATGTTACCTGTTTGCACAATATCCATTAAGGAACTTCTTTTAGCAGTTCACGTAGCGTAACGGAAAGAGAATTCAGACATGAAATTCCACAATTCAGCGCTACAGTTAAAGCTGTTACTGAGTAAGAATCTTATTGCAGGAATCTACAGAGTCCTCATTACCTTTCCCCAGTGTAGTCATTGTCACCCACCTACACAGAAGCCAAACTCCTTATGCTAGTTTAGGTACCCATTGTATTCTCTTAAATATCTGACTGGCATTTCCAAATAGCTTAACCAGATGAAGTGAAAAAAACCACTTCAGATTTAAGACATCTTTTTGGTAAGTATCAATATGAGGGAGAATTTCCTGCATATGTGTTAATTGACACGCATAAGTAACTCTACCAAGCCTACCTGCTAATTACACAAGAGAAGATTCACAGGGTCAAAACAGTATTTACTTCATTTGTAACAGTACATAGTGTTCCCATCAAAACATTATATTCTTGTTTAACCTAAAGGTTCTGGGCAGCACTTCAGAAATCTCAGCAGAACACTCAGGTCTACAGTATTAGTCACTGTTAACCTGTCTAAACCATGGTACTCACTACACAATTCCATCTAGGAAGAAAGAGTCTGGGCGTTTGCTAGTGTTAGCAGCCATCGCTGCTGGCATTTGCCCTCGTGTTTATTAGAAAGGTTGATTTTGGACAACACTTCCAGTTAGAACAGGGAAAGAGTTAAATTCTCTCAAGAGGTCAGGGCTAGATGGTGGCCCTGGTGGCCAAACTGCTACAATTTTGCACGTTGATGCTGCAGTACCCACAGGACATCTCCAGTGGTTTGAGGAAAGGTAATTACGGTGTTGTTAAGAAATTCATTTTACTGTTTGTGACCCCTAGCTTTCCATTACCGTCATCTGCAGGCTTTCGGCATGAATCGGGCACTGCGTAGAAGAGATGTTGTCCCTGTCAAGTCAGTGACACGCACTTTTGCTATCCTCTAAGGAGCCCTTGCCAGGCCAGACCATAATGGTACCGGGGGAGCCATTACAGCCCCCAGGTCACTGCAGGCTCCGACATCTCTTAAATACCAACATCCAAGTGACGGTTTTGTGCCGTCTTAGCCCTGCCTGCTTATAGTGCCAAGAAACCATTCTCATCAACTTAATTACGTATTTTGAATTATGAATATGAATTTCATGGGTTTTGAGCGTTTGAGGGTAGACATTCATTTGTAGAGGTAATTAATTTTTTGTTGTTGTTTTAGGTAAATGTCTAAAACATGACTGGTTTGTTTTTTTGGTACCTTTATTTCTCCTATGCTTCTGTAACCACTGACAAAACAGTGCAGTTGTTTCTGGTTTTAATGGATCATGACATGAGGAAAACCTTGAAATATAAAAGCACAGAGTCACCAAGGGTTCCTTCAAAGCACCAGAGGCCATAAGCAGGGCAATTGTCTAGATTTGGATTTGTGGAGTTTGATTTGGGACTTTTTTTTTTCGTTTTTTGATCCGTTCAAGTATTCCTCAAGCCTCAGTCTACATGGAACACTAAGATATTATATCTGTTCCTTCATCGCTCAAGGCTTAAGCTCAATCTAATTATTGGCATATGTCAATTTTGGCTGTTTTCAGGGAGTACAGAGAGAAGTAATTTACTTTTCCCTGCATTTTTAGTTACATAATGTGATGATGTCAAAACAGAGAGCTATAGCCCTTTTTTTAAAGCATAAATCCTCCTTGTCTCAGGCTTGAGTCTGCTCTCAAGCAGAGTTATTTTGCCTCTAGAGCACCTCTCCCAATACCAGCAAACAAGGGTATGGTCTTATAGGAAGAGTGAGAAATGGTCTGTACTTTGTTCCTCTCTCTAGTGAAATAGGAAGGAAAAAGGAGAAATGCAGCCAGGAGGGAGAAAATGATCAGCTTATTTTACAATAAAAACTCAAGGCGCTTTGAGGACATTACCCATAACGTTTCTGTGACATTTTCCCCAACCGCATGACGTGGTGTTTACGTGGTCTGCATTAAGTCAAACAGTTTCAGCTACTGCATGTGTATGCTAATTGGGTACAAAACGGATCAGAAAACGGATGAACCTGAAAAAAAAATGTGTCCACTTACTCTCTGCTCTCCCAAACGCTTTTTCTTTAGTTCCCACTGGAAGGCTCTCAGTTATGGGAAACAGGGTACAGAGCATTGATCCTACGCACAGGATAAATGACAGAGACTACATGGGCTGGATGGATTTCGGACGCCGCAGTGCTGAAGAATACGAGTACTCCTCCTAAAGAACAGCAAACTATAGCAACAGGAAAAAAAAATCACACTCCCATGTCTGTACAGAAAAAGAAAAATCAATTTGTTGTCCTCTTTGAATCAGTGTTTTAAAATGTATCATGTATTGGATGTAAATCTGTCTGTAAGACTATACAATGCAATATATACATATGCAGAATTTTCCAGAAAATCTTCTCTTTCTTTTGTGGTTTCTCATCCATTGATACTATATTAAAATGATTTCACTTATCCCTTCTTGTCCTGTCACCGCACGTTGCTGGGTGTCTCACTGTAAAGAGGAGCAGGAAGACACTTTCTCTCTGCAACGTCACTATATTCCATGGGCTGGGCAGTCAGGCAAACGAGCCGCTGCTTAGAGAAATCTTGTGACAGTCCCAATAGCTGTGAACGCTAAGGGGAACTTGTCCACGTATAAACACGACAGCACAGTACTGCCAGAAGAGGCCAGCTGTCTTCATGGTGACCCCCTCTGTAGAGGACCGAGTGAAACCCCAAGCCCCCCTGTTTGTAGTGAGTAGTCAACAGTGCTAAAACTAAACCAAAAACGAGGAACGACACCAACATCTTTCACCTTCCTGGCTTATTTATTTTACATTGCGAACTGAATGTGAAATTTCTGCTGACGGCTGCGAATCATGGAATAAAGAGGGCGCTCCCTGCCGCGTGGTGAGCCAAGCGTTCATCCGGGGAGGGGGCGAGGAAAGTTCCTTGAAGGCAGCAGATGATCCTGGGTGGGGAGGAGGCATCAGAGCAGCCTGCTCATAGCACTCTAAAAGCAAAAGGGTCACTCCCGGGTATCAATCACAGAGGCAACCAGAGTTAGCTATTGCCCACCGGCGTGGGGAGAAGGAGGGAGGTCGTGCCCAGCCCTTACCTGGCACAAAGGGGGGCAGCGAGCCCCACACTCAGAGGCGGGCAGTGATCCCAGCTTGTGCAAAACCAGCACCCTGGGGACTGTCCAGAGAGTCCCCGCACAGTCATTCCTGCAAAAGGTGTTTTACTTGCACTGTCCTCCATCACCCCAGGTAGCCCCTCCTGCGGCTCCTGGGTCTGCTCCAGCAGCTGGTTCTCACCCCTAAGGACTCCCCTAAACTGAAAAAGGAGGTGATTTTGCGTTAAACAATTTCTCCTGAACACACGCACTGATGGGGAAAGGAATGTGCTTTTCATGTGCCCACAAGCAGGTGCTTGCCCAAGGGAAGAGGCAGGTGGATCTCTAGCAATTTCTACAGTGCTTAATATGTAAAACCAATACATAGAAAATAATACACAGAACATATTTGTACGAAACCAAAATTCTACCAAAATCAAGATTGGGAAACAAAACAAAATGGTTATGCCAAGGGCTGAACGCAAAAAAAAAAAAACCCAACAAAAAATCGCTTCGAGTCGTTCCCAGCAGCAGGAGCTGGGAGAGCAGGCGGCACCGCAGGAATCTGCAGGGCAAGGGAGACTTCAGCAAATGGCGACGGGGAATTTTCTTCTCTAGTAACACCTAACCTCTCTTTTTGTGGATCTCCTCTTGAAAATGTGGAGCTGCTTTACTGCACAAAATTTTTGTCCTCTCAAGCTCCGTCCAGTCAATCAGTTTCCAAGCCACCTAGTCTGACTTTTCTCGGCTCTTTTCCAAATATAGTGACTCTCTAAACACCTGATTTCTCACCTTAGTTTCGACTGTTGCTCACAGGAGAACAGTCCAAAGTGCCCGTTTTCTCCAAAATTTTCAGCCAATTAATTTATTTTCAATTTTTTTTTTAACTGAGGAAAATACAAATTAATCTGAAAATGCACACATTTCCCATCAAAGCGGTGTTTCTTTAAAAGTAAGTTGGGAGGAAACTAAGTTTGTATTTTACTGTCTTTTAATAACAGGAACATTCAAGGAACATTTAAAAATGTTCTATCCCCAGGTTATTTATTGGAGGATGTAATACTGTAGTATTGCAGAGGGTCTGGCGGTGGGTGAGGTTTCAACCTAGCTTATTGCTGGGGAATGTTGCCATTAGGAAAAAAATAAACAACCAAAAAACCCCAAACCAAACCCAACCTTTGTGGGTTGTTGGGTTTTTTTTCTTTTCTTCTGTCTCATTTCCTCCTGGCAGGGGAACGGAGGGGAAAAAGATGTTTCATCCCATGCCTCTCCCTTCTGATGGTCTCTGAAGATGTCTCTGGAAGTGCACATCCCTCAGTGCAGCTGGAGGATGGTTTGGGGGCATTTTGCAAGTCGCTCCCCAGGACAGAGGCGTCTTTTCGTTGCCTCCCACCCATAAAAGTGGCTTCACCACCTGGCTGCTCACAAGGCTCCCAGGTAAGAGGAGCCCCATGGCCCCATCTTTGTGCTGCAAAGCTCCTTCCCTGTGAGTAGGCACTGTTCCTGGAGGCATGGGGAGGGGGCTGGCTGCACATGGCTCAGCAACCTCCTCCTAAAAAACATCACTCGGCTGCTTTTCTGGGAGCAAAAGAGATTCCCAAGATGGGAAAAGGTGGTAAAGGCTGCTGAAACATCATTCAGCTCCTGCCTGACCTGCAGGTGCTGATCGGAGCTAAACGGCGGGCAGCAAATTCGGGAAGGTCAATCAACCCTGGCAGCTGCAATGCTCATCCCGGGGCATTAGTGAAGCCACCATCCAGGCTGCTCTCTTTTAACCCATGGGAAACCGCAGCCCCCGGGACTGAGCCCCTGCAGCTGGGTACGAGCTCCTCGGGTCCAGCAAAGGCTTTGGGCTGAGAAGTGCCCTGCAGAATTCAGCACACACAGCAGCGCATTGGCACAACCTCCTGGTGCTTTTCCAGGCTCCTGGTGCTTTTCTGGGAGGTGGTTCCAGCTCTGCCAACTCTGACATTTAATTTAGCTTTACTTGGATACATCTTTATGGAAGCATGTGCGTAGGGGCTAAATTAACACTGGCAAAACGGCAAATCAATACCTTTTGGCATTTAAAGACAGTTTGTTTTCTCCAGGCGGTTGATGCAGTTACTTCTGTTCCAACTTTACTCACTTAATTTCAAACCAGGTGCTGGGCAAATCTTCGTGAACAGAAAAGCTTACTGCAAACGCCACATAAAAGAGCAGGGGAGAGCCTGTAGCTCTGCCCTCGCAGGGCTGCGCATAGAGGGTAGAAGCAGCCAGTGCATCTCCTGGAAGCGAGGGGAAATCCAAGCAGCCCCCCAAGCGCGAGGCAGCTCTCCCTGGGAGCTGGGGCAGCGTGTGAGAGAAAGCTCAGCTACGTCAGTGCACCTGACCCTGAACAGCCTCATCTGCCCTGGTATTTCATACACTTTAAAACAAAAAAAATGTGCTAAAACCGAAAAAGCAACAGTGCTCAGCTATTAGGAGGCACTGGAGCTGATACTGGTTTTCCAAGGTGAATTTCCCTTCCTGCCTGTCCATTGCACCGCAATCTCCTTTCCCAGCAACATGGGCTGCGTTACAGGAATACACATGGATCCTGCTCCGCTCTCCTGCGCTTTGCTGCATCACCGGCCCCTCCGTCCTTGCCACACGTGGGGCAGCGGCCGTGCTGTGCCGGGACACGCAGCAGCGCCAGGATGCACAGCAGCCAGATGTTTGCAGCTGTAGCCCAACTCTGCACGTTTCTGCTCTCCAGCACCCCGAGCGCAGACCGGGCAGTCGCTTTCCATGGCTTGAGCGGAGGAATTTGCAAATCAGATAGAAGGTGAATGTTACAATGTCCTAGCAGAGCAGGGAAAGGCTTTTCTGTGTGTTTGATTTTTGTATCCCCTGAGTTCGTTAAAATTCCCTTAAAGAAAGAAAAAAAATCTGGCTATGGGCTTGTTAAGGCTTTAATCATTCCTAAGTGCCTGTGTCAGTTGAGCAGCGATTGGATCCGGCACAGCTTGAAGCCTGTTCCAGCAGGACAAAGATCTCTATAATCTTTTAAATACAAACATTATCGACTTCTTGAATATACGCCTTTCTCACATGAAAGCCCACTGCCTACGTTACAGCTAAGGACATTGCTGAACACCGATAACTTTCAGGCCTTTTATTATTTTTCTTGCTATTCTGTGGTCTCGATTGGCTTGTTAACTGAATTAAAGCAGGCCTGGATGGCGCCCGGCGAGATGCCGTACGTAGCACAGCTGAACAACGCTAATTCTTCAGTGTGAACACGAGCCACAGGCAGCAGATCCTGCCTATACATCTCACTGCCACTGCTGGACTTTCCAGTCCAATGTGGGGAGCTGCCAGCAAACATGTTCACGCAGTTGGGAGTGACTGTTAAGCCTCTGTGCACTACAGCGTTATGTTGTGAGGCCATCCGGTGCTTTGGAGACATGCAGAAGGAGGAGGGGGAATAGTCTCAAAAGGCTGAAACGCCAGTCTTGGCTCTCCAGAGAACATCCTCTGTGTCCACAGCCCACTCAGACACACAGTTCTCCACACCTCACCCTCCTCTGACCTGCAACCCAGCTTTCAGAGGTGGAGGACCATGTTCCTTGCTGTGGTATGGTGATGACGCATCCAGTAAAGTCTGAGATACTCCGATATTTCAAGGATGGAGGACCATTTCAGAATAGAGGCACCATTTCATCAGCCATTTGGCCTTCTGAGGTTTAGTTCATGCAGTAGTTCTGCTTTGAAATTGTCCAAGTATATTAAATATGTCAAGTAAGTTTCCAGATTGCTTATGCAGTCTTTGTTACCCCATGGCATAATTTGCTGTCCTGAAGGAGAAACTAAGACGCTCTCCAAACACCAGCATTGTTTCCAGAAGCAGAAACTGGGCGTTTCCTCCGAAATCCACTGAAATGACTAGGGCAAAGCAGGGCAGGGGGAACAGTCCCGCAGCCTGGCAGACCTCTGACCCTTGCACGATCTCCAGCTGCTCCTTTTGTACCTTGAGCAGTTCAGCCTGACTCAGCTGTGGTCTCCCTTGACCTCAGTGGGCTGCACTTACTCCCTCCTTGGTTTCCCTGTGGCCGCCTTTGTCAGCGTGGGGATTTTATCAGTTTTCCCAGGAACACAACCTTGAAGCCCAGTTCTTCTGCAGGGCCTTCAGTGAAGAGTAAACCTCTGGATTTTCATGGTGGTTTAAACCCAAATTTCTAGAGTTCCAGGCCTGTGGGAAAGCTGGGTTTATAGTTCACCTTCAGAGACACGATAGCCTGAAAGTCGGTAGATCCGCATGCACTTGCTTATTAAACACCATCGCTGGTTGCTTAGCTGGCACAGGGGACGCGTATCTCCAAAGACAGAAGTGAACAAACCCAGCGTTACCTGCATCCTTGTCAATACTTTTTTTTTTTAAAATGAGAAAATAACAATATAGCATGAAAAAGCAAACGCAATGTGTTTATTCTTTGCAAAGCCAAAGATTTGGATCGCGGCAGGAACATTCACGCCCACCAGGAGGGATGAGTTAGGGGGAAAAAAAAGATGTTAATTTTGGAAGGAGAAAAGAGGTACAAAGGGGGTGCCCAAAAAAGATCCTTCCTGTGTTATACAAAACTCAGCCGGGACCCTGCGTGTCACCACAGTGCCACAGCACCCGGTGCAGCTCAGCCAGAAGCGACAGCAGCTGAGAGGACTCTGCAAACGACCAACGCTGGCAGCGTCGCAGCGAGATTTTTTGGTCTCCTGGCTCAGGGCCACATAACAGCACAGAACCTACGGCTTCTAGCTCACATGACACCGAAGATTAGGGCTGATCCTTGGCTACCCAGGCTGGCAGCCGACGGCGTATCTCACCTGAGCACGCCCCTTCCTTTCCCAGTGAGGAACGCGGCCCTTGGCTGCGCCACAGGCGCCGCAGCAGCTCCCGCAGCAGAACAGCTCCCAGCCCGCGCGGGCGAGCGGTTTCCGAGAGTTCTCTGTGGGCCCTGGAAAGTGCTGGGGAGCACTGGGGTACCCTGCTCTGAGAAGCAGAGAGAAGCTAGCAGCTACTGCAGGTACAGCAAGAACTGCCAGTGCTGGAGAAATCCCACCACGCACGGAGACGGCACAAATGAGGGGCAGCCGGCTGCCTGGCACAAGGCAACGGTTTATGCAGAACCAGCGAACGTTTGCTTTGCAGTTTGTGAGGGTTTACAATTAGTTTATGTAAGCTGTGAAGACCATATGAAACCATCCATACAACCATCAGCTCCCTGTAGAAGCAGGCGGGACCCCGGGAGGTGGGTTTCTGCAGGGCTACCCAGCACAGCAGCACCCAGGCTGGTGCAGAACTGCGCAGGGAACTGCGGTACGCTTCATCTCCATCACTCCTACAGCTTACACATCCTCCTGGGTGCAACCAAATAAGTTCACCTACTCATTTGCTGCTGCAGCGTCATTTCTTTTGCCTTTCCTGGCTCACACGTCACTGTCACTTGTCCCCTGATTGCGCTGTCCATGAGCTCAGGGACTGAAGCTTCTGACCAAGGCAACAGCCACAGGGATTCAGGAACTGGATTTGCAGGGCTGGGTCCTCACTCCCAAAGGCCCAGGAATGTACCACATGAGGCCACCAGTGTCCATCGCAAGATCCAGATGAAACACATAAGCCTGTACAAAAACCCCAATTTACCTAATCTGAATTACTACTTTAAAAATCTTATTTTTTTAGTTATAATAGGAGAAAATACCTTCCTCAAAACGCTCATGTCTTAATCCTGCAGTAAGATACACGCAGGTAGAGGCTATAATGGCAAAACTCTCCAATTTAAGTGGGAGTCCTTCTAGGCTTCATGTCTCTAAAAAGCAAATATTCACAAAGGAGGGCAGGACAGATCAGGTCCATACAGACCAAACAGTATCTTGATATGGCATTTCTCGCCACCAGAATGCAGATTTCTCCTAGTAGAACTTTTTCAAACCTTAAACATGAACTTTCACAAATAGGTCCCACTACAAGTAGTTGTGAGGACTTTGGTCCTTGCTCTCTCCTGCATGCACCTGTGGTGGCTTCCACACTTCCTGTTGCACACGTATGCGCCCTCCCATCAGTTAACTGAATCCCAAACCCTCCTCCATCCTAAAGCCAGAGGCACCCTATGGACCAGCCTCAGCGCCCCCTTCACTGCTGCGGCACTTGTTTAACTCAGCCTGTTCTCAGGCTCATCCTCCCCCCCGTTAACCATTAACTTTCTCACCAGGAGCCTCAGAGCCCGGCAGACAGGGAGGACGAGTCTCCGTGCTGCCACAGTACCTGGATGAGCCCAGACCAGCGTGGCATCAGCCCTTCTCACAGTTGACGTACGGCACTGCGCCACACTAACGCAAGCCCTCCAAAAGTTTATTTTGGCGTTACCGCTCCAGTTTTCTCTCTGTGGCAAGTATGGGATATAAATGGAATTACTTCCCTTCCACACATCCCTCTAGTCTACTCTCTCTATGATTTATTGCCTGACTTCCCCCTCCTCCAGGGAGCTCTTTTATCACCCCTTGGCTCTCACCAAGCATGCAGGATTTTTTTATTTCTCATTACCTGGCAGTTAATCAGTGGGCTGTTTCCTCTGTCAGTAACACAGACAGCAGGTAACAGCAGACCTCGTGTCTGCCTCTTGGAAAACAGCAGGACGTTTCCTCCTTCCTCTGTATTTTCACACTTTGTCACTAGAGCTTTTGCACCGTATCAGGCGGGAGAGTGCACACCCCTCCTCTGCTCAAAATGCACAGACCACACAAGATCCAATTCTTTCTTGGAACTCAAATAAAAGTAAAATCTGCATTCACTTCTATATTCTTCATTGTGACCCAAGTTTCACCAGTTCCAGTAATCTTAAAATCTCAACACTCTTCAACCACTTCCGTATCTAAGAATTTAAAAACCACCTGATGATGGCCCCTTATTTGGCTTTGATTGAGATGAAAGCAAGGCATCAGGACGGAATACTTACCACCTTAAAAGAACAGGAAAAGTTGAATAATAGACAGCGATGCAACTTTTCTGTTATTTTATTGATATTAGTGAAGAAAAATTTAAATTTCATCTTTCTGATGTGTTACAATTGCTTTCTCCGGTGGGTGGACAACTCCTACTGCTTATTTAAAGACTAAATACTTCCCCGATTGCATGATTAACTTCTACACTTTAAGTTCTCATATGGTATTGCTTTCCTCCTCTTGGTATACAAAATGGTCCATTAAGTCCATGATTTTTTTTCAGAATCAACTGTTATTCTACTGTTTTAAGATACATTCAAATAAAAAGATACTTAAATTTACTTGCAATAAGTGCACACATACAACAGCAAAGAGAGCTGATGACATTTTACTAAAACATTTTAAGTTCATAGAATAAATAGAAGTCTTCAAACACATGCAGTAAGCGACCGATGTGTTTTTGTTTTTCTTTCTCAAAAAATATCCTTAGTGTCCATAGCACTACTGCAGTAACTACTTCATTCAGGGAAAAAAAAACCCAAACCCAAACCAGAAACACCCACCTATCTCTCGTCACAAAGACTAAAAGACAGTTTCATTTACAGAAGAAATTATCAGTGCTTATGATTTAGTAACAGTCTGGTACAAACGGCAATTCACGGCAATTACATGTGGTGTGATTACGGTAACAAATGGGGAGCTCGATTTAGATGCCACAAGAAGTGCAAGGAAAAGCAAGCAGATGGTAAACCCTCCCCTCACTGCTCCTCTCCATCCTGCCCTTCCACAAAGAAAAAAAAAAAAGTGTAGGTCTCAGCTCAGCTCTAGAAACAACCTCCCTCCAGTCTGCTCCAGTTCCAGGATATTTCAGTTCTTTCTACAAGCACCCAGCAGAAGTTTGGGAGAGTAACAGAAAAAAAAAAAAAAGCAATATAAATTAGGATTGCCTGGCTGTAACTGAAGGCTGCGCGAGTTCTTTTGTTTCTTTTCTGAAAAGGTGGGAGTTAAGTATTAAGTTTTAGTTTAGTGTTATGTTTAGTATTAAGAGGTGGTTTTTCAGTTTAAAAACACTGTGGAGTGAAGCGTTCTCCGTATTTTTACCTCTACTGAGGTCTAACTTTGGATGAACAAGGTTTCTCTGAAAAAAGAAAACAGGTGGGGAATATTCCCACCCTGCTTTCAAGGCCAAGGCCCTGGCCATGCGTGGAACCCGAAGAGGAGCATGAAGATTGCAAGTTGCCCTTTCCACAGCTCGTACCGTCCTGTTACTGAATGTTTTTTTGTGATTCTCTGCTGAGGTTTCAAGGACGCACCTTTTCCTAATACCGGTTTTGCTACATGTTCTTTTATAACATTCTTATCTGTCTATCTGTTCCACAACGTTTGACTTCCAGGAAGTCACTGCCATGTTTACCTCACGAGTTGTGAAAACTGTTTTCTTTGGGGGCACTGACAAAGCATGTTTCAGTGGCGGCAACACGTAATAAAGCATTTTCCCTTCCACAATCCAGTGCAGCATCGAAAAACAAAACAAAATGAAGAACGGAGTCACACAGAGTGTAAGCGTGCCAAATGGAACAGCGGCGGTAGGAATATGTCAATATTCCTGGTACCCAGTAGGCCTGCTGACCTCAGCACAGTATTAGTTCAAGTTTAGCACCTCCGGGAGGAGGCGAATACAGAACAGGGAAAAAAAAAAGTTTCATCCATTCAGGCGTAATAGCCAGGCACTCCAATAACTCAGCTCAACTCATCTACAGAAGCAAAATTAGAACTACCACAGGTTAAACTGAGTGCTTTTTTCAGAATTTAACGAAGCACAAACCCTCCCATGCTTCAAGTGATGTAATGCGAGGTCTCACAAAACACATTCAATAGCTTCCCATGCGCCTTCGACTCAAGTTAGGCTAGCTACAGAATTCACGTTTTCCTAGTCAAGTTATTTTTTATTGGTTTTGTTCTTTTTTTTCAGTGCATCTTAAAAAAAACCTTTTCAAAAGGTTAGCAAGTTAACCTTAATACAGCAATCGTAACATAGAGCCTTTTGCACTCAACTGAACAGTAAAATAATCCAATTAGTTACAATAGATCTGGTACATATTTACATGTTTTATACAAAGTTTACACATTTCTCCCATTAGGCACAAAGTTGATTTGTCAAACTCAAGAGGCAATGAAGGGGTGGTGGGGAAAGGAAAAAAAGATTGGAGAAAGGATCTGAGTATTTTTTATTTAAAAAGACTAGCTGTAAAAATAGAGTCCTTCATCGTAAGCTAGCTTGCTTCGGGAGCTTGGTTCCCATGAGGATCCCCGAAGTGAGAGACGTAGGGCCTTTCATCTGCATGCTGGAACCCACCATGGTGGGAAAGCTCCGATTCCTTCGGATGCCAGTGTTCAGCTGGATGCCGCCGATGGCGCTGGTCACGGCAGGGCAGCCCAATGGGAGACCGTCTGGTGCCAGGCCTCCGGGAACAAGGGCCCTCACCGGTCCTTGCGCCCCACAGAGAAGAGGTCCTTGGTCATCAGTTAATGGAGGAGCTGATGTTTGTACTGAACTCACAGCTTTGGCGATACCAAACCTCTTGACTTTGTCCACGAGATTAAGGTTGGAAACAGACACGTCGGTCTGACTCTCACTGTTCCTGATGTTCTTTTTATTCCTCACCTCCTTCAAGATTGAACTAGCAGGCTTTGAAGCCAAGAAGTTGTCATAAGGTGGGCTGGTGCACTTGAACTCAAAAGATGGAGGGGAAGAAGAAGGTGTCTGCATAGGTGAGTTTGGTGGAGTGGAAGGAATGATGGCCATTTTAGGGAGGTACGTGTTCAGGAGGGTACCTTTGCTGGCTCTGTCCCAGCTCTGTGGATTGTACACTGCTGCTGAGATGCCCCTTTCCTTCAGCAGCCACACCAGCCCCAGAGACGTGCTCATCGTCGTCGTGGATTCCCGGAGGTTAGTGAAGGATTCAGCCAAACTCAGACGCCGAGGAGTACAGGGAGTAGCCACCGGGGTGCCTTTCAAATTGCTAATGCTGCCACAAGCTGGAGTAGGTGCTGCGTTAAGGCTGAAAGCAAAGGAGCAGACAAATTATTCTCTCCACTAGGGAACTAAAACCTATTGCAAGAGAGATTTTTAACCCCAAACAGGCCCTTTTATCCATTTTAAGAGTTACCAGGAAACTGACAGTTCCCAGCTCCTCACAAATCTGATGGCAAGTGCAAAAATGTAATTTCTTACAAAACACATCTCCACTTTGCACACTTCACCACCCGGTCTCATGGGATTAACGCATTCCCCCCCGCCTCCCATTTCTTCTGATAAACTATTGACAGGTTTGTGATCAACACCTTCAGTTTTTCTTCCTGATCTACTTGCTGTCACAACTCCCAGTTGCTTCCATGAGACAAGAAAATGGGAGGACTTGACCGATGGTATAACCAAGACAGATTTACTTTTTAGTGTCACTTCCGAGCACACAGACCTGCCGGTCCTTCTAGTACTGCTGGGTCACAGCAGAGCGCGGCAAGGGAGGAGGGGAACGTTATTTGCTACAGAAGTGTTTGTAGCAAAGCTGCTGGAAGTTGGCACGGTCACCAACGCGCACGTCTGCGTGGTCAAACCCTTCTTCACGTTCGCCTGTTGAATTTTCTTTCATTTAAAGGGGAAGGGGATGTGGGATCTGGCTTTTGATGGAGATGCACAATGGTGTGAACAATCATCAAAAGCGATGAGAAAAATATAGTCCAGCTCTTGGTTGCCAGTCGACCAACTGGTAACTGATAGCAAACCAAGCACAGCAACGAGCCACTCTCCTGTTAATTTGGTAAAACATTCACTTCTATAGTTTGAAACATGGCTAAATTGCCCCCCAATTCCAGTTCTTTCTTCTCAAAATGAGCTATGTACAGGCAGTGGACAAGAAAATATTAAACGGGCAATAATCTGCAAATTTAGAACAAGTGACAGACATTACATTCTTAAGTTTAATGCTATCTTAAAGCATTTTGTTTTCTTAAGCACACTACTGGTAGTTATTAGGGGCTGGGATTTCATATCAAATAGCATTCATTCTGGGAGGCTGTCCTCTCCCCAGAAGCTGACCTGCTGAATGAACACCAACGTAAAGCAGCATCTATTTCCAAAGAATTACCAACACAAAGGAGACGTTCCAAATCCTTTGTGTCACTGTATGAGATCTCATGGACAGCAAGGTTTGAGTGTTTCTGGCACTATAGTACCATCCTTAAAAAACTTGTTCTTATAGGTCAGGCTAGCCACAGCATGTTTACCTGGGGATAATCATCATTCAAAATTTATGGCAGACCAAGGTACACCATTCACCGGATAAGTCATGGTGTACTCTGTATTCCAGAAACAAAGCATGTGGGACATCCATGACACTCAAATTCACATTGATTTGGGAGAATCCCAAGGGTTCCATGCACCTTTCAAAAAAACCAACACAACTACTTTCCAACTGTTTCTAACGCTGCTCAAATGATGGCTTTTGGCACATATACATACACAAAAACGTAAATTCCACGGTAACATTTCCTGGGCATGGATTCATCCCCTATAATGGTCTTGAACAATGCAACACTTGATGCTAACAGAGAATTCACTGACCTGCGAGCCCACTACTGTTTAAAGAAGGAAATCTTCCCCTTCATCTTGCCCGGTTATAGCAAGATGACACTCCACAAACAGTCAGAAAAAAAAACCAGCCAATGCAAGAGAGTGGGAAAACTAAGCAGCTGGGAGGGGAAGGAACAGGGCAAAGAGTGGGATCTTCCCTTTTCAGCAGAGCCACGCTGTTGGATCTGCTCAGCTGTAAGACACAACTTTAACTTAAGCTGGGTTCTCTGTACCAAGAAATGCATCAAAAACCCAAACTGAGACAATCAGGTTTGATTTCCAGGTGTAGAGAAGCCTCAGGTCAATGAATGAATTGCATCCTTTTTGCCCATACGGGCAAAAGGGCCTAGGATACTGTCCTGACTGGAATTTGCAGTCTCATTCCACCTTACATTAACAAACTCTGGGTAGCCAACACTACTGTGTGTGTCAGGTTAGAGATCCTGGAATGATTTGTTCTGAGATAGTTTCTGATGCGCTTAGAGCTTTGTCTGATGGTATATAACGGTCAGCTGACATGAGTTAATACAACGCTACAAACTCAGTCCAGTCATCTTCTCAAAGTCAGCAGTGATTTAATATCTTTAAGGTACTCCTTAATTAAGGGAATATCAGCCTGATATTCTATGAAGTCTCAAGTCATGTCTTTTCTCCATGATTAAACAGGATCTGATCAACACGATCCCTACAGTAATTTGGAACTGTACCAACTTCTACTATAAGCAAGTGAAACTGCCAAAGGATTTTTACCCTTCAGTTGCGATTCAACAAGAGGAATCCCATATATTCCTACTGGTAAACTGTAGTGAAACGTATGTTTGAGAAAACTAGTATTAAGAGCGGTGTAATCGGAAAAGCAGCCTTGCTAAGTGGCTCTGGAATTGGTGGTCTTGCAGCCCCGTGTGCTGCCGCCACCAGCGCACATGGCAGACGTGCTAAGGCAAGCTCTCCTTACGTACTCTTGGTTCTGCCTGGACTGGATCAGTGGCAGGGAAGGAGGACTCCCCACAGCAGAGCTAAGGAGGCACAGGCCCGCTGCAGCAGCACACACGCACTCTGAAGGCAAGGCTGAGTGCAAAGAAGTTAGTTCACAATTCTTCTCTTAAGCACTGATTCAAGCCGGACCTTCATAGCTCTGATTCCAGTTCACGGTGGCACTAACGAGCAGTGACGGCCACTGTGATGCATCTCCCGCACTGGCTAAATACATAAGTAGTCTTGAAAAGCATGAGGGAAGGAAAAGAAAGAGAACGTACTGCGTGAACTGACTTTCTACAGGGTATGACCAAGTACACTTCGGAAACCCAGACACGGGGTGTTAATATCAGACTAAGGTGTCCCAGTCATGAGATGAAAACTACAGCACTCCAATGGCTTATTAACTCCAACAGCTTCATTCTTTCCAGCTCCACAGATATTTAGATTAGTATTTCTACTAATTTGTCAGCATAAGTACATATTACAGTACCAAAAAAAGAGACATCCCTGCAAGAAAGCAGTTGCTATGTAGGTGTTGCTTTTTTTGGTATTGCTTTAACTGGGAAATATTTTCCCCATCAAACTGACCAACACTGCAGAGCAGCCTGGACACAGCCACAGGAATATGACGTTTGTGGCCTCAGCAACTCAGCCCAGTGACAGTTTCAGGGTTAGATTGAGAAAAGAACCAAAGAAATGAGCACCTCATTTAGCTAGATGAAATTTAGTCAGGTTAGAGCATCACCTGGGTTAGAGGCTAGGTTACAACGCAACCAGGTAGGTAAATATCAAAACTCTTTGGGTTAGCTTGTGCCACCACACACTGGCATTCCTTGTACATGACCCTGCCAACACAGACACGGCTGGCAGCGTTGCTCACCCCCTGCCACGCCGGGTCATAGTGTCTGCCCTATACCTCCTCTCAGCATAACGACACACAGTGCAGTTTCCTCGTCCTCCTCACATGACCTGCGAAGAATCGGTTTACAGTTGGTAAGGAGGAGCTCCTTAAACATGTCTGCTGAAAAGCATCATATTGTTTATTTTACTTTTTTTCCTCCAGAATGAATGATGAAAATTAGCACAACTAAGGCACCTGAAAATGTACTAATTTAGCTGTCTGTTACGGCTGATTTGTTAGATTAAGTAACCAACATAATCGAGGAGTTTATTATGACCACAATAAACGGCAATTCAGCAGTAAGAATAAAATAGACCTGCAGCCAAATAAAAGGATCTCTTCAATAACAGTGTTGAGGGGAGAGGATGACAGAAAAGAGTAAAGGAAAACCAACCAGACTGCAATTAACTAACTCTGTTCAGAAAGGGAAGCAGAAAGGCTACACTTAATCATCATCGGTTTCTGTTCCACTTCACAGGTTTTTGTCTTTAATACCCTTACTTTTCATGCGTTCCTTAGGCAGTCAGCACTCATCTTGTGTCTAAACAAGTTTAGACACATCATCTCTGAATGGGGACCTACACAATGGTGCACTCCCACCTGAAGAGCTGAAGGGGCAGAGAAAGTGCTGAGGTATTGTTCTTCTAATCAGAAAAAAACCCCCACATTTTTCAAATACCGATTTGCTAAGGAACGAGAGTTCCCTCTTTAGGCATGACATTCGCTCACCCTCTCCGGTTCTCAGATTTTGCCCTTCTATAAGGCTACAGAACCACCTTCTGCTGGCAGGTACTGCCTATATGTGCCAACTGCTATTATTAAGCCAGTTCATTCATTTCAGTCTGGCTACTATGAACTCATTTCCAACAGCTGCACCAAGGAACAAAGTAGATGGCTTCCTGTTTTTGATTAAGGCATATTTCCCCCTCCATTCCTCACGTACTTCCTGGATTACTTTACCTGCGCATCCCTTTTTCTTCTGTGCCAGAGATTTAGATTTTTCCCGGGAGGAAAAATCTCTCTCATATTGTTTTGTGAGAGATCACATTCTGTACATTCCCACATGAGGCCTACAACTACTTTGGGATCAAGGGTAGCCAGGTTTGGATATTGGAAGTCAACTTAAGTTATGTCTTATCCTGCAATATTTTAAACTAAAGACAACAAAAATGTGGATACTTTGATTGACTTTCTAAAATGTTACACGTGCCTCCCAAATTAAATCAGGTTGAGAACTAAAAATGGGAGGAATAATTTGGGGGGGGGTGACGTTTGCAATTCAACCAATGTGGCTAATGCTTTTGCTTATGCTCATTACTTTGCATTTCCTTACAGGGAAAACTCTGACAGAGCTGATGGCTTCGCCATCACAGGAAACCCTTACCTTGGTGTGACTCGTGTGAGTTCATCGGAAGGGTGCAGAATGCGGCAGGTGGTGAAGGTGAAGGTGGAGTTGGTTTGTGACATGCACTTCCCAGGATGAGGTACTAAATTAAAAAAAAGCAAATACTTTGCATTTTACACAGAAAAGGGGAAAACCAAACTTCTGTGTACTGATAAAACAGATGTAAAAAGTGATGAGGTACCTCAGCCAGGATCAATGCAAGAAAGGTGAAATACCGAAGCGTTACAGTGTTGTGACAAACACTTGTTCTCCAAAACATCTAGGACTCCAAGGCTGGTGCTAAAAGGGTCTGCTGAAACTTCCCCATGATCACTAACACTGCAGGGGAGTCTTGCTCAAAATAAGTTTAGACAAGGTTGTACTTGAAATGCTAGTCCTCATCTAAACTAGTGACTTCCATTGGTGGAAATTACAAGCAGTGTTTTCTAGTACCAGCTCAGGAGCACTAAAATTTTCTGAATACTCGTGCATTTCAGCTTTTAGATTGATCCACAAAAAGGTATCCTCATGACTCCTCAGTAATGGATCCAGTTTGCTACAGGAACACAGACTGAGAAGCTGGGGAGGGGATGAACACATAGTACTATTTCTTTATGTCTGGCTTTTCACATTTGCAGTAAGGAAAGTGATAGTTCTTTGGATCCACTACTGTACATCTGTGACATTTCTCTTGTGCATGTGTTTAGGTTCTGTAAGAATGTATGCCCTCAGCTGCACAACAGCAGGTTTTTCAAATATTTGTAAACAGTGTAGAAAAGCATTTTCCCCACACATGTGGCTGTAAAGATGCCGCTCTGCCAGTATATGAGTAATTTGGGAAAGAAGCAATACAGCTCATAATTTAAAAAAATGAAGGACTTAGGCCAACTTCTTTCTTCTTAGTAGAGCTACTGCTGTTGATACACTAACCTGCTGTATAATGCAGCTGTGGCCATTGCAAAATAACTACAAAATTTAAGAGCCATGCATCTGAAAAGCTGGTTGAAAACCACCCAAAGTTAAATATTACATCAAAGATATCATGATTGCATAGGTTCTCTTACTCGGTATCCAAACTTAGCAGTGGTCAAAAGACATGCACGATAAAAACGATGTGCAGCTCCCTCCCTCTCAGTCCTACCCAACCCTCTGAGCCATTCCCTGATTAAGCCACATGTTAATGTCACAGTACACAACTATTCAACACATTGCAAAGGACAGACAGACAGACCAACTAGACCAGACACCATTCTGAACTTCCAGAGACGCTTAGCAGAAGCAAGGCAAGTCTTAATCGTGGCTGTGTTCCCTTTTTCATATCTAAAGTATCACAGCTCCAAAACAGCGTGTGCAGTTAGGTAGTCTGTTAAGAACCTATATAAGCAGTGTGTGAAGGCTAGAGCATGGGGAGTGTGAACAGTGGAAGCAGAAGTGGCTAAGCAAACAGTGTGAGGTAACTTCTCGTTAGCGCTGGAATGTACTGCTGTACATTAAAGGAGGATATTTCTAAAAAAACCCACTGGAGTGTCATGTTAACACACTCAAATGTTAGCACAGCATAACATAACAACAAGCTCTACTTCACCTCCAGAGACGGTAATTATGATGCTTCAGGAATCCAGTTGCTTTAGAGATTAGTGGGAGCACTATAAAAGCTTTTACAAGGGAGCACAGCCTAGCAATCATGATTCTCTCCATATTGTAGAGAGTTAAAAGAAAATCTGGAGAAAGAGCTCAAATAACTGGACATGAAAAAATTGGTTATTAAGAGAAAACAAAGGACTTCAACATGAATCAAGTAGAAACAAAGCAATTATCCCTGGATGATGAATAGAGAACAGAATAAAGCAATGCCGGTTTAAGATTGCAAGCTCAACCCAAAGCACACAGCTGTAATACAATAAGTGCATTTTCCCCATTTGTACTATCCACTGGGCATCCCCTCAGACTGGAAACAGGCACATTGAAGATATGTAGCTGCGTTAGCAAAAGCAAGACTCATTGCTACTAATGAGTCAGAGATAGGAGAAGGCTGCTAAAAGTAGAGAAATCACTGACTCTAGTAAGAGGAAACAAATTTAAATTATATGTATGTAAAAAAAATAAATTTAAAAAATCAATTTCCAAGGATGTATTTCACCCTCAAATACCACTAAGAAAGTCCTGTACCAGCTTCATCCTCCATCAGTCAACAATGGGGTGTATCATATTGCTGTAGCACTTTCCATCCTTTGGTCACAATACAAAGAGTGAGAACCTGTTGCTGTAAATGAACAAAGTTTATAAAATACAAACAAAATAATTCACTCCTAATCTAGTAATCTTACACAAGAATGGCCATCTCCTGAGTTGGTTTGAGTTTGGAAGAAGTAATACGTAAGTTTATCATAAGAGAGATTATCTTCACATGTACATACAGCAAAGTATTATTTTAAATATAAACATATGCTCCATGTGACTGTCTGAAATGAAACGTTTTATTTATACCTCCTTTTTCAAAGTAGTAGATGATTAACAATGAGGCTTCATATCAGTATGAAAAAGAATCTGTACATAATTCAGTGTTTAACAAAATTTACAGAAATAACATGTAATTTCATTCACCAGGCAACCATAAACTAAACTGTATTTGCATTTTTCCCCTAAATTAAAATTCAAGTTAAGCCTTAGATTGCCGCTGGATCGTGTTTTATCTCTCAGTAATGAATGATACTTCACCTTATTAACCTTTCTCAAACAATTTTTAGGCATTTTAGAAAAAATGCAAAACATTATAGCTGAAAGACACTCTCTTGTAAGCACAAATACTGTTGTAAAAACATCGTTTAAAATACTGAGGAAAAAAAAGAGCCAGGTACTAGTCAAACTGGCTGCAGAGAGCTCCATCTTCTGGTAAAACAGAGCCTTTCCAACTCAAAACTCATTTTATATAGCTCAGAGATGTTTCAGATCCAGCTTCAGTACTCAGAGCTCATGGGCCACTCTGCCAGGTGCAAACAGCAAACCAGACGAGTTTAGGACATGATCATCTGCTCGGGGAACCCTCAAAAGATGGTTTAATCCGGATTTTCACTCGGCTTATGCAGAGAAAGGTACAAAGCTGCAGCAGGCCTGCCCCATCCACAAAAAAGTGTCGGACAAACCGAGTTTGAGGAAGATCTGCAAGAAGCAGCTATACTGAACCACCGCTGACTTTTGGTCCATTGGTTCCAATCTCAAATTCGCTATTAACGCTAGATGAACAGTGAAGAGGCAGGCAGCTCACAGTGGCCAGTAAATCTTTGCATGTTGTATAAATATCTGTTCTGACAAAGAGAGATATATGCAAAAATGAACTTCAAAAAATAATAATCAGAAATCTAAAGAATACAGCTTGATCCAGACTGGCACAAAGGTAAAGTTTTAGCCCAAGTCTGAAGTAAACCACTCCGCTCGTCATTTCTTTGGCACATTTTAACAAAAGGAGGAAACTTGGTTCCCTGCTTTTTCAGCAGGGACAGCAGAGGAATTTGGACATCCCTTTAGCACAGGCTGGTGAGACAGAGAAGGAATGACAATCAGGCTGGGGAGTCCTTAGAGCAAGAGATGGAGATGGTGTTTTAAAGCACTAGAAGTTTCTTTTATTGCTGGGGGAAAAAAAAAAAAAGCTCTGCCATCTCTGGAAGAGGATAACAACAAAGGACCATGAAGAGGCACTTTGTTCCTCCAGTGTCATCATTCAGGATACAAGTTAAGGACTTCACTTTTACCAGTCTACGCCACCAACTCCATTCTTTGGCATGGTGAAATTCCTGAAAACAGGGTCACAAAACCCCACTAGGATTCACAGGACCAGGCAGCTGCTTCAGCAAAGTTCATCCCCTCCAGGTGACTGAAGGTGAAAGCTCTGGTACCCGGTGCTACCTGCACTGAAAACTCCTGGCTAGCAGACCAAGGAGAACATAGGGTCTGCTGGAGCTGATGCCTGAGTTAACTACTAAACCAAAATGGAGATGGGCGGTAAACACAACAGCCATAAAATGTGAGTACAGTCCTCTCCTAATGGCATTTAAAGTGCCTTCAGATGTCCTTCAGAAAATACTGCTGGAATGTCCTCAGAAAACTCTAGTTTCGGAAGTAGCAGCAAATGCTTAAAACCTCCAAGAATCCCTACATCCATGCCAGAAGCATTACTCCTGCTACATTTCTCAGGCAACTGACAAAATTATTTTCTGAGTGTCTGCATTTCCAAACTTTCCATTTATTTTGCTGTTGGAAACAGCAAGAGATGAAAAACTGAACCAAGGCAGGTATTCTTTGGACAGTATTTTTTTTTTTAGCTTTCTTCTAGCTGAAGTCTCTCTCTCATATGTATATAACCATGGAGCAGAGATACAAAAAGACTTTGATTTAATGTGGCTTCAACATGATTTTATGCAGGCTAGGATCCCAAATTAAAATTCTAGCATTTTAACAGCACAGATGCAAATGCTGACAGATTTTTCTTAAAGAAATAATTACCATGAAATATTCATGCCATTTGAAAATAAAATATATATTTAAATATGCATCAACACCTTAGCTCTAAGAAGAGTTACAAAATTTATTGCTTTTCTGTACAATGGTAACCTCTTCGAAGCATGTATAGCAATCCTGCTGAAAACAACTCAAACACAAAACATTCATTATGTGTTTTCGTGATTTTAGGCATCTATTTGGGAAGATCTCCATGTCATTGTTAAGGTCTAAATAAGAAGTACAAGAGGGCTGATGCTGCAATGCTGCGCACATGTTCTGTTCAAAGCAATCAATCAGTGGAACTAACAAACACAAGTACTGAAACACCAGTTTGTGCACCAAAAACTAGCATGCAATTAAGCACACGTCGAATCAAGTGTAGCCCTTTCAACTGCGAAATGACAACATTCACAACATTAAGTGCTTTGAATGGTTTAGGGTTAAGGGAAATGGGAAAGGCAATGAATTAAAAAAACCCAACCAACCAACCAACACACCTCCCCCCAAACAGACTCTGTACATTTTTATAATATACTACAGTTTCTTTCAAAGAATAAAAAAAATATATTGAGGTTACTAAAAATTTGTGCTACAAAAGGTACTAGTCCTAGATGGTATTAACAATGCTGTGTCCTGTAACTCCTTTACCATTCCAAATACGCTGAGAGTCTACTCAAATTTCACACAATTCCTGAGTATTATGCTAGAACTGCAATTCTGGAATTTACAATCCTCCATAAAGTGACTGAGTTCTGACAGACCAACTGTAGGTCATAAATTACATGTGTGCTAATTCCTTCTGAAATGTTCAGTGCCATAACTGGGATATAATCTGCATATACAGTAAGGATGTTATTTTACCTATCAATGGATACTAGACATCTCAACATAGGGACAGGAAAATTCAAGGATCATAGCTTTTTCCTATGTAGTCAGAATGATTTCTGACTCTATCCATCACTCAACAAGAAACAACTGATACGCTGTTCAGAACACATTGATTTTGGCTACAAGATATCTTTGGCACTACCAACAATATTTTTTCTCCTGAGCCTGGATGTTAAAATGACTTCTCTTAGAGCTCATCTTGAGCAACACTCTACACACCCACAAAATGGCAGTAAAATAGGACCTCCTCACAGTACTCTGCCAGAGAACATCTCCAGTGAAAAAATGGTAAGATACAACTCTCAAAGCATACTTATCAAGTGAAGCAAACACCTACCCAAAAGACTAAGATGACTTACACCTGCTGGGAAGTCCTTGTAGGCACTGTCTTTCCAAAGATGCTTTGTTCTCATTAGCAGACCTGTAGCTCTAGGCTGACAGACTATGGCCTGCCAACGGCAACTGTAGGGAGATGCTTTCCTGCTTTTATGAACCTCTTGAGCTAGATTTTTCTGCAATGGAGCGATCTTAGATTACACGCTAAAGCACTATCGCTAAAGATTGTAATGAAGATATTTCTCTCCTTCCCTTTTTATTCCACTTCCACATTCTCTAGCAAGAGCTTATCCTGTATGTTGCTGCCTGGAATCTCCCCCAGAATCATGTAAGCAATGAGGTCATAACCTTGCACTCGTGACAGCACTCTAAGGAAATGCATGTCCATACACATCCCTCCCTGCACTGCATTTCTTACAGAAAAATACAGAAGAGGCAGAAAGAATACTGATGAGACTGTTGTTTTGGTTTTGTTTTGTTGTTCCCCCTCCCCCCGCCCCGCCAAGAGGAGCAATCACTCCTTCAAGAGAAGTGATGGCTTGATTTATTTTATATAAATTCATATGCAGACATCTCTCCTCCCAAAAGCTGTTCTTCAGCAGGCTGACTGGATCCTAAGAAACACTGTCATATTACTAAGTGCCCGCTCTGAAAACATCCTCAATTAGCTTCCCCTTGTATACTGGCCTGACAAATTGCTTCAACAAAAAGCAGATGCAGTAGTATCTTTACTTCATTTGAGCAACACAACCAATAACGATGTGGTGGCTCATGGATACTCCTAAATCCTAAGCAGCTAGGCAATCTGAAGGACGGATAAAGAATGGGAAATTGAACTTTCGGTGCCTTTGTTTATTCTACACAAAGTTATTAATATTGACCAATGTCTCTGTTTCTGTAATGCATCAAAATTACTCAGCAAACAACAGACAATGAAATAAGATTACCAGGGCAATTTGATAGATTTTATCTACTTTCCAATTTATAAGGTAGGGAATATGCTTAAACACCTTGTCTGAGATAGAGCTCTCCCAGGCAAAATCAGCAGTAACTAGGGAATAACCTGTTAATAGCACAGTGACCTGTATTCAAATTGTAATGGAGAAAGGAAATGGAAATACTAGTCTGAAATCATAACGCAAGTCTACACTTATTTTTCTACTACATAGAACTCTTCCAAATAATTTCTTGCAGGTGTTTTGCTAATACGTTCTTAAAAAAAAACAACCAAAACCATAAACTATATCTATATCCCTGTCTGTGAATAGTTCATGACAATACGGTTTCCAAGTTTTTGACATGTTCCTGTGTTGAATATTCTTACAATTAGAAAATTCTTCACCCAACGTGTAACCCGAATAGCTTTTTTTTTGTGCAATTATTGTATCCTGAGTTGAATATTCTTAAAATTAGAAAATTCTTCACCCAGAGTGTAACCTGAATAGCTTTTTTTTTTTGTGCAATTATTGTATCCTGAGTACAGGAAGAACTGCTTGTTCCCTTCCTCTCTGCAGCAGCACATTTAAAAATGAATCATATCTTCTCTTGAATCTTTCATTCCATAGACCCTAAAAAATGCCAATTATTTCAGTCCATGTTTCTTAGGTCTCCAGGTTTTCTTGCTGCTCTTTACTCTTCAGAATGATAAACACTTGGATAATATCCAAAACTGTACACAACTTCTGCAAACACATTATTTCTGTATTAATATAAAAAGTTTATATAGTCATTACTCCTGGGCAACAGATCTCATAGAATAAAGGCAGTTTTCGCCAATGGAAAGAGAAGTTGAAGGGTTTGAATGTTCAAGGGGAACCGGAAGAGGTTGCCCAGAGGAGTGGTTGAGTCACCATCCCTGGAGGTACTGAAAAGACCTGTAGGTGTGGTGCTTTGGGACATGGTTTAGTGGTGGACTTGGCAGTGCTAGATGAACGGTTGGACTCGATGATCTTAAGGGTCTTTTCCAACCTAAATGATTCTATGATTCTAAGTTTAATCTTAATAGAACTGACTGTAAGAAGTAGCTTATATTCAAGTGCTGAAAGCACAGAATGCCGTTTCAGTGAGAGCTGAGGATACTCTGCAATTGACAGAAATAACAGAAATAATATTGTCTAGCCCTGAGACAATCTAATCTTCCAAAGATCAGTCAAATAATAAATTATGATTTATTCTGAAAAAAGGAGTAGGGAGGAAACGTCCTCATTTAAAGTGGCCATCTAAACACAAGAAGTCTGAAGAAAAAGGAGTTCTGGTAGTTTTCTGATTCTGGACTAAACATAATTCTTTACCAGTAGCAAATCTTAATGAAGACTAACACATCTATACAGCTTATTAAAATACCATCCCCCCATACCAAACCAGTAACAACAAAAAAGAAACCACACAAACTTACAACACATTTACAGTCTGAGAACATGTAGCCTTGTGCAATAACAGACTGCAAACATCAGTTCAGAGTATCTAACAACTCATGCATTACTGCGTCATTTAAAATGTTTAAGTCTTAATATGGCCTAAATAGGAAGGGCAGAATTTAATAGCGTAGTGGAGAGGGAATGAGGGGAAACGTCACTGTTCTCTGTAAAAACATTCTTTTTCTCAAAGAGACTTTAAGAACAGGTAACTGCAGCTGAGGTAACTGAATTAAACTTGCAGAATTTCTTTGCTTAATTTTCAAGGCACTTCCATTTGTTTCAAAGGCAACTTTGATGCACCTTTTGTCATCACTTCATCTTTGTTTTTTTTCCCTAAAGTACAAAATCTAAGCATGGCATCACCTCTTATGAACAGTCAGAAAAATATCTGCACTATAAGCATACAAAATATATAAGGTCTATACATTATATACACTGAAGAGCGTGCCCTCAATACACATAAAAGTTGCACATGTGCCACACAAATGCTTGTGAATGAACCACTTCCTTTTAGCAGCCTTCTCTTATCAAAATAGATTAAAATATTGACCACAGATGCTGTTACTGAGGAAAAAAAAATCAAATTAAAAGATTATTAAAGAAAGGATTTTTGAGCCAATGTTAGAATGGTTATGTTCTAACCACCGCACGCATTAACGTGCGGATGCTACACACAAAGCAATACTATGGATGCTGTTCTGCAGAGATGTGAGAATGGCCCAGTAATCAAAATCCTGTAAAGATGTCAGTTTTACTGGACTTAATGAGTTTCCCTCACCAGACCCCTCATCATCGTCAGTCGCGGACTCCTGCATCTCCTCTGTGAAAGCCTGAGATTGGCGGGGGTTATTCTTGTTGTCTGAAACAGTCACTTGTGCTTGTGACCTCTCACCTGAGGTCTCTGTGTGCTGAACTGACGTCGAGGTAGTTAGGCCCTTGTAAGAAATGTCACCTGTCTCATCTTCCTCATAGTCATTAAGGCAGTACACTTCATCCAGGTCCAGGTCCAGGGTCCTGAAGCCCTTAGTGACAACCCCCGGCCTCGGGTCAAGGATCCCACCCAGGTGAGGCTGAGCCAGCTGCTGCCAGTGGTGCAAAGTGGCAGAACCTTGAAAGGGAACACAAAAACAACCAAAATCAATCAGTAATCAATCCAGGACCTAAAAAGCAGAAAATCCCACTCTCTTTATCCGGAAGACCAAAGGTTGGGAAGATCCAAACCTTTAATATTTCTGGGTTACTATTTCTAAAAAGACATGCCACAAGGCAAAATGGCTTCAGCTGCTCTTCAGCATTTCCAGATCAATAGGAAATATACTGATCGCATCAGTACTTAGATAGACAAAGTCTGGTGCCAAGATGTGACATAATTGTGCACACACACACCCCCCCTCCCCATCGATACTCTCACCCCCCTGAATTCACAGGATTTCGCAGCAGAAAGAACGTACATTTAACAGTTGATCTGAGCACTATCACAGGAAGCTCTAAGAGGAACACGTACCACATAATCCCACATTAAGCTCACACTAAGAGCAGTGCTGAAAACCTGCCAGGATTTACTACCAGTGGCTAACAGATTGCACAGCAACTTCAGCCTTCTATCACATGTTAGAAAGCCACATGAACTCTAGGCACATGAAAGCAGGTAACAGCTCTAACCTATACATCAAATCTAAATACTTGTACGGCCCCTATCTGAGCCCCTGTGCTACAGGAACTCAGCTACTACATAACTACGTGCTACTGTACCTGTAGCTTCGTCCTTGGCATAAAAATGTTTTGAGTGAGGAGAAAGGTGCATTTTACAGAGAAAAGTATTCAATATTCAGTGTTCAATGAGAGACGATGACTCAGCCACAGCAATGTACCAGGTTGAATTGATATATACACTGAGATGGGCCCACTTGGATCGGGGAAGATTTATCGGATTCCTCAAGCCGTGATTAAACACTGCTAACAAGGGTCGCTGTTTTCCTGTGTCCACCAACCATTACTGTGCTGTAATGTGCGACTTAAAACTATTCATCCCAGGTCCCATGACACAAACAAAACATCTTTATTTTCAGCTCAAATCAGAGCTGGGTTTTAGTCTTGTTCCTGTTGCCTCTCCTCAAAGCAGAACACTGACTCAGTTAACAAGCTGGCATACAAGTGTATCACTGGTATTCAAGCACCAAGGGCGTTCAATATGCTGCATGGTGTATGTAAAGATCTAAATCACTGTAATGACTGGGGAAGGGATGGTTCTTACATACATTATTTTGCATCTGAGAAAAATTCTGAGAAAAACTGATTTCACAATAAGGATATTGCATTACAGGAAGCTTATTATAAATAGGAAATGAACAGGAGAAGTGTCCTTCTGTAGAATGACTGGGATCAGGGAATAGCATTTTAGTTAAGTCTACCTCACTTTTTAAAATGTGTAATATTTCGCTCAGAATAATTGGTGCTATTATTTTATTATTTTTTAAAGTAATTATAGAAGGACTGAAGGGATTTAGACTGACTGATTGGTATTCTTGAGGCTCAAGAAGTAGAAATGATTACACCCTCAAAATAAACAACTAATAGAGAAAACATCCCTGTAACTCATATAACTTTAATTTATTTCTGAATTGTCATAAAGGTCAAGTTTTTTGCTTCTACGCAGAAGAGTGTTCCAGAACATGGGGAAGTGCCAGATATTGTCAAATCTTAAGCAAAGATTAGAGCTTTGTGATATGACAACACCCTCAAAAGTTACAGAAAAACACCAGAAATCAAAATTTCTTTCTGCACTGTATGCAAGTATAAAATCCTGTTGCTAATTAAGCTCTATATGCAAGCTTCTGAAGATGTAACCAAAATTTATACTCAGAATTCTAAGTCTGCAGAGTTCAAGCATTAAATTGATAACATTTTGTATCTTTCCTATGGAAATACTCACCAGAATATCTGTGTTTTGAGCTTTAACATTTCTATTGACACTGCATTTTATTAGCTTCTTTTGGAAACTGGATAACAAAGTGGCCTAAGCTTCATCACAAAATGGAGGATATTTGAGTTTCTCTGTTACTTTAATATTGATCTCAAAAACATGTGAAAGGGAGCTTTAACTGTTTCCAGATAGAAAACTAACACTAATGCAGAAAGCGATGCAACAGTTGTCAACTACCTTATGACTTAAAAAGGTCAAAAAAGGCACCAAATTGAAGGGAGGATATTCAATCCCAGGCTCCTACTAAACAGTGTTGTAAAATAATTATGCTATCAGAAAAAGCTGGCATGCAGGAATTAGTGTGCAACAGTGGGACTGCCAGGCTGAAGTGAGAAGAAATTTAAAAGCAAAATGAAGTATAAGAATAGAGTTTGTTTTTCTGTTCCCGACATCTGCATCACTGCATGTATAGTAAAAGAGAAAGCTTCGAAATTCATGACATGTTGCTGCTACAATTCCAACAAAGCGAGCGATGACATAATCAGTCCAAGGTTTTAGTTTTCCTACAGGACACAGGGAGTGCTATTTCGTGCTTATGGTACAAAAATCTGCCGATGTACAGTTTAAAAACAAAAACCAAACCAAAGTAACAGAACTACCAGGCTGTAACTAAAGCAAGTCAAAGTAAGCAATCGTTCTATTTGGCAAAAAAGTCTTTTTGGGGTTTGTTTTTTGAAGGTGCAAAAGAAGAAGATTAATTTCTTAGTGCTTCTGTCACCCTAATTATTTTACTGTAGGATTTACAAGATTGCTTTAAGGGAATCTAACCTGAAATGTGTTCTAGAACTGATTTTTTCTTTCCCCGTTTTATGGCATGAGTGCCCTTAGAAAAACAGTAATAAAAACCAAGGGCACAACTACTGATAACAGTATGCAGCAGACTATTTTGCCCCAGTTGTTTGAAAGTATCTATAAAGTTGAAAGAAACTAAGCTGAAGTGAGGAACAATATCATAAACATGTATTTAATAAAAGATACAAACACTAAACTTTGGAAACAGGCAGACACAAACATAATACAAATGAGACGTAAAATCAAACATGAGGAGTACTTTAAAAGGTGCAGTGATTTTAATGAAAAAAAAAAGACCCAGTGAGAACAATTAACAAAACCAGGAAAAAAAAACCCAGACAGATGGAAAGATGATAAAGACTTTAAGAGTTTATTGGAAGAAAAAAGCAGATATAATGGGATGGTGACAGAAACCTGTTACAGTGGTAGCAACCAGTAACTGAAACAGAGCTGGATCATCCCTTTCCTCAAGTGGTACAAGAACTTTTCGACCATTTAAAAGCAGTCATGATAACAAACTACTAAAATCTGCTAAACAGTATGGACTTGTGCGCTATGGCTAGTTTCATTTGTGTAGGTAGAGACAGCACATCACTTTCTTCAGGACACAAGAAGGGTTATTTTTGGTTCTGAATATGTGTCATGCTAGATGCTCCTTATAGATGAAATAAATTTGTTCTAAAAAGATGAAAAAGGGAACTTTTGGAATTAAAACGCATAGACACATGTAACACCAGAGTTCTGCTAAAGGAAAAGAAAGAGAGAAATCAAAGCTAAATTATGAAAGTAGCATATCTGTGAAGTACTATAGGAAAACAGCTTTATTTTGTTTTAAATTGGAAGGAATTTACTTAACTTTAACTTCCAGCAACAACCTGAAAGGACTGAATAAAGCCAGGCAGACTGTATGTGTTCTTTGTTAGACTACAGATACACACTTAACTCTGAAATAAAGCTCTAGCCCTGACTACCATCTATGTATATCTTGCCTTCTTGAGAGATAATATATGGAGGAAATTTGACTTAAATCCCCCCACCTCGTTTCACACCTGAAACCAAAGCCATAGAGACTCACACGTGGCCACTCAAACAGCCAATTAAAGTCCAGAGGTCATTTTTAATCATAAAAATAGTTCTATTAGACCAACTGGACTATGTGAAGTAGGTGAAGATCTTTACAGACACTGATTTGCAGAACTGAGATTTGATGAACTAATAATCTTTGCTTGGATTTCAGATACTCAACCACCTTCCTTTTCTAATTATGAAACATCAACACTGGGATTTCGGCTGGATGTAAGGCTGCACTGCTGATGCACATGTGGCCTGTAACATTGATTGTACTGCTGTGGCTGGAATAATTTCCTAACACTTTTAAGGCTTGAGGAAAAATGTAGCAGTTAGAAGATTTCAAACCAACAGCGTGGATTACTGTCTCTAAAGTAAAAAGAGTATGTATTGCAAAGACTTCCTGCTTTCTGGTGATGGATAAGAGACCACAAAGAGTCACTAAGAAGAACAGACAAAGGCCGAGGCCCTTTGTTATCACCTTCTAGTGGTTTCACAATCTGAAGCTTTTCTGGCAGGTAGGAGCGACTGCTGATCGACATTCCTGAATATCCAGTGAATTCTGAAAATCTGGAGTGAGTTCCCAGTGACATGATACTCTCTGTGGGGGTAACGGAACCACTGTGGAGTTCGCCCTTTTCTGCCAGTTCCCGCAACTTCCTTTCCTGCTCTTCTTCGAAGAACTTCCGCTCCGAGAGGTAATTCTCCCGCCTGAGAGACAGCCTACGAAGGGCTGTCTCTAGGTCGCTGGAGCCTGGAGTCCCCGGAGTTCCAGGCTTCTTCATCCTGTCTTCATTTCTAAAACAAAACAGGGGACACAACAACAAAAAAAAAAAAAAAAAAAAGAGGAAGGGGAGAAAAAAATTTCTTAGAGATGCTTAAAACTGCCACATGATAGTCTTGAGACATTCATGAGTACTTTGAAATTACTATGTCTGGGAACAACTTGCTACTCATCTGAAGAGTTCAAGGCAAGCACCAGTGTTTTCTCTCTCTTTCATATTTAAACAGTTTTGAATCCTAATTCCTGCCCAGAAACTCCTGGTTGGAAAAGCTGTGCTTTACTCAAAAGCTTCCTCCCACAAGGAGATGAGATATGCCTACTCAAGTAAGCAGGCCACAACTTACATGGCCAATGCTGCAAGAAAACTATCTTGAGTCACAGGAGTATATTACACTGACAAATATTCATTGTTTTGAGATATTAAGTCTTTTTACTGGAAAGTATACACAACATAGTGTGGAGCTGTACTGGGGGAAGAGAGAAGTAGCTAAAAGAGCAAAGTTCTGATTGGTTTCAGTCACAGGTTTTTCTATTAGGTAACCTACACACACTTTATTTATATTTTTAGGATCCTAAGCTGCAGCTACAGCTCACTCTTTCATCAGAACTCCCTGGCATTACTGTAAAATGGTGAAAATATAATTAGTTTTAAGTGTTGATCCACAGTTGCAAAGACAAAGGGTGGTTTTACATCATCTGGTGCTGATGCATCTCAGAACAGATGTGAATTGCAGACAGCAATACACAGTACTTTCAAAAAGCTTTTCTTTTTAAATAAGCTTGAGTGCACGAGAACTGTAAGCACAAAATAAAGTAACTTTTGAAGATGTACATCACAGTGTTAACTGCACAACATAAGACAAAAAGGGGAAAATAGAAACACTTTGCCTTTATGTCAGAAACACAGCAAAAGCAAAGCCCAGTGCTACAGTACTGACCCGTTGTCAGAGGATTCTGTCTCTAGGATGATGCTGTTGGTCTTGTTGTCTATCATAATGTTAGAGATGTCTCCCCCATAGAAACTGGAACGTGGAGTGCTGACACAGCTAGAAATGACTGAGTTCATAGCAGAGGACTGGTTAGAGCCTGGGATATTCATTGGTGATGGAGTCATGGATCTCTGCTTGACAACTTGGTTAACATTTCTCACTGTCTCGAAAACCCGCTTCTGATGACTGGTAAGACACACACACAGTTAATAATTACACAGTGCCTTCTTACCTTAAGAAGGAACAGAGAAACAGGTAACAGCTTGCTAACAATCCTTCCTATTCACAGCGCCACCAACCACCTTGCCCTTACAGTTTCTGTAGAGCAGTGTGCACAGGGTCCTACACTTGTTACAGCCTGGCCATTACATTCAATATATCAACATAATACTTTCATCATCCTAGATTTTTTAGGACAGAACATTTGAGAATTATGTGCATGGACCCTCTCAAATATTATTAAAAATCAAGTGAAAGACCATTTCAGTACATCAGCTAAAAACCACCTTAAAGCAATTGTGCAGAAATTAGTTTTAAACAACAAAAAAAAAATCTCCATTCAATTCTTAACTATGAACTGGCTAATCCATTTAAAGGGAAAACTTGAATTTACTGAGTATCCCTATGCAAACAAGTCTTGTATCCTTTCAAAAAACCAGAAATATATTATATATAATAATATAAAGAGTCTAAAATGAGGCTGTCAAGGCTGAAAACCCAATTTTTTTACCTACTTCCACAGTTCGTTCTTTATCACCACTGTCCTGATATCGTAACAAACATTGTTCATTTGTTTCAAGATCAGATGACACTTCAACAGAAATTTCTTGACAAAATAAACCTGCCCTACATCATGCTACAGAAGTGCCATGGCTGCTTTGTTTTACAGTTCAACAATGGCTGAACTGTAAACTGGGTATAACAATGACAGCACGCCTTATGCTATTTAAAGGTATTCAAATTTCTTTCCTTCTGTCCACGAGTGCTCAACAGTTGCAACTTTTGTGTGCAGGCTGTAAGTCTACAGTTGTACATCTTTAAGAGGCTGAATCAATAAATGGTCCCACAAAGGTTACAGTTACTACTGCGAGCAAATAAATAAAACCCAGACAAGCCATGAAACAACAACAACAAAAAAGGTATCCTTCAGTACATGGATAGCAATCTAAAAGACAATCTAAAGAAGTCAAACTATTCTTAAGTTAGATTACTCTGAAAGACAAAAGAATCCTATGGGGTTTGAGCATGCTCACATCTGTCTGATCTTACCTTTCTCTAATAAATATTTCTCTGACAAAACTTCATTTACAATTCTTGGCTCATGCTCAGAGAAAGATTAAGTATGTATCAAGCTTTCTGTAAATATATTTAGAAGGTTTCTGGAAAGTGGCTACGGTACCTTCTCTGACTGTCCTTTCTTTACAGATTCACAGATTGATAGGGGTTGGAAGGGACCTCTAGAGACCATCTGGTCCAACCCCCCTGCTAGAGCAGGATCACCTGGAACAGGTTGCACAGGATCGCATCCAGACGGGTTTTGAATGTCTCCAGAGAAGGAGACTCCACACCCTCTCTGGGCAGCCTGTTCCAGTGCTCCATCACCCCCAGAGTAAAGATGTTTTTTCTCATGTTCAGATGGAACTTCCTGTGTTCCAGTTTGTACCCATTGCCCCTTGTCCTGTCGCTGGGCACCACTGAGAAGAGTCTGGCGCCATCCTGTAGACATCAACCCTTTAGATATTTATAAGTGTTGATCGGATCCCCTCTCAGTCTTCTCTTCTCCAGGCCAAACAGACTCAGCTCTCTCAGCCTTTCCTCACACAAGCGATATTGCAGTTCCCTCGTCATCTTGGTAGCCCTCAGCTGGAGGGCTCCACTTCGTAAACTCTGTTTCTCTAACAGACTCTCTAAATAGGATTAACGTGTTTCAAATTAACTAGTCTATGCTTTGTACAAATAGGTGAGAAACCTATTGGAGTACACGTGCAACTGGTGTCAATAAGGCCATTTCTGCCAAGCTGTACCTATCTATAGCTTTGGGACTGTCACAAGTGCTTAACTTGTTTCAAACCACACTCCATTTTAATTAAAGAGAACTTCAGCACATGTGTAATGGGCATCACACTAAGTACCTAACCACTTTGACTCCCTTTCTGCACTGATGTCCTCCCTGTAAAAAACAGATTAGACTAATAATTGCCTTGTAACTTCTGCTATAAGACCTGAAGAAACAACCTGAGGTATTGAACTCATTCCCTAATCATTGACTGAAGAAACCTAGCATGGTAACACACAAGAAAACAAAACTTCTCATTCTCAGCGCTCAAGAATGAGGACACAAAGTTCGTAAGACAAGGCAAAACCTATATATAGAATCACAGAATCATAAAATATCCTGAGCTGGAACGGACCCATAAGGATCATCAAGTCCAACTCCTGCCTCCACACAGGACCAGCCAAATCAGGCATTTTCTTTTGGTGGCTTTAGCAGAAAATATAATCAGACAATTTATTTTCCTTTCTATCATTCACACTCTGCCAGAAATACTTCTTTCTAAATCCCTAGCTCAACTCTTTCCTGTCTTTTCCTTTCTCATCAATTAACAATTAAATTCAGATACAATCAATCAATTAGAAATAAATTATTTTCAGTCGTACGCTAAGTCAGGAGAGTCGGGTTCATCTAAATGCAGTTCTTTCCTCATTGACCCTTCTATCTCTGCTGCCAGAGAGTCCTGTTAAAAAGCAAGTGTTATAGTATTAATAGGCTGTCACTGCAAAAAAATAATGAATCACTTGTCTAAAATAATAAACAATTAACAAGGTGCCATTCAAAAAAAAAATTTAAAAATTAAAATTGACTAGAAAGCTGGAAGATTAATGAATATATCTAAATCACCAACAAATTAGGGCTTACTTCATAGTGCTACAGTACTTATCATCTGAAGACATATAACATATAACATCAAAGATCCTAAAAAAACCATCACAGGCAACAACAGAATTCAAGTGCTCCAACTTCCCAGACTAAACTCCCTTTCCACCTTCCACATGTAAAGTTTTGCTTAATTTGTTTTCACGTATAACAAACAGAAAACACCCTTCCCTTTCACAACACTACCCACTCACACACAGAGAAAAAAGACATAGTTCTTGGCATGAAGCATTATATACTTCCTTTGCAGGGTTAAAGCTGACAGGCTATCAGTTTTCCACTGCTGGTCAGTAAGTTTTACTGCCTAAATATAGTTAAGTGCAGGGTCTAAGTGTCAAACATTCACAAATGTAAATTACCTTTGGTCCCATGATTCAACATTTGAAAACCATGTTTATACAAAACACACATATACCTCTCTTAGCACGAGCAGACTTTTTGCAGCTTTTGACTGTATTTCTGCAAGTACAACTTGTATTGTTAAATGCCTGTACTTTAAATGAGCCTGTAATCAGTCTTGGAAGGAAACACAAAAAAAGCAAGCTAAGCCTTTGTTGACAATTTACTTCTTGTGACCACAAATGTAACGTGTTCTTCCTCAGCAGTTAAGATGAGACATGACTAAAGACAAGGAGGGCCAGATTTTGCTACTTGATTACATTAACTCAAAAGAAAGTTCACTGATATCATTACCCTCAGAAGTAATGGAATTATTCTAGAGACATACAGGCAAGCACAGCCAGGCACTGAACTTACCTAGACATTCTTATCCACATTTTTCCCCTCGTCTGGGTGAGGGTACTGCACATTCCCCACGCTTTAAATGTACAATGTCATAATCAAACGAAACTAGGTAAATGAAGTTGGTATCACCAATGATACTGCCATAATTGATGTTGCCATCAATTAGCAACATATAGCCATCAATTAGCATCCTATTAGGAACAAATAGTCTTTTAATGAAGATCACTGAAAATTCAGTGATCCTAGAACAAGAATATGTGTAATCTATAATACTGAAGAAGTAGGATGTATATCAAGTATATCCTGAAGAAGTAGGATGTAACCTGTAGTACTCAAGAAGTAGGATGTATATCAAGTGACTAGAAGGATGCTGTTTCGAAACCATTAGTTATGTTACCAAGAAGTTACATCTTCAAGGATAGTGAAGAAACCCAGGAAGCTCCTACTGAAAAAAGTCATCCACCACAGTACAGGAGGTGCACGACAAAGATGTATACAACTGTGTAACAACCTGTTAATGACACCCACAATTCACAGCATAAGCACTGCCAGCTGCGGGTTGCACGTAATATTGCCTCAAAACCAAGTAACTGCACAGCACCACTGTTTCAGAAGCAGGTATGCAAAATTGATAACTCTGGTGTCTGTTAACACTCTATAAATACGCTCATGTGCAGCCTAGCATCCCATCCCTGAAGCTGTAAGTTGGATGCAAACAATCACAGTTCCTTAGGCTGGTTGGTTTTCTGGTGTACGCAGTTTTTTTCTTAGATCTGCTTACCATAGGGAAGAGACCGAGAGAGTGGTACCGACGTGATATGGCATTTGGCATTGTCTTGTTCCTGAGGTTTTTCAGCTCTTCTTGAGCCTCATGAAGCATTTCCATGCACTCTGCATACTTGTCTTCCAGCTCTCGCAACTGTAACGTACGGAAAACAGTACGAGATCTTATAGGCTGCACTACCACCACAAAAAGCCTGCAAATTCTTTTCACGCTGATAAACAATAAAGGTGTAAGCAAGAACATCCCACTTGGAAGGAAAAAAACTCCAAAGAGTGAATATCATTGAAAACAATAACACAGATTAGTAACAGGGAGGGCCTGAGGGAAGTAACTGCTTGCTTTACTTCCTGTCCTACATATCTACGTGAAGCCACAGTCAAGGAGAAGATACAAAGCTAGAAGTATCTTTAGGCAAAAAAGGTATAGTGCATTTTTCCAACAGGGAACACTGTGAAATGCCTTGTCCTTTTCCAAAGGACTCAGGAATTTTAAAACCAAGACTTGCATACCTACATATATGCACATATAACCTCCAACAGCCTGAGAGCATGCCTTCTTTTAGCTTGATTTTCTCAGGAAACAGATCGTATGTAGTCATTCTATCTGCAGATGTCTGGGTACTGTCATAGTTTTTTGAGTTCATCAGCCACTTCAACCAAGGCTGGCAAAGGGGTAGAAAGTCTGAAATACCACTTTCTCACAAGTTTCATAAAAATCAAGCTACTTGGCTTAGAAACAGAGATCCTGTTAATGTCATTCCCAGGAAATTGATGGAGCAGCATGAGCTCAAGCCTTGTGCAGCACCACAGACAAAAAAGGCTCATCAGCAGGAAAAGTTTCTATGGCATTCCCATCTTCAACACCAGGTATTCCAAACACAAGACACATCATAAGGGGATCAAGCTTTATTCATTCTATTTTGTTCATGTGAACGTAGCACCCAGGAGACAGCCAGAAATCCTGGACTGTCCTCAGTTTATTTGCTGAACAAATACAGTACAATTGAGCTCTTCCATGTTATCTCACCCTTCAAAACAGGCTTAAACTACCAGTCTAGAGAAGTCAGCCTCTAAAGGAGGTTCCTATATAGCCCATAAGCCTCAGTTTTTCAAACTGGGTGCCAGTTGAAGGAGAAAAGGAAAAGGTTTTGAACTCTGCTGGGAACATAGATGTTCTTTCATTCCATACACATAGGGCAAATTACTTAATACTTAATTACTTAACACTTCTGATCCAGCTTAGACTAACCCCTTGGTAAAGTGAACAGTCATTGCCCTACTACTAAATGACTGTAATACTAATTAATGTACTCACCTCTGCTGTGAGCTGTCTCTGAGCATCTTTAGCTGCTCCCAAATGCTGGACAAGTTCCTCATTTTCAACTGCACACTAAAATATGCCAAAAAATGTTAGAAATACTGGGATGATGTTTGTGTCCTGTACTACAGGTAAGCAGGAAAATTTTAACTTTTCCTCAAGACACTCTCTGCAGCTGTATTAGTCCACATATGTTAGTTTAAAAACATTTAAAGAACACTAAAATGTTAACACAAGAACACCTAGCAGTCTGTGCCCCTCTAAATGAATCTCCAAGACCCTAAAGCAAGTAAGTATACACCCACTCAAACACTTGCACTGACATTCTTGTCTTACTGGTCATTAAGTTTAGTGCAGAATTTTGTAACTAATATTTAAAATAAATTTAACTATTATATTTGATATATCATATGTGCATTCTAAATAAATTGACACTTTCTAGTCAGGTATGCTAGATATTAAACATCATACAAGGTCACCCAAATAAGGAAGGTGGAAAACTTTTTTTAGGCTCTAGTATACAGAGGATTGTAGCTTGTCTTCTAGCTACAATAGTAGCAAACCATAACAATTGTCTTGCAACTGGATTCCTTACAGCTTTTGCCTTTTTCTGCAGATCAACTATCTGAGAGAGAAGATGGGTGATTTCTTCCTGCTGCCGGGCAGCATCTTCAGTTTTCTTTGCTAACTCTTCGGAGATATTGGCAATCTGGATGTTTGCATCCCCTTTAAGATAAGTGATTACAATTAAAATTACAAACTGAAAAGCAGAAAAGTAAGCAGAAAGATGTTCTTTCGGAACATCACTTGATTCAGCAGAATCCTTCCCAAATACACAGCAAGGTATGTTTGATAAACAGCAGTAGGATATAAAACCGGAAAGATAGAAAATGCTCATACAGCGAAAGAGACTGTATTTTCCCTTAACAATAACATTTTCTATGCAAAACTACTTTGCAACTGAAAAGATTCAGCTTGCAGCCAGAACTTTCTGCTGTGAAATTTCAGCCAGAAATTTTCTCCTCACAACTATTTATATAAAGGAAAAAAGTACCACAGAAAAACATGACTGACTGATCTGACTCGGTTCTTTTTTTTAACTGAACAATCTCGAATGAGAATGGAAAAGAAATAAGGACATACTTAGCTCTTTTACACAGTCATTGACAAGCTGTTGTTCTTTCTCTTCATAAGTAATTGTTTCAGTCTTCAGCTGACAGGCCTATTTAAGAAATCCACATCAAATATGCTACATTAGCACATTTGTTCTTTGCCAATCTGTTGCTGCACTTCCATCTGCTTTAGAAAGACAATCTTTTCTAATCACTCCTCCAGGAAGACAGTGAGAAACTACAGTTTTTGGCTGCCCTCCCCCATGTTCTATAAAGAGAGGCCAGGTGAACATTCAGCAGAGACATTACTGCATGGAGAAACTTGCATCATAGTCACCATATGTCCACTAGATGTCACCTGCGTATTTTGTACTTAAAATAAAAAAAAAAAGCCCTGAACGTACAAAAATATTCTGTTGTTGTTATTTTCTCTCCCTTTGCTGTCCCTATTGAACTGTCTTTACCTCAACCCACAAGTTTTACTGTTTGGTTGTTTCCTCCCTAACCCCCTTCCTGATTTTCCTCCCCATCCCACACACCCCACTGTGGGACTGGGGCGGGAGGGAGAGCATGTGTGTGCTGAGTGGCTGCGTGGGTGCTTGGCTGCTGGCTGGAGTTAAACCACGACAACTAGCATGCAGAGCTTGATCTAATCACCTGAAAAAAGCTAGGTATCACGACAAACTAATTAAATGCTCAGTTTAAATAACTGAATTAAACATTCAAGTATTTAAAATCATTCAGATAGTATTTGAAAAGTTCTGGTACTGTAACCATATATCTCACAGAAACCTTCAGTGCTACCTCCTTCCCTGCTTTGTGTTTTCTGCTGTGAATCTAGGACTGCCAAGAGGAGCATGGCTACACCCAGCTGGTTCTGTCTGGCACCACCTCGGTGGGTCTGCAGTCTATTCCCAGCGCTGGGGGCACGCAAAGACAGACACCCACAGACGGCATCAGTAGAGAGACGCCTAGCTCAGAGGGTTCAGATTTGGCTCCATCCTGTGTCTTGCTGGCACAGACTGCACCTCCCTGGAAGGGAAGTCAGTGCTACATGAGGTTCTCCCACCAGCTCTGGATGCAGTGGCCCTGTCAGCTCTAACCCTACCTTCATTACTCTGAAACCATCTAGCGCTCGTCTTCCTTGCGTGACCTCTCAATGAGGAGTACAGCACTCTCTATTACGTGGTGTCTTGTCCAAAGATGTGACACTACGTATTTACAATGGGCGCTGCGTTTGCAGTACAAAATGGTACTGATACTGTTTTCATACATACATTCTTAGTTCAGAAGTATTTCTTCCACTGTACTCTGCTACATGTTTGCAAAACAGTACCCACATGTTAAAAATTGCATTGAAAATTAACATAAAATTATTCATAGGATATTCAGTTATAAAGCGTTATTTTTGACAGACGGGGAACAGTAAATAAAATCTTAAAAACCAGTGTCGTCTGTGAAACAAATGGAATACTGTCAGAAATACAAGGCAAGAAAAATACATTCAACTTAAAATATTAACAGCCTGACTTGAAACACAAATTGAAGCTATTTAATGCAAATTTAGACTAGCAATTTTTACTTTGACAAACACTGAATTTGGACCAGAGAGACCACATCAGCCTGCAAACTTCAGATCTGCAGCTAACGTCACCCATTGAAACAGGTCTTAAAGGGCTGACCTGGTAGAAGAGAGCAGTGCTGTGCTCTGCTCCAAAACCTGCCCGTGTTCCTGCACATTCTTTTGGCAAGGAAACTGCTTTGTATGTAGCTTCATGTAGCTTCCATGTTTCAGCCTTTCCTTCATTTAGAAGTATAAAGGATGGTGATTAAACAACTACAGAGACATCTGTGTCACATTAATTCCATTCTCTCAACTTTTAATACACGCTTCTCAATACCTGTGTTCTGACATTTAAATGAACAACTGTATTAAGCAAAACACAAAGGGAGTAATTTCACCTCAGATCTAAGCACAACGTTCTCCTCTTCAAGGTCCTTGAGTTTCTTTTGAAGAGAGTCCAAATGAAAGTAGTTCTGGACGGAGGAGGAAGATTCATTCCTCTTCAGCCTTGTAACAAGAACAACAGGTTTAACGCATTTTTGCCAGTATTATGGACAATCTCACAGGAGAACAGACTGAAAACCAGTCAGAGCCACATGAAATACACCTTCGTTCATGCCAGTATGTTTGGGCAGCATTACATTCGCAGTGATTTTTAAAGGGAGAACTCTTATTTATTTATTACTCCCCACACTTCCTATGGAAAATTAGTTATTCAGCCAAGGCTATGAGAAAGGAAACCACCTTACTAAAGGGAGCAATCCAATAGTTTCCTGACTAATGCTGCACGTGCTTCACCAGAGCACAGCAATAACTTTGCAAGCAAGGGCAGACAGCCCCTCAGAGCCTGCAGTGCTGTTCAGCCAGGTAATCACCTGGAACTCACACTAAGCCATGCTTTATTTTCTTCCCTCTGCTTAGAATTTTGCACAGTGCCCTGAGATCCTTCAAGCACAAAGGTCACACACAGCACATTTGAGCACAGCGTGCAAATGTATGGGGTGTAGCAGGGTACTGTAAGCAGGACCTACGTCTGCCTTACCACCATGGTGACCTAGTTCCTGTGAAAGTTACTGTGCTGCATTAGCAGTCTCCCTTATGTACTTTCCCCTCCCGATGCATGTTGGTACCACTGTAGTCAGCTGGCCCAATGCAAATCCTTCCAGCTAGTGCCATGCACCAAGTTCAGTCTCATTTACAGTTCTAGCCAACATAGGGATCATTTTACTACTTTTCAAAGCTATCAAGTTGTCCAAACTACCCCTGGTTTGTACCAGATGAAGGTTCAGTGTTGTAGATTGATAACTTACGGGGTGGAACAGATGGACTCCGGCTCACTTTCTTCAGCAGCGCTGGTATAGAACTGGAGCAGCTCATCTTTCATGGAGAGCTCATGCCGCAACTGAGAAACCTGCACAAAGAAAGAGCTTGTAGATCAGTAAGTTGCTTTTCTAGGCACAGCCTTAAGCAAACCCATTATAAATTAGTTATTCATTCTCCAAACATCACCTTCAGACTAAATCAAGAGGCCAATGCTGGAACAGACCAGAACCAGATCTTTTATTTCTTAGAACAAATGAAAAGGATACCTTTTAAGTTAGCTACTAAATGTTCCTTTTTAGAAGTTAAAAAAATGCAATTATCCATTGCAATTAGACATGTTTCTCTTTCACCTTTAGATGAACAATCCTGATTCTCTGTTTCATAGGTCTAGATTCATAGCCACAGACATAGATATATTGCAAGGGTACTGCAGGAAATGAATGTGGCACAATCAAGCCAAACATCACTTTGCTATCCATTTTATGTGAAAACTGTCACCATCTGGCTTGGATACAGACCTTGCAGGCCTCCGATGAAGACATTTCTTCCTCTTCAAGAGACTTGAGATAGAATTACTGAAATGGTTGTGTAATAAGGTTACATTTGGGACTCAGCTGCCTATTGAGCTACAGAACACCACCACACAGTGGCACATTGCCATTCTGAGGGTGCTGCAACAGTGGAGGTTGCAGTCAGTTTCTGGGTGTAATTTGGGCTTCCAGTGACTCTGAAACGTGAGTCTAGTACGGTAGTATGTGGGATTCCCATACTCAGTACATATATGTACCAAAAAGCAACAAAACATCAAAATTAGGTGGTTAAGATACCCTGCAATTGTCAGCTCCATGAACTGAACCTTGGTTAATTCATACTGTGATTCTCCAAGAAAAGAGTTAATAGCATAACTGATCAGACAGACCCATTCCCTTCTACTTGCACTACAAGACTTGGCCCGCAGTTTTTACTGTCCAGTGCACCTTTGTTTTTATTAGACTTCTTTTTGTGTTGTAGGCACATTTATATTCGTAGTTATTAGCAGGGGAAAAAAAAAAGATAGTATCAATAAAATAGATCCAAGCTGCATTTTCATTAAACAAAAAGCAGACTCAATGCAATAAAGCACTTAAACTGTGCAGAATTTCAAGAAAACAAGGTCATTTACTTTACTACGGCTGTTCTTTGTAATCAGATGCACTAAGGCACCAAGTCCTCCTGAGATATTGGTTCTAAAATGCAAGGGGGAAGCAAGGGAACTCAATCAACCACATTTCAGAAAACCATGAAACAAAATCCATGCATTAATTTTGGAGGTTCAATTTCCCCATTTCGGGAAGAGCTAAAAAGCTGAGCCAAAAAAACCAATTTACTTCCCTCCAGGACATTATGGTTCAGCCTCTTTCAGTAGTAAGGATTCAGATACTGTCAGTGGGTGGGCACTAGATCATCTCCAGCTTTTGCTACACTTTTTTTCTCTATGAATTAAAAATACAAGATACTATTTTTACTGTCATTTCCAAGCATTACAAGTCTCCAAAGGGGGGGGTGAACAGCCTGAAAGGGTGACCTTTTATGGAAACAGGATCAGAAGCAATGGGCACATGCTGAAACACAGGAGGTTCCTCCTGAACATCAGGAACAACTTTTTTATTGTGAGGGTGACCAAGCACTGGCACAGGTTGCCACAGGTTGCCCAGAGAGGTTGTGGAGTCTCCAACTTTGGAGATATTCAAGCACTATCTGGACATGGTCCTGGGCGACTGGCTGTAGGTGGCCCTGCTTGAGCAGTGGGGTTCAGACAAGATCATCTCCAGAGGTCACCTCCAAACTCAACAATGTTGTGAAATCTGGAAAAAAAAACAGCCCTCACTGCAGTTGACTTCCAGCAACACTTCTCTTTGGCATAGGATTTTGTGGTCTGTTAACCTCGGGCAGCAACTAAGCACTGACAAGCTGAGCACTCACTCTGCACCCATGGCTCTCCCAGGATGGAAGACAGAATCAGAAGCACAAAAGCCAGAAAAACTCATGAGCTGAGATAAAGATAGCTTAATAAGTAAAGAAAATTTGCTTGTGAAAGCAAAGAAAAATAAGGAATTTATTCATTTTTGGCATGCAGATGGTTCAGCCACTTTGTGGAAAGCAAGGCCGGAGCACACATAATGGATACAAACAACATAACCACAGACGTCCCAGCTTCTTCCTCCCTTTCCTGAGCTTTTATTGTTGAGCATAACATAGGGTATAGAATATCCCCCTTCGGTCAGTCTGGGTCAGCTATCCCAGCTGTGCCCCCTCCCAACATCTTGTGCAGATGGAGGGCAGAGTGGAGCAAGAGTGCGCAGTAGCCAGAACACGGGTTGTTATCAACATCATTTTAGTCACAAATCCGAAACACAGCACCACACAGGCTGCAATAAAGAATATTAGCTCCAAGCCAGCCAGACCCATTTTTACATTGCAAAACATGGAATTTGTTTTATGAACATAAAGGTACCTTTTCTATGTTTTCACAAGTCAATGCAATGTGTATCCTTTGGAGCATCACCACCTCGTTACCCCTGCACAACATATCATTACCAAGCAATTAGGGACTGATCCCTTGTCCTACAGTCCCTATTGCCCACAAGGGACAAGGTCCATGAGCTGTAATCATGCTTGGTTCCAAAGACTTCATCTGTTCAGGCTTTTAATTCACTCCACTGCCCTAAAACCATCACTCAGCTTCAAAGTCATTAAATAGCTGCACATATCTCAGAAATAATTTAAGGTAAAAGATAAAAGGATTCCCACACAGAGCACAACAGTTCAGAGACATAGGACCTAGCTTGCAGGAACAATCCTTAGTGAATCATGACAACTATTTACAGAGTCCAGCTGATTGTTTCCCCAACTAACAGCAGCTGAATGCTTAACAGGTTGGAATTATTCACTTAAAATGAAGACACTCAGTTACACTGTATGTAAATAACATCCATGCAAGTACCAAGCCAAAGAGCATTTCCATCCTTCCAATTTTACCTTCTACTGTAATAAACCAAAACCAATGCTGCCTTTTTAAAATCACCATTCCAGATTATAATTCAGCTTTTCCTTTCCTCTCACTTTACAGAGAAAAAAAATCGAATCTCGAAAAGACTTTAAAACCAGCTATCACCAAAATGCAGACTCTGATACCAGACCTGCAACTAGAACAACAGGACATAGGTTTGCAGTGGTCTTATTTGAGGACTGACACTGCATTTGAAGTGCCGCCTTTTTAGCTTCATAAATAGGTGACAGAATCTGAAGAGGAAAAAGTGTAAACTGGGAAATTTAGAAAGATTAAGGAGAAGCTAAAAACCTAATGACCTACTCCATTTCAAACACTGTTCACACTGAGATAGTTTACGTTACTTTGATATCGAGCTCTAATTTCACAGGAGACAACATTAAGTTGTGGATAGCAGCATCTCAGCAAAAAGGGACACATCTTGAGATTGGAGCTGCAGCATTCTTACTGAGCATGGCAATACAACAGCAGGTAGGCACACTGTACCTGGGAACTACACTTCTGCTGCTGAAAAGGTGGACGCCCATTTCTGTAACCAGAACAATTTACAATTAAAGTTTTCTCAATGTAGCATTTATGCTTTCGGTATATAATTCTGGAACAGTAAGCTGAGACTGAAGTGCTTGCTTCAATGCACTCACCTTTTGTTCTCTAGTGCACTACAGGAAAAGTCTCAGTTCCATCAGTTTTTATTGAATATGACCATAGCCCCTTTCTAAACTTAAGCAGCACCTGACAAAACAAACTCAAAAGACAAACCCAAGAATCTAATGCATTTCGCACAGGTCTGTTACTTTCACACGTACCTGTGGATGTGGTGAGTTATGAGGACACCGGAAAAACTTCAGGTACTTAATGGAATGGTCAGGTTTTGTCATGACAAGTTTGGTAGGTCAGAGAGACGTAAAGCTAAATTACTCATGCCATGCCACATATAGCAAGAAAAGCTAGTCTAGAGAGGTGACTGTTCCACCCTACACTGCACTGGTGAGGCCTCACCTCAAGTCCTGTGGGCAGTTTTGGGCACCACAGTACAAAAAGGACATAAAACTAGTGTAGAGTGTCCAAAGGAGGGCAATAAAGGTGGTGAAGGGTCTAGAGGGAAAGACGTATGAGGAGAGGCTGAAGTCCCCTGGCTTGTTCAGCCTGGAGAAGAGGAGACTGAGGGGAAACCTCATGGCGGCCTACAGCTTCCTCACGAGGGGGAGCGAAGGGGCAGGCGCTGATCTCCTACCTCTGGTGACCAGCAATAGAACCCGAGGGAACAGCATGAAGCTGTGACAGGGGAGGTTTAGGTTGGAGATCAGGAAAAGGTTCTTCACCAAGAGGCTGGTCGGGCACTGGAACAGGGTCCCCAGGGAAGGAGTCACAGCACCGAGCTTGGCTGAGTTCAAGAAGTGGCTGGACAACGCTCTCAGTCATCTGGTCTGATTGGGCTGGTCCTGTGTGGAGCCAGGAGATGGACTCTGATCCTTATGGGTTCCTTCCAACTCCAGATATTCTGTGATTCTTAATTACACCACACACCAGAAAAAACTTGCCTGTATATTACAGAAATCACAGATCTCCCAAAAGATCTGAAACCTATTAAAGAAAGATATTCAACATACAAAAAGTGCCATGACTTTAAAGCCTGATGAGCTCTGCCTCAAAAGCGTCCACTTCTGAGGGAGTCAAAATGACAGTATGAAAGACAGGTGTTGATAGAACATATGGCCCATCATATCAAGCCACCTGGTAAGAAGCTTATTTCTGGTGGCCCTTTTCCTAACACTACTCCTGAGTCCCTCTAAATAAAATAAACCTGGCAGAGGCAGCCCACCCCTGTCCTCCACCTTCCTCAATCAAATCTTCCATGGTGGACGTATGGTATGAATGCGCTGCCCCGTCCAGTCAGTATGCACGTGCCTAGTAAATGCTGTATTGACCAATGCACAAATAAATTGGTCTGCCACATGATAGGACTTGGGCAGCAAACAGCAGCACTCCTCTGGGACATAAGAGAATCAGTTTTCCTTGCCAAAAAAGAGCAGGCCCCACCAAAAGACATTATTTCTATGTGTGTGCTCCACCACCATTTATTGCACAACTAGGATCCCTCCATTCATGCTTTAGATATCAACCCATTTTGGATATAATTCAACACCCCACACCCTTGAGCAGTCTTATTAACAGCTTTTTAATAAATTTTTAATTCACTGTGGTTCATTGTTCTCCTGCTCACCCTACAACTGTGAGACCTCTCTCTCTCTTGCTCAAAGCTACACATGGATGAGATTCACAAACCAAGGGCACCTTTCCTGAATAGGAGAAACAGCATTTGTCTCCAGCTCAGCTGATAAGTCAGAGTTTAGTGACACTTGCAGTACAGAGAGAGACACCTTTTAAAGCACCCTGAACAGTTCCATCTAAGATACATCCATCAAGAATCTGCCAGTACCTATAGCATCCAACTGCCCATTCAGAGAAATACAGTAAGAAATAGCAACCGTATAAATACTTGATTAAAAATGCATTGGTATGTGGAAGACACAAGGTGGTACTTAAAACAATGTTTCAGGTATCACACCAATTCAGAAGACACATGCACCATCATACTATATATTCTAAATGTGTTCATCAAATGTCTGAAATATTATTACTGCAGCCAAACTCAGACAAACGTAGGTACTGCAGCAGGCTACCAATCCATGCTTCAACAGATTGTACCACAGTTCCGTGGAAAGAGATATAGCAAAATCACAAAAAGCTGCAAGATCTTAGTAATCTAGACAGAAGGTAGCAAGTCTCAGCCTATAACTATTTGCTTCCCAACATAACCCAATGCTTCTTAACACTGACAAGCTCATACATACAGAGCATGCTGAATAAAAATTACCAATCACTAAAATACATCCTGACCCACCTGAACAATGGAAGCTTAACATGTGTCTATGAAGTTGGCCCGGCTTAGAAAAGGCAGAATGTACATGATCTCAGTGAACATGCACTCCTGAAATCTCCATAAATACAAAGAGAGATGTATCTTTTATGCAATACCTATATCATATTCAGTTTGAGAAGCAACGGAAAGAATTCCCAGCATTCAAATGCTATGTTTTAAGAGCCAAAATTCAACTCAGCTATGAATAGAGAAGCATTTGGGACAAAGCAATTAAACATGAGCTGACAAAGCAGAAACAAGTGAGGACTGAGAAAGATTCAATGGAGAAACAAGAAGAAAGAGCTGCACACAAAGGGAGGTAGAAAAAGGAAGAGAGTGATGAGCGAGATAATCAAAACAGAGGGGAATTATGCATAAAGCAGGGGAACAAGGACAAAACAGTGAGTATAGTGACTCGAAACTAAAAGAGCAGGTTTCAGAGGAAGACGAAATTTAGTGCAGAGCAAAATTCAATGGCTTGAGCGTTTTCTTCCCCTCAAATCACCTGATTCAAGCCAACAGGTCAAATTACTTTTTTTAGTCACATTTTTAAAAGTGTACAGGCTATAAAAATGGCTGACCAAACTGCTGCAGCACACACTGATCTGCTGTGGACAGGATGCCCAAGAAAATCAAGTATGGACAAGGTGAAGCTAGAAGGAAAATTCTCCCCATCATTGCAGATACAGGACTTGGGCATAAAAATCTTACCTCCTCCCTGATGTGTTCTACTTGCTCCTCCAGGAACTCATTTCTTTCTGTCAGTGATTTATTCTTCTTTAACAGTGACTGGCCAATCCGAGCAGCTAATTCTAAGTCCCGTTCTTTCTGTGAAGCATTAAGAAGCTAATTTCAATTTTTTAGTTAATCGAAGGTTCAGAGGGAGGGCAAAATTGTCATGAAAGGGAAGGAACAAGTGCTTGAACAACAATAAAAATAAAAAAAGAGACATTTTCCTTCTGTAAGGGGTTTGTTTCTTTGGGTTTTTTTGTTAATTTTCTTTTTCTATTCCTGCTTATGTTACACTCACATTATTCAGAAAAGACTGAGCCATACAGAGTTATTGAACCATACACATGAAAGCACAGCTTCAAGGTCTAATGTAAAACAATGTAAGTGAAACCAGATCTGGTTCTCTAGTACAGCATTGTTTGAGAAATTACTGAGGGAAACTATTCCATCACCTTGTTGCACCATCTGCAGAATGCAATCACAGAGCTTTAGAGATTATGTTTTAAAGAATTTTGAAGAAGCATAGTACAAATAACAAAGAACTTTGGTATTTCAAAGCATTCTTCAGCTTGCATTTGCTCTACCTTGAAATAAAGGGCAGTAAGCTGCGCAGCAGCAGCAACCAATTCCATCACAATGAATATTCAGCTCCTGTCTTCTTCATATAGATACATCCATTAGTGGTTTTCTATAAAACCAAGTCATATCCCTTTCCTTTTTCCAGATGTCCAAATCTACATTAAGTGGTTACTTCCATGCAACGCTTGCCCCTCCTCTGTGTGCACAGAACTGGAAATAACTGATCTAGATAGTTCACCACAAATACCAATAAAAATGAGAAGCTGAACCTGTTGATTACCTATACAGTTGTAATCTGCCTGGGAAAGCAGACATATATATATTTATAATTTTCTTATTCAATTACTAAATCTTTAAAATAGTGGGAAAATGCCACCAATGTTAACTCCACACTTACCTTTATTTCAACACCATTAGAGGAAGAGTTTTTCCTCACCACTGAAAATACTGTTTGGGGCTTACTCACTGTTCCAAAAGCCATGCAGATTTTATGACTAAAGCTACCTTATGTCACGTATATGTGAATGACAAAGCCTACACAACCTACAGCTACTGATCACATGAATTTGAAGTCAATGAATTTGAATGAAGAGGCTTTTGTAGTGGGGAAAAAAAAAAAGTTACGTAATAATCAGTAAATCAAAAGACAGGTTATCGATCACTGCTGTATCTACAAATAGCATTTTCCAAATGGTTTCTGAAGGTCAGGCTTGTATTTGCATTGAAAGCTACTGGCATTATCTAGCCATAAAATCTTTATATAATCGTGTGTACAATCTTTCAGAATAATAGGTCCCACAGTGTTATCCAAAAAACAATTGGTTTGCGTATCGAGCCAGTTTACTGTTCAGTAATTTGGCTCTCTTCATAAATACAAAGTGGAAAAAATATATTGCCGCAGCGTTGGCTCTACAAATGAAGAGTTATCTAGCAGCAAGGTTTCTAATCTCAAAGTTGAGGAATAGAAGTGTATTTTGAGGCTCTTTAATTAACCTCCCTAGACTTCCTACGCAGTTTTTAGCAATTTAGTTCTCTTACGGTGATAAGGAACTGATTTATTACAGCAACATGTAAGAGAGTACTGAAGCCAGACACATTTACACTATTATTAGAAAGGGATGAAAAAGCAGGTTCACAGAGAAATCGGCTCCTATTCTTGCCACATACCCAACAGGCCTGGTGTCACTCCCTTTGCTTAGTTTCAGGGCAATAGGTACAGATTTTCAGAATATCTGCATTCATGTTGTTTAGAGATCTTCCTTCCTGTCTTCCTCCCCAACCCAAAATGCTGCACCTTTCACCCTGTCAACTTCGTAATAAATTCATTTGAAGCTCGCCAACAAGAAGGACAGACAAAGGATAGCTTTCCGGAGATTTTTTTTGCTTCTGTGTATGAAAGTAGCAGAAGGAGTTAGACCTTAACTTCTGCAAACAGATATAATCTCTTGTGATAACCATCATTTGGAGAACAGCGAAAGGAGCTGTAAGTGCACATCTGCCTAGGAATAGAGTAAGCTCACTGAAAGTATTTGTTTTATTAAAGGTTCACCTATTACATGTTCCCCCATTTTTCCTTTGCTATCATCCACACAGGGAAGTACACAAGAAGCTTTAAAACATTGGCTCAGCAAGTCCTTCTAGCATTGCTCCCACGACTGTGATTTCCAGATCTATAGACATTTGGCTACGTGGACTCAGGGGAAGAAACAGTGTGGCAGAATGCTGCATCATTACTAGAAGGAGCCATGGAAACAAATGCAAGTAAATCTCAGCCAAACAAGACAAAGGGAACAGGACACAACCAGCTAACAGACTGTTACTACAAGTTAATGGATTGTTCCAGGACAAGTCTTCTAGGTAAAGCATCAGTTTTAACTGATATTTCATCAAAAGTAATTTAAGACTTCAGCTCAAAGCAAAAAATGCAGAACTTAGTACTGAGACTGGATGTATCAAGCATAGGAGGGAGATGTGAGCATTCCCAAGCTTGTTTCCTTGCAGAATTAGAACAGATCTTGGTTAGATAGATCCCTTTTTGACATTGCTATTGCAATAAGCAAGCAAATAAATATGAAAGATTAAATTACAATCAGCCACAAACTAATTTAATTGTAATAGTTTTCACCTGAAGAATTCTTCATAAACATTATTTGGAAAACCATTGCTCAAGCTTACTGCAGAAAGCAACTAATGTCAGTCAAACAATTTAATCATTATATTTATTGAACATATGTTGCACCTTGACAACTGCTTTCTGCCATTTCTTGAGTGCCTAGGTTTACAGTACTAACAATTCACATAATAATGTTGTTTTAAAAAAAAATTTCAACCAACCACAAAAGGCAAAGAAGAAAAGGCTTGGAGACAAATATTTTCTGGTTTTGTGTCTATACACTTCTCTGGAAAAGCATTATCTGAGATAATAATTATGAAGACAAGACTAATTGTGAATATGTATTTTTTTTTAATTTTAAAAAAGAATAAATCCATCACTAATGATACTATTCACTTTACAGGTACTGTAAAAATATGTGTAAGTTTCAGATTGTTTCCTCCTCCCCTTTGTTATGGCAAATATTTGGCCAAGAGCAAGTTAAATGAAGTTGAATGGCCTCAACTGAAAAATAAGCACAAGTAATGAAATAATATGACTGAGGTAAACAAATGACCTTTACTTAGAAAAAATATTTACCTTACCAATGAAGCGCACATACAGTCAGAGCATTTATTCCTCCTCATTCGAGGACAGTCTACCAACAGACTTTAGTAGTGGCACCATATAATTCCTGTACCACTTTCTCATACTGTGTATGGGTCCTTAAAGAGATATAATACTTGCCTCTTCAAGAAGACGTGTAACAGCATCTATGTCATTGTATGTTTTAGTCATCTGGCCCACTCTTTCAGCACATAAAACTGCAAAGAAATAAAACAAAACATTAGTCATATTGGCAATACTATTGGGAGAAAATATCCTTAAAGAGTTTAGGTTGGCATAAGTTTTCATCTTATGTCAACTTTTGAGTAAGTATATCAAAAGCTAAAAAAAAAATAATCTCAAAAAACCTAAGCAAACCTTCAAAGTAAACTGAGAATACAAGTGTTTCCTTTTTGTAATGTGTAATTGCTTTTTTCAGTGGCAGAACAGACCATTAAAATGTTAAAACTTTCTTCTCTGAAGAGAAATGTCTTGAGTTTATCAAAAAAATAATCAAGGAAGTGAAAACAGCTGTTCTTAGACACATAATTAAGATTCCTCATGTCACCTAGTCATTGTATTACATGTAGTCAAGTTACTCCATGAATCAGCAACTATGATACTGTTAGTAACACTGTTCAACATAAAGACACTATGTCATATTAACTTGATAAGAACTGGCTTCTACAGCATGAGACATCAAAGTAAATATAAGAATAATTTATTATTCTGCATGCATTTTGTAATACCCAGACCATACCACAGTGGCCACAGTATCACTCAAAAAAGATTAACTTAGACTGGATGAGATGATTAATCACTAAGGTAGAACCAGGAATTTTGTTAAACTGAAGAAAGTATGTGGAAGTTTACCACCATAGGTGATCCTTTAAGAAGCTACGCTGACTTATCTAGAAGTCTGCAAGTTTTCTAAAAATCCACCAATAATCAGAGGAAACAACAGCACTTTCTGCTCTACCCTTATATTATTTTTGTTTTCAGCCTACACCTATTCCTCAAACCCTGTAGTTGTAGAAAAAAAGGATTGTTAATGAAGTTGAGTTGATCACATGGACTATTGGTTATCAGGCTGCTGTAGCACAAATTGTCCTTCAGGGGATTTACCCTTGACAACGTCAGTTAAAGCTCAGTCTGACAGATTGGCTAATGCTGCTGTAATGCGCATTAAGGTGGAGGCAGGGGGGAGAGGCAGATAAGGCCTAATAAGATTTAAGTAACAGAAACAAAACAAAAAAGGGTACTGTCACTCTAAGGAAACAACACTACCCAATTAATAAATATACAATCTGCATATACACCAATATACAGTTTATCACCACTAAGGCACATTAATAGCCTATCAGGTGCACCAAACTTCGGTATCTGTTGAAATGTTGGAGGGTTCCACACTTAACCATTAGAAAGTTGCTTAAACTACAGCAAGAAGTACAACTTGTTTCTGTTTATTTTCCTGTTGCTCAAATCCTATTTTTGAGGATCAAACATCAAAAACATTTACAATATTTAGTGACATCAGTAGTGTTAGTGAGCTCCAAAAAATGCCATTCAAAAGTATTCAAAGGATAATTACACTTGTCTAAATAATTAAGTCTGAAATTGGCAACAGTAAAGAGTTCATGCTTCAAAGCAGTAGTTTGACAAAAGTTAAATAGCCATATAAAGAATAACTATAGCACTGCACAAGCAAAAATACAGTACATCTGTAAAATACAAGCTATGTTAGTCAAAAGCAGACTAATCAGGATTCCATAGGAAAAAAATAGAATGGGTACCTTGCAGAGAACATCAGCTACAGTAAACAAAGGGGCTAAATAGAAGATTTCCATAAAAGCTTCACAAAGACAGACAACATCATGTCCAGAAGTCTATCCACAATTTAAAAAAATGTTAACATTGTCATAAACCAAGTTTTTTTAAACATAATAAGCTCATAACTCATGCAATAAAATGCCTATCAGAAACCCTGACACCAGCAGTTTATTTTCCAAATCAACTGTACACTAAATAGTTCCCTTGGTTACAACATTCCCTGGCTACTACAAAACAACATTTGAGATTGTCGTTAGGAAGCTCATTTTAACTCCATACCTTGCACTAATAACCATCAGTGATTATGACTACGGCAACCTTACACCATCCTAATTTAGGTGAATGTATAACCTTCCTAACGTCCAAGCCGATAAAAGGATGGAGCTCTCACAGACAGAATAGTCACTCAGCTGGCAGAAACAGTGATAAAGGTTGATTTGCGTGGTTGCTCACTTAGCTATTGCCTCAGGACTGGCCATTTAATTTTTCAAGCAGCAGGGTAACACCACAGCCTTACCACAACAGACTTACTACTAGCAAAGTAGCAGTTACCTGGTCACCAACAGTTTTTGTATCTCAAAGTTTCCGTCACATTTCTGCTGGACACTGTTAAAACAGAGGTCTTCATATACTATTCTGTCAGTGGGGAAGGGTTTCAAAGCAGAAATGGTATCTTATGCACCCTCTTCAACATCTAAATGGAAACAAACTTCAATAGGCTCCTATTGGCACTCAACATGCAACACAGCAGAAACACAGAGCTACTACCTAAAAGAAGGTTTTCCTTTTGGAAAGAGGGCAAACTTGCAAAGAGGTGTTGCTCTCCAACCCTCAGAAATCAAGGCTTGTGGGGAAGAGAAGGTGAAAAGTGAGGGGAGAGAAAGCAATTCAGAAGAAGCATTTAAAGCACTGAAAATACGGTCTTAGTATGTCGTTAGTCAGCCTCCACAGATTAGAAGATAACATTTGGCCAATTGCTAGCACAGCAATTTTGATTTCCTTGGTGTCCAAAAAGACTAGCAAGTGAAAAAGATGCACTATCTTGAATAATAATTTTGAGCTCTGATCGGTGATTGGAGGGGGGGAGAACACAACACACGGACAGATGATCAAACCAAACCCACAAACTCCACAAATCTAATGGATTCCGCATAGTAGGTTTCTAGCCTACTGGAGTTTGATTAATATGAGAGTCTGATTTTTACAGTAGTATTAAAAGAGTAAGTGAAGGACAACACTGTGTAATACAAAACCTACAGTGCCAATTTACTGACCTCTTTTTGCTCACTTGCAGATCAGTAGTCTTTTTGCTTGAGGGTGATATGAAGTGCAGTGTCTAAACGCATGGATGTGTGCAAAACATCCAAATCAAATATCTTTTGCATCTCCCAGTTAGAGGGAGAAGACTGTTAGACAATTAATAATAATAATAATAATCATCATCATAAGTAAAAAAAGTCTACAGCAAGTGGAGGGACCACAGAATTCCAGAAACAGAGTTAGAAAATGTGTTTTGGTAACTGCTTTGAAATGAACATCACAGATCCAAAACAGGAAACAGAGAAAGAACAGAGAAAGTATCTATCACATTATTCTCATGACTGCATTAAATACATGCTTCCAAGGACGTACTTGCAAGTATGTTCAAAATACTTCTGTTTTTTTTTCAAAGTCAGACACACAAAGGGACAAATGCTACTCAGATCAAGTATCTCCTCTGTGTTAAAGTACCTAGCACCATCTTCACGTCCTCTTAAAGCCTGCAAACATAGGGGTACCCACATTCCTGTGCTTCCCAATGTGAGTACAGCTGAAAGGATGTACTCTGCCTTTATGTCTCATTATCTGTTTCATGCAGTGTCTGACTGGAAGCTTCTTTCAGGCTCTGAGCTCTGTAATTACCAAAGCATTTATTCTGAAGCTGATGATGCTCAGGAAGAAGGAAGGGAAGAAAGTATGTACCTTCCTGGATTGCTCCCTGAAAGTCACACAGCCATCTAGCATGCTGCTTAGAGGAAAAATATGTTTCCAGGAACAGGGAAAACAGCCAGGCAAGCGAAGCAGAGCAAGAATACCATTATTAGGAGTGCTGCAGTGAGCCACCACCTGCCAAGCTGGGGATTCAGGTGAAAGAAAAAAGCAGAAAAATAAAATAAAATCACAGGAGCCAGCAGTAAGAGGTGTCCTCAGTTCCTGCTCCCCGCATCCCTCCTTGAGGCATATTTCTCTCTTCATTCTTGAGACCTATCAATCAGGGACAAATGCTCCGCTTCCCATTTATTTCCAACTATTGTGAAACAGAAGGGGGTTAAGATGTTATAATAACATTTCACTTTTTGGGCAGATAATACTGATCTGTATAATTAGAGTTTAACAGGGAAGGCCCAGGTGCATGGGGATTTCCCTACTACCAAAATTTATTTCCTCAGAAACTACATCAGGATAAGGGAATACTGTTCAAGGAGCATAGATCTCTGGCAATTTTAATACCAACGCTTCTTATTAGCAAGGTAACAGCAGGGGATAATCTTACTGCTTTTTTTTCATAACAGCTCCCTATCCAGAGCCTTTAACCATAGCAAGGCCTACTGTATTCTTGACCAGCCATGAGAAGCCCTGCCTCATGCACATCTTCTGTCTCCCTCCCCTCTGCTCGGACCTCTCCCCAAACACTGAAGTTTGGCAAGTTCATTGCATCCTAGGTGTTGTGCATCGAGGTGTATGGAACAGACACAGCAGCACTGGCTGACCAGCCCCGCTCCTCGCTGCCAGATACCACTTGGCAAACCTTAGCCATCAGAGACCCTGGCAGACTTGGACTCCTCAGTGCACACTGGTTTCATTTCTGAAAGGCTATTTTTTCACACCAAGGACGAAGCACTTGCTCTAGAACTGAAGCTGTGATTTTCAGCCACCAATAGTTATGTTCTGGCACTGGCTACTGCAAGCACTACATCAATTCAAGCCAAGTGCACGAGGAATTCTGAAGTTCTGCCATATTACCTATATTTCTTCTCAAATAAACTCAGGAAAGTTACACCTAAAACATGCTGTCAGCTCTGCCGCCAGAAAGATTTTACAAGCTTAAAGGTAACATGGTAGCTTCTCCACTGAAGGGGAGTTTTTGGCAGCCCTAGCTAAATTGGAGCAGAGGTTTCAGGCTTGCTGTGCCAGTCATGTTTGTCATGGCCCTGGAGAACATGTTCATCTAAACATCTTAAAAATTAAGAGACTACTGTGACTTCTTCTTGAAAAAATGTGCTTCTGAGGCACAATTTGACAGAAGTAGAAGTTTTAACATAATGCACCAGCAGGTTTGCCAGCCTGCCCCACCGCCCCCCAAGCAGAGGCACAGGCCGGTCCATCCACAAGGCAGATGGAAGGCCCAGCGGTGAAAAACAGCTGCTCTAAGTGAGACAGACAATGCCAGTAGATTATTTTTTTCTTCTTTTAAACTGTTACAGCCCAGCTTACTGTGACTTCTGTGGCGTAGTTCGTAAATTAACCCTTTAATATTAAGGTGCAGATACTGATTCTTCTAGAAGATATTTTTATTTTGCCATTTAGGCTATGGTTTGAAGGGTGTTTATTTACTGCCGTTTCTCTCATGCAGTATTCAAATAGCTTCGTAAATCCAATATTGAAGCTTCACATAACCTATGTTATTACTTAATCTCAGGTTTGGGAAAAATCTCTGCCATTATTTCTTCTCTAAAGCTTAACGCACAAAGACTCGGTTTGGTAGCCATTTCAAAGGATTTCCTCTAAGCAGGGCATGGATTGCAACAAATTTTCTTGTTGTGAATGAAGAATCAAGGTAAAGGAAATTTCGACAAGAATGTCACACACTTACTCCTTGTATTAGCATAAACACAGATCCAATGTTGGTAACTTGGAAAACACAGCCACAACGCAAACCTAAGGAAGTAAGGAAAAAATGTCTGGACTGCAGCCCTTGCAACTAATAAATGGGTGTAAGGCTTAAACCAGGACCTAAACTGTACATCTTTCCAAAAATCCTATGATGAAGTTACAAGCCTGTATTAAAAGCCATGCATTGTCAGCTGTCTCTCTTCCTCAAAATACAGGATCTTTTCCTATTTCAACTCCAGGAGGGATTGGCTTTTGAGAGTTATCAGTCTCCATTTTCTTTGCTTTTAAGTGTTAAAAGATTCCAGAGCCCTGTAGAGCCTCCATTCTAGTCAATGTAAGATAGAGTTACAGAATAGTTTGGGTTGGAAGGGACCTCAAAGATCACCTAGTTCCAACTCCTCTGCCATGGGCAGGGACACCCTCCACTAGACCAGGTCGTCCAAAGTCCCATCCAACCTGGCCTTGAACACTGCCAGGGATGGGGCCTCCACAGCTTCTCTGGGCACCCTGTTCTAGTGCCTCACCACCCTCACAGTAAAGAATTCCTTCCTAATGTCCAACCTAAATCCCCCCTCTTTTAGTTTAAACCCATTACCCCTTGTCCTGTCACTGCACTCCCTAATAAACAGTCCCTCGCCAGCTTTCCTGTAGGTCTTCTTTAGGTACTGGAAAGCCGCAACTAGGTCTCCCCAGAGCCTTCTCTTCTCCAGGCTGAACAAGCCCAAATCTCTCAGCCTGTCCTCAAAGGAGAGGTGCTCCAGCCCCCTGATAAACTTTGTGGCCCATTCTGGACTTGCTCCAGCAGCTCCGTGTCTTTCCTTACTTAGGACCCTAGAGCTGGATGCAGTACTCCAGGTGGGGTCTCACAAGAGTTGAGTAGAGAGGGAGAATCACCTCCCTGAACCTGCTGACCACACTATTTCTGATGCAGCCCAGGACATGGGTGGCTTTCTGGGCTGCCAGCACACACTGCCAGCTCATGTTGAGTTTTTCCATAAACCAGCACCCCCAAGTGTTTCTCCTCACGGCTACTCTCAATCCATTCTCCACCCAGCCTGTAGTTGCGCTTGAGATTGTGCCAACCCATGTGCAGGACCTTGCACTTGGCCTTGTTGAACTTCATGCAGTTTGCACGGGCCCACCTCTCAAGCCTGTCGAGGTCCCTCTGGACGGCATCCCTTCCCTCCAGCATGTTGACCACACCACACAGCTTGGTGTCATTGGCAAACTTGCTGAGGGTGCACTTGATTCCACTGTCCATGTCAACAACAAAGATGTTAAACAGTGCCTGTCCCAGTACTGACCCCTGAAGGTACACCACTCATCACCGATGTCCACTTGGACATTGAGCTGTTGACCACAACTCTCTGAGTGCAGCCATCTGGCCAATTCCTTATCCTGCGAGTGGTCCATCCATCAAATCCATGTCTCTCCAGTTTAGAGACGAGGATGTCATGTGGGACAGTGTCAAATGCTTGGCACAAGTCCAGGTAGATGGTATCACTTGCTTTTCCCTTGTCCACTGAAGATGTGACCGCACCATAGAAGGCCACCAAATCTGTCAGGCACGATTTGCCTTTTGTGAAGCCGTGTTCGCTGTCATCAATCACCTCCTTACTTTCCATGTGCCTGAGCATAGTTTGCGGGAGGATCTGCTCCATAATCTTGCCCAGCACGGAGGTGAGGCTGACCAGCCTATAGTTCCCTGGGTCTTCCTTCTTTCCCTTCTTGAAAATGGGTCCTTTTCCAGTCAGTGGGAATCTCACTGGACTGCTACAACTTCTCAAATACAATGGACAAACGTTTGGCCACTTCATCCGCCAGTTCCCTCAGGACCTGTGGATGCAGCTTGTCAGGTCCCATGGACTTGCACACCTTCAGGTTCCTTAGTTATTCTCGAACCTGATCTTCTCCTACAGTTGGTGTTTTTAGTCTCCCAGTCCCTGCATTCACCTTCTGCGACTTGTGCAGCGTGTCTGGAGCCCTTGCCAGTGAAGACTGAGGCAAAGAAGTCATTGAGTACCTCAGCCTTCTCCATATCCTGGGTGACCAGATCACCTGTTTGAAGGGGACCCACATTTTCCCTAGTTTTCCTTTTGTCCCTGACACATTTATAGAAACTTTTCTTGATGCCTTTAACATCCATGGCCAGGTTTAATTCTATCAAGGCTTTGGCTTTTCTAACCTGGTCCCTGGCTTCCCGTACAGTTTCCCTGTATTCCTCCCAGGCTACCTGCCCTCATTTCCACCCTTTGTAAGCTTCCCTTTCATGTCCAAGTTTGCCCAGGAGCTCCTTGCTCATCCATGCAGGCCTCTTGGTGGTTTTGCCTGACTTCGTCTTTGTCAGGATAAAACAGGTATTTTTCATTTTCTCTGTGTCAGACCCCTGGAGTGCCCAAACTTGAGATTCTAACACTGATCACAAGGCTTTTTTTTTTTTTTTTAAAATTAAACTTGGGCTAGATTCTTAGCCTGCATTTACCCAGTACTTTAGATAAGGTGGAATTTTAATCTGTTACATTAGTAAACTGAAATAGTAACAAACAGCTACCATCACAGGTCCTAATCAGGTAAGAGTCTTTTCCTGTCTTACAGTTTCAGAATTAGTTGACTCAACAAATCACTAAAGAAAACCGACAGGCTGTTCTTTTACAACTCGGGTTTATTTATCAACAAAAAATGAGTAGACGCTATCAAAAGATAGCGCTGTACCAAGTTTCACTGCAGTCAGCTCAAAGACCAGCTCATTACATGAAAAGTAAATATGTTGCTGTCAGGCACATTTACAACTCCAAAGCAATACACTGACTCGAGGACTGTTCTGCGCAGACCTTTATGAAGGTGCTTCCTGTACTCATCAAGAGAGCTGATTGCAGAACACTGCCAAGTGTAATACTAGTTCTGTGACAGAGGCTCTAGAGACAGGACTGAGGGCAGTCACAGGATCTGAGTGTCAGGACAGGAAAAAACCTCATGATATCAAAATGACCATGGAAGTAACAGACCAGTAGTGAGTACAGTCTTAATTACACAATTTTTACCCTCTTCTTTTCAGTAACTATAAATGGTTAAAGCGAAGAATATTCAAGACTTTCCATTTCTGATATCAGAAATTCATAGCCAGATATGGCCAAAATCTGGTGCTTCCATCTGCTTTACTTATAGCATGTATTGATTCATCCCCAAGAGAAACACTATCAGTTATAACTGCGCCCATGTGTAAAGATACATAGAAATACCACATATCATTTTTGTACATGTGTATCACTACTACACTGAGCGCGTAGGTAATGTGAATCCCAGGTGGAGGAAAGAAGGCATCTTTAAAAGGCATTTCAAATACATACTGAGCTTTTGAGGGGAAGGTACTTTAGAAAGACAGGGCTAAAATTATCCCAGATGGAACTGAACATTTTTTTTTTTTTCTCTTGAAATCTACAAGAACAGCTTCAGACTGTACTTAGATCTGCACCAAACGTAAAGCCAGCAGGAAGAACAGCATGATGTATGTTTCAGCAACCATTTAATCATGAGAAAAAACAAGAATCAAACATAGAACAAGGTGGATTGGCCTCTCTCAGTAAGTTTCCTCCCCACCCCAATCCTCAGTATTAACATTTCCTTTTACAGGTATTCTCTCAAGCATCTTATTTTGCACAGCCAAACAAGTTGTTTCAGCTTCCTTCAGAGACCCACAGCAGGAGAGATGGATGGTTTATTGACCGAGTATGAATGAAACCCAGGTGGAACATTTGTTTTGAGGAAGTCTTTACAGGGAAATCCTATGCAACAGGATTCAAAGAGCACATTATATCTGCTCAGGCTTTGGAGGCAGGAACTAGTTCCCATGAGGTGAACAAGGGTCTAAATTCACAGCAGATCACATTCTGTGGGCTATCTTACAAAGCATCCTTTACATCAGCTTTGCAAGAGCGTATTTGGAAATACCAGTTCTCTACCACAAAAGCACTGTGAAAGCAGAGTGAAATTTACAGCATATGAAATAATATCAATGCTACATTTATCTTTTGGTACCTGAAGTCCTGAAAAAGAATTGCTAGACTGGCTGGAAGCAGCCCTTGACTGGGTACACTCTACACAGCAGGTGCATAGGAGGATTTTCAGTGTACACAGATTCATATTCCCACCCTAAAAGGCCAGTTGCCTGCAGTACTGCAGATATCCATTACTTCCACAAAGTATGACACGATTTTTGGGTCATTTGTTTTGATGAATAGCTTAGCCACAAAACCCACAACTTGGATTATTTCTATCTACGTGCTTTCAAGTTCATAGATAAAGCACAAAATTGTTGCCCTGTTCTTTTGCTGATTTTTAGAAGTACCTGTGAGGAATGAGAACCTAACAGACACAATCTGATAATACACATATGAACTGTCCGTATAAAAAAAAAAAAAGTACTACATGTCCAGAGAAAGATGCTTTCCCAAATCCAGTTTCATTATATAAAAAGGTATTGCCTAGCTTACATTTGGTGATCCTGTATTTCTTCTTTAAAGTACACATAAATTAAGATTCATCCTATTCATATGAGAGTATCATCTTCACATTTCATCTGAAAATACTGGCTACACATTTTTAGAAAATGTGAAGTTTAGTAATTTAAATCCACACACATCATTCAAATCCCTTACATGCAGTCACATGCTACTACCATAGAAGTTTAAAATCAAAAGATGAAAAGTACCTTCTTCCAAGATTTCAAGGCTCTGCCTGTTAAATCTGCGTTCTCTCTCATTTTCCTTTTCATAGTCATATTCAAAGCTTTCTTCTTCGTTTACTGACATTGCCTAAGTTATTCCAAATAGACACGCTACGATGCCTGCTTAGTCTCACAGGAGATGGGAAGACATTCCCTCGGAGGCTGTATTTTTGGGGAGAGCAAAGCAAGGTCTCCACAGAGCAGGATACCATCTTTCCTCACTCACATGCTCAGCCAGAGAGCTCCTGAGTGACTGAGCATTTGTCCTGAGCACAACAGCTTTGTGTTGTACAGATCGGGTGGAGGAGGGAAGAGACCATCTGTCTAATAATTAATAGAAGATTCATGTTGTTCCTCATACCAGTTCTGAGGGTAGCCAGGTTTTGCTCAACAGCTCCACTAGCGTATTTCAGACAAAGTAAGTGGGCCGAAAGCCCCCCTCCGCAGCACTCCTCATGTCCACAAAGTTCTCTCTCCTCTGCCCCTGCTCCTCCAAAGTGGTAGCTTCCCACAAGTGTCCCGGCAACACGGAAGTCTGACCCAGCCTCTGGCTGTCACACCTGGGGAAGGGTGTGCACCTTCAGAGTTAAATCACCTCTCAAGTTGCCTAACGCTGCAAGTAACAGCTTTCAGAGGAGTAGCCAACAGCCAAAGCCTGTATGCACGCACACGCTAATCCCACTCAGGAGAGAGATCTCGAGACTTGTGACTGTTGGACAGCACAGTCTGAGCGCAGCACCCACCACACACTAAAACCACTGTGTGAAGAGCTGAGCTCAGGAGAAGGGACTGGGTGTTTCAGGCAGTTTTTTATTGCTTTCACACACACACAAATATTAGGCTTGTATGAAGGATTTAAATGACATCTCACATCAGCTGTCAGATGCCACCTTCTCCACCGTTATTGTTACTCTTCTGCCCGCTGTGGGAAATGAAATACCTCAAGTCCACGTATGGCACCCTAGTGCATTTCCAAGGGCATACCTATCTCTTCTCTCTTCAACATCAAACAAAACTCCTTGTGCTCAGACCTCCTCCTTTCCAACACGCTGTGTTTGCTAACCTGACTACACGCTCAGGGCAGGTTAACCTTCTCATTTAACTTTTTGCAGCCATAGATATTTAGTGTTTGCCAGGTTGCCTCCCTTACTTTCCATGGCAAAGAGGTGCCCTTTGGTGCCTGCAGAAAGCATTCCTATCTGCGTCACAAGGCAAAGCAGTTGCAGGCAAAGTGTGGGCACTGCAACGCAAAGGCAGCTCGTTGCCCTCAGAGGGGACAGAACTGCCAGGGAGGGAGGCAGACAAACACTACAAGCCAGCAGAACGTAACAGGGTCATGGAAGAACAGTTTCTCTATTACCACTTCTCTAGTGGTGTGAAAGTATGAGGTAGTATGAGATAGGAAGGAGCTAATTTTATACAATCATGATGAATTATTCTGTTTTTCAGTTTTAAACTTGATATTTATACACAAACAACGTAACAATGTTTATATAAACAATAGCCAAAGGATATGAAATACACGTAAGTGCTTGCTGGGGAAAGGAACACTCATTTCTGAATAAAGATCTTCGTACTCAAACATAACAACTTGACCTTTGACAGCCAAAGCTTACAGCAATATTCAGCAACAGCTTCAAGAGCTCTGGGAAAAAAAATCAGACCGTCCCTTTCTCCCCATCTCATGGCATTAAAACATGCCATTTTAATAATAATGTAATGGGGATTACTTCCAATTTCTGATTCCTTGGAGGTTTTCCTGTATCTTCATTTCTCACCTGTAACAGTGAATTAAAACCCTTTAAAAATAAAATAATAAAAAAAAAATCAGACAGGAAGAGTCTTAAGTACCTACTTGCCTTCCAGTCTCAATCTAGCACATTTTGGTAATAGCTACAGAATAGAAATTCCGTGAGTCACCAAAACAGTAAGACTCAGACATGTTTAAAAGAATGTAAAAAGCACCTTTTAAAGCTTAGGATAGAGAAGTCCATTCCTGCCAAGCCTGTTGATTTTGAACTCTCTTCGTTTTAATATTGCTGACCAGTGTTCAAGTATAGCTAACCAACTAGCTTATAGAAGAGAGCAGGGTGGTGGGCGACACAACGAGAACATGCATGTTGCTGCCCAATATACCTGACAATCTAAGGAGAGTAAATGAATATTCCCACAAGCCGACTTCTGAACTGTGACTCATGTCAACTCTCGCCACACAGGAGGACTCTGACATTGAAACCCTGAGAGAAGGGTAAGTATTGCAATGCCTGTATTGATATCAGTATGTGATAAATGCTGATGCAAATTCATAATGGGTGGAGAAGGAATGCGTACCGCACCCTCACACTATCAACTCGTTTTTAGTGTTATTCTGTTTTAAACCCTTTAACTAGTGCAGGAATATTTACTTGTTAAGATTAAGAGCCAGGTTTCCAATAGATACCAAAAAATAAGCAGCTATGGGAAAAAAGCTAAACTGTATACAATTCTGAAAATATACATTCTAATAATGACAGATTCAAGAGATTTTTAATATTTCCTCTAAACTCATAGCCAAGGACTTAAAGAACATACCAGAACAAACATTCATTTTTATGGGTTACCACTGCAAGTTAAATTTGGCATATTTACTGCAATCACTGCTCTGAATTAGCAGCTGAAGACACTTAACTTCTTTCAGGAAGCTTGCTAAGCCAGTGGCAATGCTTAAAGTACACGGGTGCACGTTCCACAGGCGATGCTTGCACGAAGGCACAGACCGCCTTCAGTACCTTTGCAATCAAGCAGGAAACAAACTGGGAGCTAGTTTGAAGAAGGGTGAGGCTAGACACAATACAAATAAACCCTCTTATCCTGACTCATTATTTCCAAGGAACTCCAATGCAATCAAATCATTTTAACCTTCCTTTATCAGTAAAAAAAAAAATCTGCACTTTTGCACAATTAACCACATTAATTTTCGACCACGGTTAACTGGTAGAACAAAGAGATTCTCTAGAAGCAAAGTCCTAAAAACAGTAGCTGAAACAGCAGCACCTACATTTAAAAATAGGTTGATGAAGAAAAGTGGCAACATACAAGTAGAAGTAGCTTAGGTCTGACTGGATGAAGAATAGAGTGTCAATGGAGGAATACAGAAAAAGAACTGGCATGGCAAAAGTAGAAAACTAGGAAAATTTTATCAATGATTACATGAACGTAAACAAGGTTCAACCATATTTATTGAGTATCAAGGAGGGAGGAGCAAAACAAGAATCACCCGAATGAGACTTTCGGCAGCATACCTATAGAGCAAGGGCTGTTTCAGAGACTGGATGTTACAAGCATTCATAAGATTCTCAGATTTAGATGGCGTACCCACAGTCAGCATCCGCTCAACATCCAGAGTAACACCAAGGTTACTCTGTCTGCAGGGATGGAGACAAAAGGGGCCAATGTATGCATGAAACAGCAACACATCATAAATTCCCAAACATCAGCCAAGCTCCTACCATAAGGGAGGAGGTGTCAAGAGAAGTATATTTTAAATAAAAAGGTTGACTGCACCAGCCACAGAACTGACAGATATGTGTTTGTGAGGTTACCTGTGACTAAGATGTACAGAGAAGAAACATGGATAACCAAGAACTCTTGAGCTGCAGCAGGGAATATGAAATATTCTTCTAATGCTACGTTAAAGTAGTAATAAAAAAAAAGGAAGCCCCTCCTCCTCAAAAAAAAAAAAAAGGCAGAGGTAGGGTGAGGGAGAACCTGTACAGTTTCCCATCTGCAAAGGCACCCCAATATAAGCAACACAAAGATACATAATCATGCTTCAAGTGGCCAAGAGATCAAGGAGAACAGGCATTATCATTGCATCATTGTTAATTATTGTTCAGCTAAAAAGAAAGTTGGGGAGCTTGTTGATAATCGTTTCAGTGGACTGGAAAATAGAACAGGAGAGGAGCTCCAAACTACAAACAGAACAAGAGATGAAAACGTTTCGATTTGAGCAGGAGGAAAATACAGGTAGTGGTTCAAAGTTATAGAGAAGAGCAAAAGCAGGATAAGGGGTGCCAAAACGACCAAGAGAGTGAGATGAAGTTACTCAGGTAAACATCAAAGGGTTTGGAAGCTTCAGCATGTGTGACCAACAGGGCACACAGTGTGCCTGGCAGAGGGGAAAAAAGGAAAAGACACTATTTTCTCCCTGAGAAATTGTCAAAACTTACAGCCAACAAAAGGAGGAGGGAAGAGCGAATTGCACATACACAAAGTCATCTGCAATTGTAGGCAACGAACTCTCAGGCATTACTGTGGAGTTGCTTAGCTAAAAATAAACAAGCAATAGAAGAAACGAGAAGAAAAGTAACTTGATTCAAAGTCAACCTGGATATTTCTAGAAAGCACTGTCCATTGAGAAGATGAAAAATACTGGCCTGAGAAAGAGGCAGAGGGAAAAGGCTATTCATAAAGATTTCTATGGGTATCTACTTGAGCAACCTGGTCTAATGTTGGGTGTCCCTGTCCATAGCAGGGGGCTTGGAACTAGATGATCCTTGTGGTCCCTTCCAACTGTAACCATTCTACGGTTCTGTGATGCTTATCTGTTTATTTAGCTGTTTGGGAGTTAGTGGGGATTTTTGCATAATATTTTTTTCACCCAAGTGGTGTTCTGTGCATTTTTTTAGGAATCTGTTTTTCTCTAAAAAAGCCTAGACTTTTATACTGTTATCTTTCACAGTAAGTCTGCAGAAGTTTCATCTTTTCCTCTTTTATCATTGATTCTGTAAAAGTCTGCTATGAAAATAACTCCTTTCCTACCCAAGTACACACCCAGCACTTTCCTCCTCCCCATTCCACCTACACAACATACTTCATTAATAACATATAAGGTGACAACTGTCACTCATATTATAAAATATTATACTCCAAAAAGCATAGTGTAATAGCTCTTATTTATAGAGGTTTCAATTTATTGTAATGTTAGTTAACACCAGTGATTGAATCTTCAGATAAATAGGGTGTGACATTTTATTGTCTAATCCCATCTACTCCTACCAAGAATAAACTCTTTAAAGGACCTTAAGTAAAGGGATTAATTCATTATTCTAACCCTAGAAAGTCTTTGTAAAGATTTGTCAGTTGTAAGTTTTAAGTGTTTGTTCATTTGCTTTTGCAAGGTATTAAAAAAAAATTACCGCCACCAAAATGCAGATTGAAGACATCATTACAATGTCAGTCCATATACAAGTTCATTAAATCTGAGGCAAAAAGTGGAGCCGTTTAAGTTAGGTAACAGCATTAAAACCTTAAATCCTGGAGTAATTTTGGAGTCCTTTCCCCCCTGAAGAACAGGAAACCATACGCTGCTAAAATAATTATTTAAAAAAGTAAAACAAGTAAAGCAACACCCTTTTAAATTGAAATCTTGAGTCCCAGCAGCTTTGATAAATAATGTTTGAACAATTTAAGCAGAAAAATGATTGTGTAGGATACCATCTTGTGAGGTTTTCTATTAGTTTCAAAGTACCACCGACCCTGCTCCAATGTTTTATTTGCCAAAAAGGGTGAACTGGGTAGGATTCACCATTGAATGCATACATACATCTGAGTTCCAGAGAGTCCATGTATAGCAGAGAAATAAGCTCTCTAACTAGGCTTCTTGTCTTAAAATAGATATTCAAAACAGGTCAGCTGAGCTGCAACTGCCTATCACTCTCTACCAAACACAAAAAGCATCTCAGGCAAATGACTGGTGTCGAGGAATACATGGTAGAAAAATCAAACAATCAAGGGATAGGCATCTCTTACAATGTGGCACCTGCTCTAGGTTTTTCAAAAAGGTTATTTTTCTACTGTATTTTAAAGATGCCTTTTGTCTTTCACTACAATCAGAATACCTTCCTCCATGAATAGGAAACGCCAATACTGTTTTAAACCCAAATTAATATGCCAGGATCAACTATGCCTTCCACCACACCTCTCAAATTCTTCTCTCTTTCTTGCACACTTCAGCTGGGAGAATCAGAAGAAAGCTAAATCCCATAGAGTTCCATTAAACCTTGAGACTACTGCTCACCTGAGAGGCTGAGACAGGTCTGACAGCACTATCCTTCCATCACGTAAAAAGTAGTATTTCAATCAAAAAAAATAAAAAGGCATTATGCCTTACCTATTGGAGAGATTTTTCCCCTACCAGACATTAAACTCTTCTTTGTCTTAGGGGAGAACTCCCCAAACACTTCAAGCAGCCAGCTAGCACAAACTCCATCGGAGGCTCTGAAGGTCTCTGCTCAAGGAAGAAGTACGCTGGGCGGGGGCTCAGCGCTCACAAGAAAACTTGTAAGCCCAGAATGAGACTGAGCACCACAGCGCTCCCAAGGTCTGATCCCACAAGGTGTGTAAATGTTTGCCCAACATCTGTTGCTTATACCATTACCGTGGAACTCCAACAGCTTCTCCAGTGCAGTGCACACCTTAAGACAAAACTGAGGAGCAGATGAGTTCTTAGCTCAGACACTCAGGCATGTCACACTTCTGCACAATGACACTTCAACCAGACAAAAGGACCATAAAAAAGAACAATAAAAAGAAGGCTATCCATATTTAATCTGAGGGGGAAAAAAAAAATCAGCTACAGTTTTTAATGACAGTACAATTGTTCTATTTTTTAAGCTTCTAAAATCAGGCCAACTCAGCCTGTTACATCATGCAGATTAACGAGATGCTACAGTATTTACTAGGGTTAAATCTAGAGGATAAAGGTTATGTAATGGATTCAGTCCAATTAAAGTGGTCAGATCTTTAAAATAAATATGCACCTTTCCTCTCTGAACACCTGGACAGAAATAATCAAAGACACGAGAAATTCAAGTTTAACAAGCTTCTAAAATTGCATTCTGTTCCAAAATGTAGTATAGAGAAACAAACGGAGGCATATGCCATCCAAAAGACCATAAAAACCCATTCAAAATGTCCCATGTATCTTTACTGTTCATGTCCCCTCTGATATTGTTATCAAAGCACTATGAAATATCTTTGTCTACTACATACGTACAACATACCCTGGGCCTACACTCCTTACTGCTTTCTGTTCTTCGCTTCATTGTGATCTTGGACGTCCCTTGTTTTAGTTAAGCTCTACAACCAGAATAAAATCTATATACAACTACTCCTTTTCCACAAGCCGCATTTTAGTTTAGAGGTTACCACTAAATGCCATTGATATGGAATCTTGATTTTTCCACTTGGTTAAGCGTATAGTTTTAGTCATTCCTTATCCTTCCTCGAGTATCTTCTAACAGAAGTCTGACGAAAACATTCAGTGCTCCAAAAAAGAAATAATTAGAAAAAAAGAAATAATTAGAAAAGAAATTATAATAATTAGAAAAAAAGAAATAATTAGAAAAGTCACAAGAAGCCCAGAAGATAGTACTTGCCAAAGTTGGTAATTTTTTCAGTTCAAGAAGTCAACTGGTTCACTTTTGAGAAGCTACTCTTTTAAATGTCTTTCACAGACAAATAACCAGAAACATGTACTGCCTATTAGCACATTAAACATACACATATTACAGCATATAGGTAATACAGAAAATTCAGAGGGACTTAAAACTCAAACCAATACAGAATCTTAGAGTAAGTGTATTTAAATTCAGCGGAATTATTATACATACAGCTAGGATTTAAAATATTTCTCCCCCTGCCCAAAGACTGATCATACAGTGCATATGCTCCTCTGCCACTCCCTTTGAAAAAGGGAAACCTATACAGCAGTCTCTTGTAGCATGCTCACAAGAGAGGCTGAGATGCAACAGAGATGCGGGCATCTCTGCCACACCAGGGTGCTGCCTTTTTCAAGGTACTTCAGTTTTTAAAATCATTGAATAACGATAGTCCCATCTTACAAGCTCCAAATTCTGCAACAAGAGACTAGAAATATTTACCATCTGTGCATTCTTCATAATACCAGTCCAGTTCGTAATAATCTGCTTCGATAAATTTCTGCATAGTCAGTATCCTTCAGCAACATAGATGAGATTTCACTTCGCTGCTAAGGTCAAGTGAAATGCAGCCATGCCTTCCTGCCTTTGCAGAATACCATCTCACAAGGAAGCTCACAGAAAGCTGAAAATGAGCTGCACATCTTCAACAAGGCTGCAACTAAAATAAAAGGGGGGTGTGGAGGGTGTATTTGGGGGGAAAAAAAATATTAGAAAATACAAGAAAATAGAAAAAGGATGCAGAAGGGAGAAGCAGATGCCCTGGCGGCTGCTCTAATAAAGAAGCTCTGCACAGGAGCCTTGGATGGGTGTTAACAAAATCATCCTATCAAAAGGCTGATGTGCTGACGTGGGGACACACACCACCGCCCGGCTGTTTCTAACTCATTCCTTCCCTCCCTGGTCTCCGCATCTCTTTCAGTCTAACGTGTTGCCATGGAGACGAGCTGGCTCCAAAAGAGATGTGGAGATGAAGAAAATGCATTTTGCCGTTTCTGGCTTTACAGAGTAGAAGTACCCCTCCATGCTGGAAACAAAAATCCTTGCTCAGAAGGATGATACAGCTCTGCCGACTGCTCACGGAACAGCAGCATCATGCCATCACAAGGCACTGGGTACATGCAGTACATTAATAATGAAAATCTAGTCCATTACGACTCTCCTCCACACGGTTTGATAAAAGCCTGCCTTCCCCATGGAAAATGAAACTACACGACTGCTTTGTTACATTATTCTGGGCTGATATAATAGAATCCTTTATGCATTCTGTTACTGCAAAGTGGCAAACAAAAAATGAAAGAATCAGAAAAATCAGGACAATAGTACATTTCCCCTTGCAATAAAGCTAATCTGCATCTGCTTTTGGTCTTCTCCATAAACCACTAACCCATTGTATTATTTTTTTTTCCCAAACATCTAAGCTTTGTAGCTGAAAACAACAGGTTAGGACAAACTTTCATTATTCTTAAAAATGCTTAAGGTCTGCACACAGAATAGCTTAACGTTCATGTTCACCATTTTGGAAATGAAAGAAAAGACGTTACTTTTGCTGCACCAAATAAACCATGTTTAAGCTATTAGAAGAGAGCCTGTCTGAGGAACAGATAGCATTAAATCTTCATTGTCACCAAGCACAGCAACTCATAAAGCACATCTGAATCTGTGCAGGTTACTAAAGGGATCAGCAACCATTTTGTTCATAACCACCACATACTCTTCACACCTTTCTCCTCCTTTTTTAGAAAATCGTATTTCTTTGTGAACACCAGTAGAAACACTGGGATAGATTAAGTTACAATATATGTTAATAACACAAGGTAGGCCAGATTGGGTCTAACCAAGTGGGCGTGTGTCTAGCCAAAGACACCATCTACTATTCGTGATGTAAGAAACCCTCACCTTTTGCTTTGCAACTCACTTTTACTAACTGAATTCAATCCTTCCAGCTCTGGAAATCTGAGCACTCCGTTACGCTCTCCTTTCCAATCGCTCATGGTTTTGCAGATTTCTATTGCGCTCCCCCTCACACATGTTTTTTTCTAGGTTGTTACCGCTTGCTCTACTCCCTGACTGGTACCATTTTCCTTTACTGTAACAGAAATAGGTAAGGAACAGTCAAGCTTTGCAGTAACTTTGAGCTTGGGAATTGTCTCAACCCTTTTAAATATTGACAGCTGAAGCAGAGATTAAGAGATTCACTCACGCATCTGCCACACGTCTGTCAGTGGCAATCGGCTATGTTACTCATTCAAGGCCGCAGTTCCAGACCAGGGCTAAACTCAGATACACCTTTGTCTGCCAAGTACATTATTTCACTGCAAAACAGCACATTAACTCTGCAAATAATAAATAAAAAAAAAAATATATTTCACTGTGTTCATCCTATGATCTAGTAGCCTATTTGGTAATATGCACAGGATTCTCCTCTACTCAGCACTGGTAAGGCCACACCTGGGGTACCGTGCCCAGCTCTGGGTGCCCCAGTATAAGAGATGGACATACTAGAGAGAGTCTAGTGTAGGGCCATGAAGATGAAGGGACCAGAGCATCCCTCCTATGAGGAAAGGCTGAGAGAGCTGGGGTGGTTCAGCCTGGAGAAGAGAAGGATCCTATCAGTGTGTATCAAGTACCTGAAGGGAGGGCACAGAGAGGACAGAGCCAGGCTCTTTCCAGTGGTGCCCAGTGACAGGGTTAGAGGCAATGGGCACCAACTCAAATACAGGAGGTTCACCCTGAACATAAGAGAAATATAAACACCTTAAAAATTCTCAATGTAAGGGTGACTGAGGACAGACACAGCCTGCTCCAGGGGGGACCCTGCTCAGTCGGTCTCCGGATGAGGAGATCCAATGGTTGTACTTCAGTTACTGCTGGTGGACAACTGAGCTGGTGTAACATCTAAGTAAAGTTAGCCAACTTGCTCTAGGCTGAAAGCACTACCATTCTTGGGAGGCTAACTCAAAGCAAAGAAGCATGGCCTTAAACAAGGCACCACCATGTTTATGGGCACCCGCACCCATATTTGTTACTTTTGCATCAAGCTAACCCTAGCCCTCCTGAAATCAAGAGTTACTGAGATAACAAGGGTTTGAAAGGCAAAACTTACTCTCATTTTGACAGGGATCGCATTATTTTTGGCTTAATTCTGACGATTAGATTTTTAGTGTGCTCAGTATTGATGGGAAAGCAATATAATAAGCGCGCATGACCTTCAGGTTAGTAAATCAAAGGATTATATAAAAGTCAGTAAGAGCCTTTGGACACGCAAAAGTCATAAAATTATCTTTAAAAAAAAAACCCCAACGTTTTGATTGGTGCAAGTATTTTTGTTAAATACGATCATTCTGCCCAAATGCTGTGCCATCTTGACTCAGAGAAATGTGACAAAGCACCCCAGCCCTAGCTCAGCCTTGCAGAATTTCAGTTATGCACACTCACAAGGCAAGAACTGCACATGCTATTAAATGCAATTAAGGCTACACTGTTAAAATACTGTCAGAGAAAAATAAAGGTTCCTATGGCAACATTAACTCAATTGCTCTGCATATAAGCTATTTGTTCCACTTGTATTATTTTTGTCCAAAAGGTAATTTCAATGTGGTAATTCTATTAAACAAGCATTTCAAAAATAAAAAATGAAGATTGGCTACCAGCTTAAATGGCTGCAGGAACTCTCTCCTTTTTATTTCCTGACATTTTAAACAAAGAAAATCTTCAACATGCTAGAATCTTCTTCTCACCATCCTTCCTGCTGCACACACATCCCCCCTTTCAATGACACAGGATAAAAATTATTCAAGGTGGAGATATGGGACCTTTTGTTTGTTTTATTGACTTTTTTCTACAGATCTGATTAGAAACATATTGGTGCAATCCAGAAAGGCATTATTTTTCTGTGAAGAAAATCACTTGGGTGGTCAAATAATTTCAGAACTCCTCAAGAGACTTGGAAATATGGGGTAAGTTTATGATATTCCCAGCATGAAGAGAGAAACCCTGGACAGATAGAATACTATATAACCAGGTATCCACAGGCACGCATCCCTTCAATTACATGCGAAATTGCAGCTCTAAAGGGGGGGCTGGAAGGGCTATCAAGTTGAACATGAAAGTCTGACCAGGCCTACAAGGGAGCTGCATACTTGCAGAACCCTCTCTCAACATTTCCAACCCTATTTTTCCTTCCTACAGCTATACATTGGATTCAACTTCGGTAAAACTTATCAGAACAGTACATTTTTCTGGTGGACTACTGCAAACATTAAACCCCCCTGTATTCAAGTCTCCATAGCACAGCACTGCATTTGGCTGGGGTATTACTGGGGTACTATTTGGCTGGGTTAGTTGCCTAAAAGTTCACCTAAAACTTGAGTTTAAGAAAGATTTCAGGTAATAGATCTGTGACTATAAGGGACTTGCTTTTTCCTATTCCAAACCCAAATACAATTATTCACATTCATTCAGCATTCCCTTCCAGCTGCTGGATTTTCTTCTATTTTTCTATGTTTAGTTTTAAAGCAAACAAAACCCCTCACTTTTATTTGTTCTCCATGGAGCAAAATACACAGACTGACAAAAGACTTCTGGCAGCCAATTTTTGATCAGCTAGACTGAGCACTCCTTAAGTTTGCAGTTACAAGGGGGTTTTATTAAGGTACAAAAGTTGATTTGAAAAGCTCACGAGCCCTTTCTTCCTTCCCTTTGGCTCCAATAAATCTGTGCCATAGGTCAATACTAAACATGTCTGCCTAAATTAGCCAGGTTATAAAAATCACACAAACCCTTTTGCCTGTTTGAAGAGAATTTTTGACAAAGATAATTTCAAGTACCACATTTATAAACATAGCCTCTCAAGAAAGTTGTAGGAGCACACTCAAGGATGCAACAAACCATGCTGCTTGGATGCAAAGCAGCAGCAAGTCATCTTTGCTGGCAAATTACATTTTCAAAGAAATGTCATTACACAGAATGTCACTATAAATCATGTATTCCCATGCTTTGTCATTCTCAGCTTTCTTCTCCAAGTCTTTTCCAATTCCAGGAGGATCCTTTGAAACTGAACACCAGAGCTGGATGGAGTATTTCTATGGTGGCTGCAACAGTGTATTACCTCCCATTTGATGAAATTTGCTTCACAGTTGGCTAGAGCAACCCATCAGGATGTTCAGACAATTAAATATCATATCCTTTCATTACTTTCTACAGTGGCCAACACAGTCGCCACCACTCAGGATAAAGCTGCCCATGCCATTAACATTGTCTGGAGTCCTTTTTATCAGAGGAGCAGCTGCACAGTCCACTCCTATGCAATGCATATTGGTAATAGTCCTATTGGTAACAGGAGTTGCCACAATACTACTTTGCAAACCGACATTTTTAAACTGAATATAGTAACTTTTTTTTTGTTTGTTTAAAAGGGGCATTAAAAGAAAAGCAATCATATTTAAAAGCCCAAATGATTTTCAAGGACAGGCTGGCATACTGTTATTTCTAAATTGGGATCTCAGTTACTGATGTTTCACCTTCTAAAAGAACACTGAAGAGGAGTCATCCTGTGGCTGCACATTTAGTAAGTGCAAACAACTCTGCAACCTGGGACAGAGATCTCTTCCAGTATAGTATTTTGCTTAGCAAGAAGTCACTGTGGCTTGCTTAGCCTGAGAAGAGTGAAACCAGAGCAGTGAAAGCATTGTACCAAGCAGTTTTCAGACCTGGTATTTAGAAAAATGGGTGCTTCAGATTTGACTGACTGTCCTTCATCAAAATAGGATTACTATCCAGGGCTTCAAAACACCATAGGTCCTCCCTACAGATGGGACAGACCTGGTCCCTTCTGGACACCGTAAGGGCACACTGATCTCACCTGAGAAAAGACTCTTCTGATGCAGAGAAGAGCCTAACTGTTCACCCACTGAAACAAAGTAATTTAATGTCAGATAGGGGCAGACATGAAATTAAATTACTTAAGGACAAAACCTTATTTCCACAAGAAAAGATTATTTCTCCCTTCCCCTAAATTATTACTGGAGAAAACTGCATTTGCATAAAATCAAAACTAATGTGATCTTTAGCAATCCACCTGCAAGACCAGCTGCATAGTTTAATTAAGGGATTACTGTAAATGAGATCACGATATCAACAGCTGGACATCTAAGAGAATATGCCCCTCTCCAGCATACACAAATGAAGAGTAAAGCTTTGAAAGGTCAAATTTTGTAAAGTGTTCACCACTCGGAAATAACGTAAACTAAAATCTCTGGGGTTTTTGTGGTTGTATTTCTCCTGGAGACAGCAAAACATTTGTAAAATGAAGCTGAGCTTAACATCATGCTTGATTGGATAGACAAAAATATTACAGTTGCATTATGACCTATTTTCCTAACAAGGAAGGAAAAAAACCCACTGACAGTCATGACTGCAGTTTTCTGGGAAAGGAAAGAAATGCAATTTGCATTACGCTGAAGTAATACAGAATCAGTTAGTCCAGAACTGGACCCAGCACTCCAGGTGCAGCCTCACCAGTGACAAGCAGAGGGGATCACCTTCCTAGACCTGATTGCAATCCTTCTCCCATACAGCCCAGGATAGCATTGGCCTTCTTAGCAACATGGGCACATTGCTGGCTCGTGTTCAACCTGGCATCCACCAGGACTCCCCAGGTCCCCAGTCAGTTGGATTCCGGCATATACTGGTGCATGAGGTTGCTCCTCCCCACATGCAGAGCTTTGCACATTCCTCTGTTGAATTGCACAAGGCTCTTCTTGACTCATCTCTCCAGCCTGCCAAGGTCCCTTTGAATGGGAGCACAGTTCTCTGGTGTCTCAGCCACTCCTCCCAGATCCTGCTTATGTGTCTCATCCTCCCTGATGCTGCGCAGCCTACTGACTTCCTCTCTTAACTTCTCTGCTTCGGAACAGCTCTTCAGCAGCAGCGCACAGCCTGCATAAATGGTGGCCTCCCTGAGGCAGGGAGAGTTCCCAGGCACTCCTGGCAGTGTGGGACTTGCAGGGCTGCATCCAACACCTGAACCTCTGTCTGGGTTAAAGTCTCTGCCCTGGCAAGGATAGGTGCTCCAAAACCTAGGGAATGCACCCTGTGGCACACCACCGTCACATCTGAAGGTTTAGGCTGTTCTGAACTCAGATGAGGACCCCTTCTTTTCACCCTTGCACACAACTGCTCCATCTGTTGGCTGCCTCTGGGAGCTGGGCTCCAGATGTGGCTGTTACATAGGGCTCTCTCAAGCACCAGCTGAAAAGGTGCTTGACTATCCTTAACCAGCAGCAGCTGCAATGAAAGCTCCAAGCTGGGAGCAACGGACAGCTTCTCAGAAGCTACTAGAGCTCCCTGAGGCCCACATCCCTGTGGATCCCCTTACTTTGCCCTTACCTGGCAGCAGTAGATACCATCAGGTTTCTCAGAGGCTTCCCAGGAGTCACCAGGTGATCCTGCTCCCTGTTCCTTGTCCCCATAAGCTCCCAAGGCAGAACCCAGACTGTTGTGCAAAGTGCTGTGTCTGTCCACAACCTCTGGTAGCTGCACTCAGCTCTTATATAGATCTCTCCCCAGCCAACAGCTAAATAAAAGGGTGCTTGACATTCCCTAATCTGGAGGCAGGGAGTTGGAATGTCACTTTGCTGCATTACATGTTCATGCAGCACATTTTAGACTAGATTAAAAGGCACCCTGCCCTCAAGAGTTTAATGAGACTAGTGAGATGACATTTGATTTATTTGATTATGCTTTAGGGTCAGACCAGTTTTGTTTTGTTCATTTGGTAGAGACTGGCTTAGAAGAAGAAAATATGAAGAAAATAATGACAAAGATATGCTTTGGAGTTTCAGAATGTGAAAGAACAGCTGCAGCCCTAACACACTATTCAGTTCCTCCCAAAAAGATATCTTCATCCAAGTGTGAAGGCTCCATTTCCCAATTGCCAACTAAATTTTAAGAACTAATTCTCTGCATCACCTATCCTGGGTTATTGCTTAAGTTCGCCCCCAAAAGTTGCTAATCAATTAAATGCTTGGATATTTAAATATTCATCTTTCTACCAGTATCTTCAAAAATCAATTAAAAAGGAGGGCTAATCAACCTTGTGCCCATGCTCTTGAGAGACACCACCCAGCAGACTCTGGGACTGCCAGTCTTTGTGGTGGGGGACTGGGCTAAGGATCTCAAAAACAGAAAGACACAGAAGGCAGAAAAAAATCTGCTCTAACAAGCCACAGCAGTACAGCTATTGATTCTTATCCTGTATGGATCAACACAGAGGGAAACTCATCACATTTCCACCAGCAGGTTATAAACCAGCATCAGTCTCAGCAGGTAGTCCAAAAACTATGACATTTTTCATAAGTCATTCAGAAATCAAATGCCGTTCTTGCTTAACTGCTCAGATTTCAAACCTCACATGTTCACACAGAACAGTTACAAAGACAACATTCAGTGTACAAGCCTTATGAAGTTAAAATACTATTAAAAGTCAAAAGCTAGATTTTAAAAATACCAAACATAATTCTTGTTGTCAACTCATCCGAACCCCAATCAAAACCAGTGAGTTGTATAAAAGGAGTCCCACACGAATGAAATGGCCAACTGCAATCAGTATTTTGCCTAAAAGTTTTGATATACGTTGTGGAGAAAGATTTAAGACAAAGGATCCAAACATTCCCTTGGTACATAGTTTTCTTCCCCACTAGAGAGAAATCAACTCAATTTACACTAGGCTCCTGCTGTGATACCTTGCAATGCACAACCTCCATTCTATTAAAATGGGTTTAGGCAGTATAAAACCTTGCTGGAAATGGCAGAATATTACTAGCCTCAGCATGGTAAGGTTGCAGTGTTTCAGAGACATTTTTCCTTAAATAAAGTTTGCTTTCCACAGTGAAAAAAGTACAGAGGTACCCAAGAGTCTAATTATAATAATAAAAGAAAAGTCTTGGCTACTGCAAAATACTAAGAAAGCAACAAAGTTTTTCCAGAAATCAGTGTTTTGCAATTGTAAAGATTAAAATATCAAAGTATCACAATGAATTAAAAAAAAATCTGAAAGTGGCATTAGAGAAGTGATTTTAGCTCATTTTATAGATCTGTAGCATTATTACCCTTATCTTGCATTACAACTTACAAAACATTTATATAACCCTACAAGAACAGTACTAGTAAGCAAAAAATACAACACCTGAATACCAAGAAAAACTAGGTTGCAAATTTAGTTCACTGACAGAGAACAGAGATGTGCTCAAGAGAGAACCTAGGTTTTCAGTAACTACCAAAATCACCATATGCACACACACATCCACATCTCTCATTGCTTTTTTGTTTTAATAGGTCACATCTTAACTCAGTTGTAACTATGACATGCAATTAGAAGATTAAGCACAAGTTTAGTAGACTGGGAAACCAGAAAAAGGTCAGTATTAAAGCACGCATCAGTGGCATACAGCACTTGGGCATCCAAGAAATGAATGTAGCATATAAACTTGCCCTGTATAGACATCTATGTATTATGCTTTGCTTTAATTTATAGTTTCTCATTATACATAAGATGGAGAAAATACTCCATTTTACTGAAAACCTTCCCAGACCACAGTGGCTTCCCTACTCTCTTCACACTGAAGCTCCTTCTTCCTCCATCCACACTTGTGCTTAAATTCTAGTACACATTCAAGGCTTACTTTCACATTTTAAGGAGAAATAATAGAACACAAGAACAGATGGCGTTTTGTGAATATCAAGTTACTTTTGAGAAAAGTTATACTCCACGCATCCTTTACAGTAGGGTCTAATATGCCATTATGCTCTATTAAAGACGGATGTAAAAAAAAAAAAAAGATACTTAAAGAAGGAACCAACAAAAACAAACAAAAAAAAAAAAGGAACCAAGATGTCCATTAAGACAGTGGTCCTATTTCATTCTGCAATGCAGAGAAGATAATTTCTCTTTTTGCTCAAAAACAATTGACCATTTTCCCAAATTCAAGTCTTGTCTTGTGATATACTTCCTATGATAAAAAGGAAACACAGCTCCCTCTGCCCCCTGAAACAGTTCCTGTTCAGTCACAGTAAGACATGTGTGAGCATTAATAGTTAATCTACTTTAACTGATTTAAAATGCATCTGTATACTTTAACAGCTTGATAATACACCACCCATCAGCTCTTCAGAAAACTCCTTCATTTCAGTGCTTCTATTTTAAAGGACAGCAACGCAGCTGCCAGTTACCTTATATGCTGAATCACTCCTGGAAGGGATACCTCTCATGGATTCTCTCCTGGGAGCAAATGCAAATACAGATGAACTCAAACTAGAGAATACTGTCACTACAAGTGATTCAGATTATTTCACAGATAATGGTCTTTGGAGACACCTGAATCTATCCTATCCAAACAACCACAGAGCCTCTCTTATTTAAAGTATTATTCAGAAACTAAAAATCACAGACAAATAGGCAATGCAGTATCACAAGTTCTCTATTAACAAGCCAATTTTATAGAAAGGAGAATGCTAAACGGATAATGAGAATGAATTATAAAATGCACAATGGATATATATGAACATGTAAATGCATGTACTATAATTCACATACAAATGCCATTGTAACAAGTAAAGTCTTTGGGAGTACAGTTCTCGGCGAGACAGTCAATGGAAAATTAGAGCACTGCTTTCCGAGTGCAGCTTGAAATTTTGGCTTGGGTTTGCAGAGCAGTTAGAGCTTTTTACAAACCCTTTTTGATAAAGAAGCTTGCTTTCTCTCTTTTGTTTTACCATTCTAAGGACAGAACAAATGAAGACCATAGTGCAGTTTAAAAGGCATTTATTTTCAGAATCAGTTTACTTACTATGCTTAAGATTAATTAACTTTAGGGCACTTTAAAAGTCTTAACCAAGAATGTGTTGGAGGTATTATTGGGAATGCAATTGAAACCACTGAAAAAACCAGACGCCTTCCCTTCCCTGACCACCATGAAAACAGGGAGTTAACAGTGCAAGCCTGTCGCTATTGTGTTACCACTCCAGCCACTTCCATGAAATAGTCACACTTTAACTGGTGTGGGGAGAGGTTGTAAAACGTTGCTCTTCCTGATAAGCTCTCTCCCTGAACAGCAGGAAGCCTTATAAAACCCCATATTTATCTACATAAATAATACACAATATTTACATATATTAAAACATGCACAAACATCCCCCTTGTTCACAGGCCAAGAAATACTGGACAACATCTTCTGAATAAAGCCACAATACGTCCTTCCCTCCCTGTTACATCCTAGTTTCAAAGTCGATTGACACTACAACCACCAAGACACAGCAACCAAATGACTTAACTTCACACCTAAAAATATTCTGCACTGGCTCAAGTTTTAGCAACAAAGTTAATTAAAAGCTTGAAGCTTGAAGGTAAAGCAACGATCTATGTATAGTGCAATTTAGTTCTCATTAAAGTATCTATTTTGCAGCAAATCCTTTTTTATTGCAGCAAAATTGATGAATTCCTCCTTCAGTTAAAGAAAACTTTGACAGATCTTGAAATTTCATTTTTATTATTTATTCATTTTAACTACATCCATAGAATTCTTAGACCACATGGATACTGTTTTGAAAGTAGCGGAAATTTGCAAGATTATATTAAAACTTGCCAATAGACAAGTCGCAGTACCTACTCACTCCCTTCTCAAAGTTTTTAAAACAAACTAAACAGGTACAGAAGGAGTGCCTGAATTGCAGTACTGAAAATGATTAATTGTGTAAGCAGTCACACCCTGGAAAACACTCTCCGAAGTGATGATTGTACAACTCGCGGGACTTCTCTGCCAACTTGCTTAAAATAATGGTTTTTATCTTGGTAGCTAATTTTTCCATAAACCAATGTTTATAGCCAGTGCCATAATTTCCAAACACGCCTAAGTTTTATGATCTCGCACTCTCACATAAAAATGCATTATATAACTTGTTCACAATAACTGAACAAGGGTAGAGATCTCAGTTTCCAGGTATCAGTCTAAGGCTCAATCCAAATTTGCTTAAACTTCTTAAACTACTATCTATGCACAGGTGTCTGCATACAAGCAGTAAGGAATAAACTTTACGGAAATTCTCCTTGCTCAGTTCTTTGCTCTTTCTCCTTGCTCTTCTTTAAGCAGTATTTCCCAATGAAAGCAGAAACCATATATTATGGCAGGAAATAATCTCAAATTTCTTTCATTCAACCCAGTTGACTGGATGAAATCTTCAATCACAGCAACATGGTGAAGTTGTGGTTGTTATGCTTGTAAACTAAAAACCGGATGAAATTGTTTAAATACTCAGAGATACAGGCAGCCACTGCTGTCTAATTCCTCTGTTGTACACAGCTTCATTTTGTATCCATCCCCAACAGACACACACTATTGCAAGTGACATGCCCCACCAGCAAAACACCTTCCCCATGGTTATTGCAACAGTCCACCCACACAGTCTTACTTGGAGACAGGACTAATCAGGTTACTGAAGATTTCAGAAACCTGACACTTCAAAACATTTCTTTATGCTGACTTCTGCCATCACCGTAACAACACTAATGGCCTGATACAAAACAAGGAGTTGTAGCACAACGATTCAATAGATGAGCTTCAGCTTGCCTCTCCCTCTTTCCGCTGCTTTTGTCTGATTGGCATATGAGCTATCTACTAAAATACTTCGCGGCTTCTATTGAAGCACTAGTCAGAAGCTCAGTTCTTCATATTCTTACTGCTTTTCTTTAACAACCTTGCTCCTTACAAAGTGAATTCTCCAACTTCTTCAAAATGCAATCAAGCCATCTTTGCAGAGGTTTGTGTTGAGTCCTGTAAATCACCCCTTCTGTGCCCAGCCACAGTGCCTCTGTAAGTCTACCTATATCTATTTACTACTGTAGTCTATGTAACTTCACTATTATGTACGTCTAACTACTATAGCTTTAGCATAAAGCATCTTGGTTTGATATTCTGCAGACTATTTTAATGTGCAAAACACGCAGAAGTGCAACAAAATGGTACCTTCGTGTGAAACCACAGGGGAGAAAAAAAATGAAGAATCATTTAATCATGCATAACTCAATAAATCAGCAACTACAGAATGAATCACAGAAGTCGTATTTACTTGCACAGCTAAGTTGATACCCACAGGGGAAGAACCCAGAGAGACATGAATCTGCTCACCATGATAAAAACATCTAGAGGCTCAAACAAAAGAATGAAAAAACAAGGCCACAACACTACACACTTTCCCTCCAAGCAAAAAAGGCACGTTTTTGTCCAATAGTATTAACATGAATAAAAGAAAGAATTAAGGGACAGTCTCAACCAAATGCTCAGAGTTCGGTTCTTCGTAAGTTTTTCCTAGAAGCATAAGCTGCAGAAAAATGATCTGATGTCATGTTGTGATGCTGGCACACAGTGTCATTAGATAACAGTGCAATGTCAGAGAACATATTAAAAAAAGCAAATATTCAAACAGGTCTAAGGTTTCTATGTTGTATACGTACAGAAATTTCAGTCTCTTGCCAGAGAGATGACAAGCATTAAGTAGTATTTCAGTTTCACCAATGTTTGTAATATGGAGAAGTGCATCCAGAGATTACAAATGCAACTGCTGTTTCTGATTGTTTCCTTTGTTTTCTATCTAACACAAACCTGAAGACCAAAGCAATAAATCACGAACAGTTCTCTTGCTTTCCACGGCTGTAACAGAATTGCATAGAAATTTCAGAGAAGATAAGAAAAATAACACTATTTTATTTGTTCCTCAGTACAATTTCTGAATTTTTGACTTACGGAAGTATTTCAAGGTCTCTTCTATTTGTTCAGTTGTTAAGTCGATATTTGCATCAGGGGAAATGAGAGGTGTGTGAAGCCAGTCGTCGTGGTCATAACCATAGATTGTATCTGCTCTTAGCTTATAATGAGGGAGCTGCTCTTCCAGTAGACTGATGATTTCAACTTCAGGAAGATTGGTACTATTGCACACATCTGGTAAGAGAAAGAGGACAACCTCTGTTAGTTACTCTAAATCAAGAACTATACATACAAGCTAGCAAAGATATCACTTTGTTTTGGCATCAGCAAGATTTTTTCTGCATGGAGAAAACAAGCAGATACTAATAGGTGCAGAAGATATTACTATCACAAATGATCCCAAAATAGCATATTTACCAGCAGAAGATACAAGAGCACGCTCTTAGGGACAAAAAGCCCAACCTCTAGAAGCAGGGACTCATCTACTGAAGAATAAGGGGGCAAGGGGGAATAGAGAACAAGTGAGCATTGACCAAGACAGGGTAGTTACAACCTGGGTATGTAGAAAGGATTCATGCATACAGAAATTTACTTTTTCTTTTTTTATGTTCTACTTGACAAAAAAATTTTTAGTCTGTAAACTTTACATAGATCTTTGACCACAGTTCAGTACCAAACGCCTCTTACAAAAAAGAAATCCAGGACGGCAATAGCAGTGTCACAGTTCACACCTAAGATGCACTAGTAAAGTCGGCTGCAAGAACTTCTAGTGAACCTTTTGACACTATCTCAACCTGCATTCTGTGGCATCAGTCCCTCATGTTCACAAATATGTCAAGTTTGCACGCAGTTTTAAAAATGGATATGGAAAGCTACCAACAGCTGCAAAAATGCTGCAATTGAAACTGAAGATTTACATTTAGGACAAGAGAGAGCTGAGAAGTTTTAACACAGAAAATTCCAATTCAACGCAAGTACTTTTTCACCGTAAGGATGGTCAAACAATGGAACTGCAGCACAGAGAGGCCGGAACAACTCCCACCCTTGGAAAGATTGACATCTCGACTGAACAAGGCCATAAGCAGTCACTTTAAGAGACCTGCTTTGAGAAGAAGTTGTAACAGATGGCCTCCAGAGGTATGCTCCAACCTACATTATTCTAAAATTAAGAATTTTTCTGTGTGTGCATGCGAATACCCAAAACAGGCATGATCAGTTTAAATACATACATTTTAATTACCATCTAAAGTTAACTACAATGTCTTGCTACATAATTATCAAGAAACAGAGCAATGCTGGTATGTTTTCCATAAATACTTAGTACATCAATCTGCATTTCCATGTCAGGACAAAAAGAAAAGGTCACTGCAGTCCCCTACCACCACCCACCCACACCAAAGTAAGAAAGCAAGCTCTAAGGAAGGCTGCTCCCATGCTGTGCAATGCAGCTCCATCTTTAACCAGTGCCATAACTTGCACACGTTGCTAAGAGTCACTCCACAGTAAATAGCAAAGACGACAAGGCCCTGAGTGCACACATAGGTCTCTGCTGCCCTGACCAGGCTCATTGGGGACCCCACGCAGCATCCTCTACTCAGTGGCTCAGGAGTCCCATTTAACCCAAGCCCCCTGTCCTCCCTCTGTGCAGCGCTGTAGGGTAGGTCTGTGCCCAGCTCCGTCCCTGCCAACTCTGACTCACTACCTGGGGATTCCTCAACTGACTACAGATCTGCTCAGTACCAGCATTTGTCTGATGATCAGCAGAGAGTCAACTTTAACCATTACTGCCAGCACCTTTGCGTTTTAACCATTACTGCCAGCACCTTCGCCCTGCTCAGGAACAAACGGACAGGGTTCTGTCGAGAAGGATCCTGCCCTTCCCATCCTGTGGTCCCATGGAGGTGCCGGTAGGGCTGTAAGGCAGCCTTGCTCCTGCTGTTCCCTGACAAAGACATCTATTTTCCTAGGAGATAAACTTATTATTGCATGACTGCATCAGTCCTACAATTCCACTGTGAGCTAGTGGAATTAGCTTCTGTCAGGGAGGGGAGGGAGAAAGGGGGATGTGACACATACTGTTCTAGAGACCATCAGGTTTTTTAATCTTTCTAATCCAGACATTGCACTGTCATAAACATGACCCCAAGCACTAAAGACAGCAAGAGCACTACTTTTCTACCAGACAACAGGGCAGAGGACATAAAAATGAACTCATACTGTTGTTATTCTCCTGCCTGTATTCTTTACAGGATCCTATTGATTAAAACTAAAATCCACTCGGGAAAGTTACATTATACCTTAGGGTTCAATACCAGGAGGTATTCTCTTCTGCTTTTATCCAGGCTGTTGTGCTAACTATTATAGACACGTTAAAAACTCGCCAAACCTCCCTGCAGAAGTGGATGTACAAAAGTCAGTAGGATTAGGAACCTGCATGTGTGGTAACGCTATATTTATGGAGCTCCATGCAATCCGAGAGTCGACCTGCACACATCATTTTAAGAAGTTCTTGCAGCCCTCTCAGAGGGCTACTAACTTACACAGAGAAACAAGACCTGTTTCCCATGTTTCCAAAGCCAAGAGCTAACCTGTAACTACAAGCTTTTCTCCTTCTCTGGCTACCTTTTCAATTGACAACATCCATGTTGGCACCTGCAACCACCTTGAGTTCAGAAAAGCCAGATGATCTTCTAAAAAACACCCGTTGATGTCAACTGAACATTCAGGCAAGTGTGTGTATATGCATACACATGCAGACTACTTCTACATCTACATATCTATAGAAATGTAGATAGGTATTTATTTCTACATCTACATATCTATAGAAATGTAGATAGGTATTTATATCTTCGGATTACCTAATTGCTCTCACTGTCAAGAATATGGGGTTTATTTTTTGTTGCAGTTAGTTTGGGGTTTGTTATGGTTTTGGTTTGGTTTTTTTTTTTTTCTGAAGTGTTAGTTCACCTCTTGTGAAGACTAAGACTAACACAGCCTGACCGAAGTGGCCATCTTGGGAACAAGGAAGTAAGAACGTCTGAAAAATTCAAACCTTTAGAGTCTTTCTGCTTCTCATTAGTATTTCAAAAGAAATGGACTGGCTTTACAAAAGAAGAAAGTTTCAGGCAAATAATTTTGTGCAGAGAGCTAAAATGATTTGCTGTGTCATATGAAGTAGCGGAAAATACAATGCAAAAGAAGTTATCAATAAAATTTAGGAGGAAAAAAACCCCACAAAACCCCCAAATCCCACACATGCAAACACACACACAAAAGAAACTCATGCAGCTGTCTTGTGGAAAAGAAATCTACCAGAACATGAAGGACAGACAGTAAGTAAGAATTTTGGTGGAATGCAAGTCCACCAAGACAATTTTTCTACTCTGTCATGTAACAGTTCTGGAGTGTTTTCGAGCAATTCAAAAGGCCTAACAACTGGAAGAGAGACTTCAATGAGTAACTCAAAGGCAACTTATCATGATGCCATTGTCATTAACTTCTATTGCGACTTTAAAATCTGCACAGCAGCAGGAAATAGAGGCAGGCTCTGATGTAATTGCCTATTTAGAAAAACAGGACGCTGTAATTACACTTGTGGATGACTAAACATTAGTCCACCATTTAAATCACAGCAATATTCTCAGTGCTTCAATTACGCAGTCTTCCCCCTTCACTTTTCCTCCCCTCCCTTTTCTGAGGCGCGGGCACTCATTAGGAGAGCATACACTGACTAAAGCCATCTCCCATCCTGAAACACCAGTTACATTTCATAGATCTTGACTGTGCTTCTTGATAGCTATTCATATTTCTGATTAAACTGCAAATCTAACCTAAGTTACATAAGCTCTCTACTCAGGATACCTGAGACATCATTTATGTTTTACGATTAACTGAAGTCCAACCGGCATAAAACCGTTGCACTTCCTCTTATCCGAAACGGTATTTTCATTTTACTCAGTTAAATACATCACAAGCTTAAGACAATTGTCTTAATTGACAGAAAGGATACAACAAAATACAGTTGAAGTATACCCTCACAACATACCCCTGCTCCGTTACAGATTCTGGGCTTTATTTAAGCAATTTGAAACTTGTAGTTTTCTGGACATCCTTGGCAAGCAGAAACTTCTACAAGTAACCTAGAAAAATTGAAATAGCTAAATGAATTCTGAACTCGTGATTCTTACTAAAGCATTGGTCATTCCAGTTCTGCTTTTGAAAGAAAAGAGTTAAGAAAGATTTTTTTCTAAGGCTCTTGTATACCGTAGTAGTCTGCAGCTTTCAGCGCTTTCTAGAAATATTTTATACATAAAAAAAGAAAATTTGCTGATTTTTTCCATATTATTTTTGCAAGTAATGGCACAAGTACAAATACCCTCACCTGCTTTTGGAGCAAAATATATTTCTCAGAATATATATTATTCAGAAGATAAACTTCCTCAGTCTGCTTTACATTCCTCCACGTTTTTTCTAAATGAAATTAAACCAGATTTTTTCAGAGACTTCCCCTTTTCCCCAATGATTTTATTGCTTCATATTCTAATCTACTCAATAAAGAAGATGCAAAACTAGGCAGAACACTCCCATTGGGCTTTCTTCTGCAATTTTTCTTCTTATTTCAGTACCTCTTGGGTAATTACTAATGTATTAGCTTTTTTCCTATCTTTTTGTACATTGGCATTTGACTGACTGGTATATTTCCTCCTCTCTGAGAATCCAAACCTCTCCATCGCCACTAAAGCTTCACTTTTTATTAGAATTCCTGATCTGGATATCTCTGACTATTTCATCTGTTCCTTCTCTTCTATCCAACACTTCCATCCATTTAAAAAGCACAGTAAATTAATTTTTCTTTGTGTAGAATGAATTAAGGGTGGCTCTTTTTTTTCCTTTTTTTTTTTTTTTCCGTAAATTATCTGGGGTAGAAAGACACAGTTTTTAGAGCAACCAAGTAAGGGTAAGAGTACACTTAGTTATTTTGGGATGTACACTCACACTCCTCCTCTGCTGACAAGTGAGCAAGGAGTTGATCAAACAGAAAACGGAGTGAGACATCTAGAACAACAGGAGCTGTCTGCATCAAAGGGGCACAGCATCTCCCCCTCTACGCACGTAACATCACCCAGATCATAAGACATCGTAGAGGGTGCTGTCACCCACTGCTATTTTTATCCTGCACTCCTGCAGCCATGCAATACATTAGGTCACTTCCCACACCACATTAAATATGTATTTAGCAGTCAGGGTTATTTGTACAGGACGAAATATGCCAGCACCTCATGACCAAGCAATTCAACCTCAGTCAAACTAACTTCGACTCAAGTTAAATTCAACATGAACCACACGTAGACATATTTGGAGATCTCATTCCAAACAAGACAGTCACCTAAAGCAGGTCACCTGCCAAACCCCATTCCCTATCAGGCTTTTGGGTTTCACCTGTTTACAGCTATTACTGAATAGTCCTGTCTGACTGTAGAAATGAAACCTTGAAACTTACCCTGCCTGATAAACAAGGACTACCTATTTCAGTATCAACTTCAAATAAAAACAGTGATAAACTCAGAGAAAAGAACCTAAAACAGAGAAGGGACATGGGGTGGGGGTATGGGTCAAAAAAAAAAAAAAAAAAGAAGAAAAAGCCAACCTCTGAATGAATATATACAAAACATACACAGAGAAGATAAAGTACAAACCTTGAAGCCTGTTACCTTCAGGAGTTTTTAGGAATGCAATACAGCATAGCTAATCAGTACACTCATTGCAAGGAATATGAAATATTTAATTTGGATCTGTCTGAATTCTGGTCCAAACCATCCTCAATCTTTACAGTCTTACTAGTTTGGTATTCAAGCAAAGGCTCCCCTTTTAAGACTAAAAGGGCTTCCAGGTCCCTACAGAACCTGTCAGCAGTAGATACTGCCACCTGGTGTTAAGAAGTACCTCAGTACCCCAACCCCTAAACCACCCATGACATTTTGTCAGTCAGTTTCTTGTTTCCAGCCCATTGCTGTAAATGGAGCAAAACAGTTTCTCATAAACCCGACCCTGCCATGAACCATGCTAAGGTCAGGGTTGTGCTCAAGAAGAGAAAGGCCAGAAGACACAAGTTAAGACAAGGAAGACCACAAGAAAACTACCCAGCAACAGTATTGTTCCCAGAGCACTGTGCTCCCGTTGTGGTCCTGAGGGAGGCCAACACCTTGCAATCAACTCAAAGAAGCTGTGTTACCCTGAAGCACCTCCTCTGAGAAAAGGGAAACAGTTGCTGTGCAGAAGCGGTGTGTTCGGCAGAACTACACTCTAGGTGTGACCTTGGAGAAGTGCTGGGCTGCTTGGCAACTTTCAAAATACAAGCTTTGGTCATCAAGTATCAGCTACCCACTCTGAACACTTCCAAGGTACTCCACTGCATCACCACTCAACAGCTGGTACTCAGCCTACAGCCAGAAAGGGGCAACATAAATTAGGAAAAAAAAATTTAAATAAAATAGGGTTTGGTGTGTGATTTGGTTTTTAAATTTATCTCATGCTAAGTACTAGCAAATCTTGACTGCTAATTTTTGTTTCATGCGATGCATATAGACACAGAGAACACAAACTGAAAGTCTGCATACTTTCTCAGAAGTCAAGAATCAGTAAGCACTTGGCAAATCTTGTACCTCTGTATGTAATAAGACATAGAATTCTATAGTACATGTACCTTCACACAAGAGAGCATTACATTTTCTACTATTTAAGTAGGAAGTGCCCTGTTTAAAATTCTCAGTGTATTCAGTATCACCCCATTTTTAAAAGGGTGAAGAAATATGCAACTCTGTAGTACAAAAAGTCATCCTGTTCTGCTGGGCTGAGAAAATTCTGGGAACTCCTTCCAAGAAAAGTCACCTAATCTAGCTCAACAACCAGCCAAGAAGCCATGGCTACAGTCAGATTCTTCTTTCTCAGCAGACCACAAACCTAAAACCCAGTCATATTCCACGGATGGAAGCAAGAAACATGGTCTTTCTCTAAATGTTTTTCCAGTAGGTATTTCCTGGCTGCTTGAAGCAGCCGGAGAGCCTCATCTGCCCCATGCTTTCTGCCCATTTAGACAATCACGGAATGGAGTGAACTAGTCATTACTGTTGTGAGCAGCCCTACATTAGAATGAAAAGCAAAAGGGTAGATATGAAATGTCAACTCTGCAATTAGGCTGCCAGCTAGTCTAGTGAAGAAGGAAACATAGCCTGTAGTCATCCATTATGTGAGCTCTATAAGCCCACACAGAAACAGGCATTAAATATTAACTGGGGTCCAGAAATACACGTATTTCTTGAACATTATTTAACAGTTACTCTGCATATACACCTGTAATAGGCAAAACCCCTGAACTCACCATACTCCTATTGAATTTCAGTTCTAAGATGTCCAGAATGTGACTAATTATACTGCAGTTTTACAAATACTACTGCTGAACTCAGGAACGTACACACATACACGTGCGTTTTTATATAGAGTCTGTGATTAGCTTCTAGGAAAAAGAAAATAACTTCTAATAAAATGAAAATTCACCATTCCCTCATCTCACTGACTTGCCCAAAGGAAAAGATGATCTTCACGTCCTACACGTCAGAAGTCTTATTGCTGGCTGCAAAGTCAAACTGCTGGAAGAAAAGCTCTTCAACATGAAACATGTCACATGCCTTTAAATCTCAGATTCCTCCAACAGCCATGACAGCTTCTGCAACTTGACTGGTATGACAGGATTTTGGAATTGCAAGTCTTGCCACACCTTTAACCAAAGTTGGTTAAGCAGTGGTTCTTACGCCTCTAAACATAGAAAACACTGCATAAAATCCAGTCTTCCATGGGAAAATAAAAGACCCGATGGCAACCTTAGGTATTCTCATTGTGGGCTGCCACAGCAAGGCTTCAGCTGGCCTGTAACTCAGTACCACCCACAGCGCTTTCTCTCTTGCGCACATAGATCTCAACTGGACTTCCTATCTTGTGTAGGTAGGGGATGACAGGAATGGCAGGCATATTTGTGGTAGCCAAGTGGGAACACTGAATCACCGAAAAAGTATTCTGGTTGAGAAGTCCAGGCCATGGAGAAGAATGAAGCACCCAGACTCATCATCTTCTCTATATAATACCATGTGTCTACTTATCAAGTTATCTGCCATTTCATATTTGAATTCATACAAACATGCACTTATCAGAACAAGGATAGGTGCAGAAAGAGAAAGACTTTAAGAGTTTGCTTTCTTCCCCTCTCCCACCCTCCTCCCCCTGTAGAAATCCAGCTTCATCATTAGAAAATAAAGTCCCTTCTCCCCAAAAGTTTTAAAAGATTTGTGCAAGGGTCAAGAAGCTGCACAGAACATAATCACAATTCTTCCTTTACTGCAAAGGAGAATTGGTATGAAGGATCAAATCATTCAATATAAGTTGCGCCAGGGAAGGTTCAGGTTGGAGATGAGGAGAAAATTCTTCTCGGAAAGGGTGGTCGGGCATTGGAACGGGTTGCCCAGGGAGGGGGTGGAGTCACCATCCCTGAGGGTGTTTAAGGAAAGGTTGGATGTGGTACTTAGGGACGTGGTTTAGTGGGTAATAGGTGGTGGGGCGATGGTTGGACCAGATGATCCTTGAGGTCACTTCCAACCTTAATGATTCTATTCTATTCTAACATTACACAAAAGAATAATGTTGTACAGGAAAAATCATTACATTGACCAAGCTACCAGCTGAAGTGGAAGAAAAATGCTGTTCCTTCAGTTCAGCCACATCAGGCGCTGGCCAGGCCTATCTGTGGAATGGACATGCCATGGAACTGTCTTCTCATGTAGGTTACTGGGCTCAGCCCTATGCCTGCATTTTTGGGTACATAAAGCACTAGTATTCCCAGCGCGTTACCTTCCTTGGTAGGAAATTCTACTTAAAATTTGGCAATTGAAAGCATACTGAAGAAGTATGCTTGTCACCAAACACGCCAAATAAAATATTGGGACAAAGTTGGGAATGTCAAAGCTAAAAAAAGAGATAAGCTCAATATGACCCATCAACGTGCACTTGCAGCACAGAAAACCAACAGTATCCTGCACCACATCACAAAAAGCATGACCAGCAGGTCAAGGGATGTCATTTTCCAACTCCACTCCGCCCTCCTGAGACCCCACCTGGAGTACTGCATCCAACTCCGGGGTCCCCAGTACAGGAAAGACATGGAGCTGCTGGAGCGAGTCAAGAGGAGGCCACAGAGTTGATCAGAGGGTTGGAGCACCTCTCCTATGAGGACAGGCTGAGAGATTTGGGCTTGTTCAGCCTGGAGAAGAGAAGGCTCCAGGGAGACCTTATGGCAGCCTTCCAGTACTTAAAAGTGGCCTACAGGAAAGCCAGAGAGGGGCTGTTTATAAGGGCATGGAGCAATAGGACAAGGGGTAATGGGTTTAAGATTAAGGAGGGAAGATTTAGATTAGATATTGGGAAGGAATTCTTTACTGTGAGGGTGGTGGGGCACTGGAACAGGTTGCCCAGAGAAGCTGTGGAGGCCCCATCCCTGGCAGTGTTCAAGGCCAGGTTGGATGGGGCTTTGGGCAACCTGGTCTAGTGGAGGGCGTCCCTGCCCATGGCAGGGGGGCTGGAACTAGATGATCTTTGAGGTCCTTTCCAAAGCAAACTGATTCTGTGATTCTATAAAACTGCTAGAAACTGCAGTTCCAACATGAGGAACATCAGTCTCCCTGCTTTGGTTTCATTCTACACACATTTCTGCTGGGTATAAAAAGATGAGACAGATCTTGGTGGTGAGAGACCACCAAACTACTAGGTCCCTAGCATACATTATGCCTTAAATTTAAATTAATTTTTCTTCAGTATGGAAATTATTTTCCTTATAGATAAATGCAATCATATTCATGCTTTTATTTTTACATTAAATAGAAAATAAAAGGAAACTGCACCACCACAGCTATTCTTTTAGAGCAAGAACAAAAGCTATTCATGTATCAAATGCATACTGGCAACACACTGTTCAGCAGCAGTAAGAATAAACACATTCACTAACCATTAGGATCTTCCGGCTGCCAAGACAGACTGCGAATGTCTCAAAAAACCATTGATAAATCACCGAGTACTGAAAACTCTGAAAAGCAATTGTCCTGCTTTTGCTTGTTGTTCAGCCCAGCTACAAAATGTGCCAGTTCCTTAACAATGGCTGTCAACAAAGCTTTAGAGTCACAGGCAAAACATAAGAACTAATTCATGTGTAGCTTGTTCTTTACAAATGTTGACTTGAATGGAAAATTTGTTGTTTCATGATGGACACATACATTGAGAAAAGTAAAGCTGCACTCAGCATGTTATGGAGGTAAATTATGGAATACACCAATAACCAAACACAGTGTTTTAGTTTTCCAGTACTATTCAAGTATAGTGCAACAGGAAAACAAAACAAAAACAATCACAAAACAAAAAAACGCCCCCACACAAACAAAAACCACACACACAAAACCCAACATACACAAAAAAACCAACCCAAAACCAACGAGGCACTTGCCTTCAGGAGTTCCTTCTCCACAGAACAAACCCAGAATACTAATGAATACTTACTGCTCTTGTGCTTCCCTATCCCAAATAAAGTATACATTTAGGAATGACAAGTGCTTCCCAAAACAAGGGAAATCTAGAAAGAGATTTTAAAAATAATCACACTGGACTTCAGTAATTCCTGCAGTCACTTTCACAGTGACACTAGAATTGACAGTTGACATTAAAACCAATACATCATACTAGGAAGAGGAGTATAGGTAAGCCAGGGGGCTGGATAAGAAGCATAGGAGTAGCAGAACAATTCTGCTTGGGGAAAACAAACAAAACCTACCAAGACATACAAAAAAAGTACATTTGGGATACAGACTAAGAGGTAGCAGAACAACCTGTCACAAGACAGAAATCAGGAAAAACACTAAGTTACTGCCAGAGGGCAAGAGCTGGGAAAAAAACTGATGGGAAGCTGGGGGGAGGATGGAAGAGAAGTTGTGGGAGTGAATTTGACTGAGAATCCACCAAAATCCAGACATAAAATTCAAAGATGCAACGATGCATAGAGAATAGGATCATTTTATTAAAAGTATGCTAGACAGAACTAAAGTCAAGCTCATAGAATAGTTCCAGTCATGATGAGGGAGCTATTTCATATTAACAGGATTAGCACTTCTGGCATGCTTTAGAGAAAGAGGGCTCAGAATTTAGCAATAGCTGCTTACAGGAAGTGGCAGGAAAGAAGAGTGAGAAGAGACCATAGGTAGACCAAGCTTATGGGATGAGACTGGTGACAGCAACAGCAAAGTCAACAGACTGATGTATTAGCCCACATTCTCCAATTTTAAAGGAGAGACTATGAAAGCCTGAAAGCTGGGAAAGCAGAAGGCCAGAGTATGAAAAATCACGAAGATGAAAACATAAGGAGAATGAGGAACTGACAGCAAATCCTGCATAAGTAGAAAAAACAAATACTGGCAGAAGCCAGTGAGAGAGAGGTTTAAGAACCACTGCACACAGCCAGTAAAATCCAATGCAGTTGCATGGTAATACAACCAGCAGATTCAAAAAGGTTTTAGACCATGTGACAGAGTCCAACACTAAATAGACACTAGAAGAACTAGCCAGGGATGTATGTATCCCTAGTACAACAGTTCTGTATGATAGGGATACTTACGCTGAGAACAAACTACTCCCAGCGGCTGTGCCCAGCAGCATCTGCTCCGGGTGGAGACCCAGCACCTGTTGTTGCTGGAGTCACACACAGTCCTGAGCCAGCTGGTCCAATCCAGTGGAGAATTTATGTTCTTCATTTGAGTTCCAGCTCCACCAAGCAGTATCTTATACCTTTTCTCTCATAATGATAAAAGTGAGAAAAACATGAAAGTACCACCCCAAAATAGGAACTGACAAAGAAGGTAGTGCTAGAGCAAGTTTATGCTGTGTAGGGAACAACCACTAAATGAGAAAGGTAATCACAACAGAATGCAGAGAGGTTCAAATAGAGGGAAGCAATTAAACACTGTCGTTACTTTATCAATACTTGTGTAACCATGTAATGCTCAGAGGACCATCACCCACCTATAACAGGTACCAAGCACAACCAGAGCACTCTGTTCAATATTCTCAGAGCACCAGGCATGCATGGTCCGGTGGTGGCTCCCACACCCAAAACAAAGACAGCCACAGATTTAGTATTTTCCCCATCTATCTGCATAACAAGAGTAAAGCATTCTACTAATAACCTGTATTACCAAAATCCTTAAGGAGTTACCCTGGGGCAATCATCCTTTGTCAGCTTCTGACCAGAAAGAATACAAATTCAGCCTTTCAAACATAAACATTCCCCTCTGGGTGGGGGGCAACAGGAATGGAAATTCTGTAGGTGCTAGGCACGCACTTTAGAAGTGACTACAGGAACAATGATTAGAATTACACTGGTTATCTGTAGGATCATTCAATCATGAAAACTGGCTGATATCGCCATGAAGAGCAGTAACATTTGATGGAAAAGAAGTTCTGTTTCATATGAGAACACAATTAAAGCCATACTAAGGACATAATAAGAATAGAGAGAGGACAAAAATCCAGAGAAAACTTTCTGTACCCAAATGCCTTTGTTGTTAGGAGACTGCATGAGGCTTGACAGCAAGAGAAAGTCAGTTTCTCTAATGTTATTGCTACCCATCATTGCAGTCAGCGCAGTAAGGTAGAAGTTACATTACCTGCAATCTCAAACAATACAAACTCTCCTCAGAGATACCTCCCAGCTGAGAGAAAAGGGGATTTCATGAATTGACCCACACAGTGATGTGACTTTAGTTAAAAAATAAAATAATCATCTTGTGTTAATTACAAGCAAAAAAGATACAGAACAGGTTATCACCAAAAAATTTCCCAAGAACCCTCAGGAAATTGCCCAGAACACAACATCCAGAAAACACACTCCTATATGCATTCAGAAAGGGTAATTAGTATAACGAACAAAAGAATTGTGCAAATTAATGAAGGAGCTAAGCAATTTAAATCACAGTCCATTCATTCTCTCCTTTTTCAGAGAAGGATGAAGGAAACCTACATGGCATATTAAGCAGTTAGTTCTTGAATTACAAAGTATATCATGCCAAAATCATTGCAAATAGTGAGTCTTCAGACATGAGAAAGCAGACTGGAAGTTAAAATACGCATAACATTGAAAGTTAAGAGAAACAGAAAACAAAACAAAAAATCCACAAAACACTCTGGCAGCCAAACATCTGTCACAAGATTAAATCTATGCTCCAGTGGTATTTCAGATTTCCATCCCCACTGTACTCTCCATTTCCAGAAGGACAGGATTTGTCTGACAGCAGCTGATGGACAAGGAAAAAAGGCAGACTAAGAAGCTTTTATAATTCACAAAGTCAGGACTATTGAGAGTATCAGTGATACTCTGCTTTGCAATGTTTAGATTGCAGCCCTCATTGCTTTACAAAAAATGGGACAGAGGGTGCTAAAGAAGGAAGGCCCCAACACCAGCCACTGTTTCCATCAACACCTGACTGGAAATACTCAGGTCTGCACTGCAATTACAGTAAAGACACAGATACCTTTAAAAGAACTTTGATTCCCCTTCTAGCAAAAGGAGCACTAGATGGTGCTACATCCGTATTGCTATCTTTACGCTCTCAGATGAACGGTAGCAGCAAGAAAAGTCCAAAGAAAAAAACCACAAACAGGACAAGATAGGTGCCTCACACATGCAGTAGCTGAGTGCCATTTCCATATCCTACAGTCCTGCCCCACAGTCTCCCAACCTCAGAACCTGAGTCTCCTTCCACCCATTTACCTGTAGGAGCTTCACAAGCGATAGCCATAGAAACTCTGAGCCAGGCTACATTGAACTTTTCTCTTAAATCTTGCTAACAAAAACGAAAAGGAAGTAATAATTATGAAAATTATGTAAATAAATCTATCTACTGAAGCAGCTACTGAATCTATTTTCTGGTTAAATACTATTAGAGTTTAGAAAATCCATGTTCCACCAGTAACTTTTACACTTTATTTTCCAATTAATCAATTGCCCTATTTCATTTGTCCTTCTTTGCCCAAATTAGCACAGATTCAGAAGCATCTACTTCCACAGGTGTAACACTTCAGTTATAGCAACTATGAGTTTTGGATCACTTTACTACCAAATTCAGGCGGTAAGAAGTCTTGTAGGGTGCTGTGCCCCACTCAGAGGTAACATTGGTTTAAGTTACCTCTCACCTCACTGTTTCTTGTCACCCAGGCCCACACCTAGAGTGTTCATTCCCTCTGTTATGCCAACATAACTGCTTTTAGGCCACACAGTAGAACAGAATAGAGGTGTGACCCAGCTAAAAAGTAACCCCCATCTCCCCTCTGCCACAAAAGGAAAGAAGGATTCTATCCAGATCAGTTGCTTAAAACACCTCCAGTTGCACTCCCACAGAAATCTGTGCAAGCACAATTCTGGGGTGGTTTGAGGACAGGAAATGTTTAAGCCAACCAAGAAAACACACTTAGAACAACCAGGACATACAATGCACCTTCAGCTACATTACATTTGCTTTCAAGTCCCAGGCAGCAAAGACCGTGCTGACAACTAAAGAACTCTCTACTTAACTAAACTCTCAACTCTCAACTAAACTATACTCTCAACTAAAGTGCGCCTCTACTTCCAGCGAACAGAACTGGGGTGGAAGCAGCAAGAATTTAAAATTCTTTGAGCACCGACAGCCTTCCTGAAAGTCAGATAACAAAATGTGCACATCATATCATTTGCTCTTACACTTAAGTCATGTCAGGGACAATTCCAATTACATCATCATTAGCTGGTTACATTTCAGAAAGCATCACCACACAGCACTGACTCAGTTTTAGTCTTGTTTCAAGCCTTTACTTACAAGAATTTTTGCAGATAACTTTCACAATAGGCTCTAGGTGTTAATCTTAGACCAGAAGAAAATAGATTGCTGAATTTGAATATGCCTGCTCTAGGATGAGTCAAGGCTTGGCATCAGAAGAAAAATTATGGTATATGCAGACTTGATGAGCAATTTCTTCCCCACAAACAGTTTAAAAGTGCAAAAAGTACTAACCTGTCAGCGGATCTGCACAAGGTCTTCATGTGAAAGCCTCTGACAATCCTAATTCCTTTGCAAGTATTTCTCTTCCTGTTTGTTTCAAAAAGTATAAGCTGCACACAAACACGTACTACCGACAGATTTTATAGAGGAAGTATGAAACCAGTTGCTAACTCCCAGTCTACATCCTTTGCCACCTTTAAAAGGCACAGCAAAGAGCTGAAACTCAGAAAAATCCATTTAAAAAAAGAAAAAATCCAAAGAAAACAAAGCCATCCAATCAAAGAAAGTGCCACTATTTCTACTGCAAGTTTTACCATGCTGTCTCCAGGTTACAAACAGTACAAATTTGCTGCTGCAGAACAGCTAATACACAAAAAAGCATTATAGGCTCGATCAGGAAACCACACATCTGACAACTAAGCAAGAAGAAAAAGATGCAGAAACTACAGCAGACTTGAAAGAGGGTGAGGCAGGAAGACATGCACTGACCTCCATTTAGCAAAAACTACTTCTAAAAATTAAAAAAGGAAGATGGAGTTTGTCTTGCCTTTCAAGAAACTATAATCAAGAATGCATCTTGACTCATGAAAGAAGGTAGTTGTCTCAGCTTGTAGTCAGAAACAGAAAAACAAAGTTCGTATCTTCCTGTTACCAGGGGAGGGAGGGGAAAGGTGACAGGACACAGCCAACAGAACAGTTTGCAAGAAAGATCAGTCTGCAAGGGGCCTGGAAAAACAGAGTTATGCTACCAGGAATGCATCTAGGTAATGTATAGAGTTTCTGGTCTACCTACCAAGCAAATACCTACCTGGTAGTCAAGAGAGCAACCTGTTTATACACTAACCAGTTAAAGAGTTCTAAACCTCTGAAGACAAGGGAGTAGGAATGGGGTGTAAGTTTCTGTTAACACAACATGTTCAGTGGGTTGCTTTTTTTTCAGAATATTAACCTTTATCCCAACACAGCAGTTGGGCTGAGCAAAAGTTAAGGCATACTACAAATACATCTGTGAATATTCACCATTAACTAGTACTCTGATCTACAGAGAATTCTAGAAATGGCTGGAAGTAACACAGCATAAAGATATCTTGCAGCCAGTTAGAATGGCCCCAGTCTTATTTCTGTTTTTCTCAGCTCTCTCATTTCTCCCTCCTGAAAACTCAGCTGACTCCTCAAACATTCCCAAAAGACCTTGGAACTGAGAAGGTCACTTTAACCTAAAAGCTTCACAGCTCAGCGAACAATCCATGCATTTGGCATGGAAACTGCCTGTCATTTCGTGGCCTTATCCATGACTAAACTGAGTTACAGTGATTATTCAAACAAAAAAAATTGGATCAGCTGACCACATCACTAAGAATCAAATTCTATTTAAAATACCATACTTAAACACATATTCCATTTATTTGTATGAACTCTATAATAAAAAGGCACTTAACCTTTCATACAAGCATACAGAAGCAGCTGTTCCTTTTTACATTAACTTTCATAGTTTCAGAGCTAATGTGACAAAAATTGAATAGATTTGAGAAGCAAAAATATGTACAGTCAAAACATGATGTTATACTGTTTCTCCCATCCCACAAAGCAATTCTCACATCAACACAAAAATCTAAATTATGTTGAACATTAGGACAACTATTCCATAATTTTAAGCTGCTGTATTTCCTTTCCCTCATTCCTGACTTTCAGTTGGTTTATTTTCCAAAACTCCAAATGGTTCAATTTCCCAAGCACATAAATATAGTATCCTAGTTTCATAGCTGTCACTGGTCAAGCCTATTTGCAAGAGCCTTAAACCTTACAAAGTGCTTTCATTGAAAATTCAGGTGCTCATGAAATCATTTCTTAAACGAGAAAAAATGCGAACAACAGCAGCAGCGTTGTCTATGAATCAGATATTTCACCAACAGCTTAAGAACAGAAGCGTAGCTACACATCTCCGCATCCTTCCCAAGATAAAAGATTTGACTGCTTACCAGTAATGGTGCAGGCATCTCTGTACTCTCTGCAGTCTGGCACATCATCTTCCACCGCTTCACTTACATACTGCTCTTCGTGAATGCCTGTGTCACAGGCTAGGACTGCATGATTCGACAGCTCCGAAGGAGGCACAGTGGCGGCCAAAGTGCAGTCGTGCAAAGCTGTGGCGTCCAGCTTGGCAGGTTTCACAGGGTTGTACAAACTGCCATCAGGGGGACCAGCACTGGAGACTGGGTCTGGCTGGCAGAAACAGAACTCCTTCTCTTTGCTAGAGTTGGCTCCAAGAAGTCTGCAGAATGCAAAAGAAACAAACGTTCAATTCAAACCATTCCAAACAGCATAAATCAGAATGGATAATTTCTTTTTCCTTAAACATTAGTTTAACCTGACAAATTCAGCAAATACTAAAACCAAAACAGTCTTCACCGAGCACCTGCCTATCTTTGCACCTTGCACAGTCAGGTCAAGTAGGAAAGTGCTATTCCTTGTACAGTGTTATTTACCAATGGCTGACTAAACATCCAGATTTTTGCCTAACCCAACTTAGAGTAAGCACAGTCCATCCACCTTGGCTCATTCACCACCTTTCTCTCACATCAGTCAAGCGAAAGCTCTAGGTAACCCAGCATGCAGCACGAGCCACACCTTGCAGACAGATTGCTCATCACTGGTTGACTTACTGGTACCTCAACATTATCATCATTTGAAACTGACTGACAGCAAACAATACACAAGTTATATAGGACCTTATACTGTAACCCTGCTAGACTTATCGTCTCCACTGGGCCACCCTGCACAGCCTGGCCCTTCACAGCTGGCATCTTTGCTCCCTTTACGAGTAGCCAGTAAATAGAACTCAAGGCGCACTGGGTTAAGGGGGTGACTGTCCACTTATTGCTGCTCCCCAGTGCTCCTCAAACAGGGAACCAAGTCCCTCGAAGACAGGTACAGATGCCCAATGCAAGATTAATTTGGCTAGAGAAGGAAAGAAGAATACCACCTCTATCCAAAAATTTCACCAAACCTTTTGGATAAGGAGCTAAAGGCACTGCAATAGTTGGTGGTATGGTACTGCTTTTGGTTAAGAGCCATGTAAAGAAAGACGTAAATGCTCATTACAGCTAGAAAAGGAAAATACAATCATGGGATCACAGAAAATCAGACTTGGAAAAGGACCTGAAGAGCAGGAAAAGACGACTTTATATATGTAGCAGTCACAAGGCATCAGCAGAGGAACAGGCCACACAAGAACATGCAGACTACATGTTAAAAAGCAGAAAGACAGCCAGACACAAATGCACTGGTCTGCAAGTAGGTGTAGATGCAACTCAATATGCACTTGCAACAACAGAACATGCAACGTTCAATGCTTCCTTGAGAAGCAAAACCACAACAGTTTTCTGAAGAATCCTATGAAAAATATTCTCTTTAATTTCTCAAAAAATTCCAGATAATCTCATTTTGCTGTTATATTCAGCATTTTGGCATCTTATTTTCTGTCATTTCTAGTCAATAACATTACTGCTTTACCAAAGCACGACAGCATTTCTAGGAACCCATCACAAGACTCAGGCATCTGTCTCTAAACTGTCAAGACACAGATTATGGATTGTAGACCTTCTGGGAGGAAAATTCAGAGAAACCTCGCAGCAAAGCTGTAACACTGTACCTGCACCGTCTTTTCTCAACCTTTTTTTCCCCTTTCAGCACAGGTCTAAGAACAAAAAAGCAAAATCCTCTTCCTCTCTCAGAAGGTTTCAACCAAGGAACTTGTTTAAACTGAAATCAGAACACCACAACTGGAAAATGGATGGGAAATGTTAACTCTGGGAAAAAAACAAACCACCCTCACACACAGAATTACATTTCATTATTATATACATTTGTATTTCTGCATGGTATCACTTAACCTGGAAGTAGTTCTCACACTCAGAGGCTCAAAACCTGTATTTTGTAGTGATCATAATAGCTACAGGAACAGATTAAATCAAATGATAGATTTATGATACGATACTCATACAAACGGTACTCTACTGCAGCAGCTGCAGAAAGTTTAACTCAAGTGCTTTAACAGAAAATCTTACAGTTCCCCTGCAGAGCATCCATTATTCCCACACCATCACAGTACGTACCAAAAAGAACAATGGAGTCTCTTGTACCGATTATTTTTAAAATGGACCCCTTTCAAGTGGCTCTTTAGGAATAACAAGATGGAGATTACTGATATTAGAAATTAATTGTTCAAATGAAGTTGGAATTAAAATGCAAATCTTCATTTTCCCCTCTGCACTGAAGACAGAAACAGCTTAAGCGATAAACCAGAAAATATACTGGAAATGAACAGACTGACTGCTTAAAAGGGCTCCATTATGTCCTAGTTGCTACCACACATCTGTGAATCACATTTGTTTTGGGAAACTGTTAGATAAGTCTGTTATGACCAAGGGCATGTCTGGGAGTAAGTAATGAAAACATTGACAGCCTTCTTCAGCTCTTCTTGCCCTCCTCTCCCTTCCTCCCCATGCCCTGCCTTAGCAACTACCGGAAGCCAGAAACATAACAACACTATCAAATAAAATAACGCTGATAACCAAAGCACGGTCTGCGTGTGAAAGTCTTCAAGTGACTTTTGGGAATCTAAGATCTGGTAACTTTTCTGGACACAGTGACATTCAACATTTGACATACCTGATCACCTTTACTCATTCATCCTTTACCTCCCACGTACACCTCACCAAGAACATTTCTAGCCAGAACATTGTAAGTCATGTTAGAAGTTTGTGTTGAATGAGTTTCACCTCTCCTTCTTCACTCAGCTTAACGTTCACCCCAGTAAGGTACTACGGAATCAGTTCTCCCCCCACTGGAAGCCACACTCCAAGTGCTGCTGTCTTGTCAGTGTTAAGAACAAGCGTAGAGATGCACACGTTCAGAAACAAAACAACATCCATGCTCTTCCTTCACACCAGCTGTTTCACTGTTGGCAGTTATGGAAACTATAAACAAAGCAAGCTTGAAAAAACAAACAAGCAACAAAAACCACCCCTGAAACATTCCCACAAGTCAGTCTGCCTGGTCTGCTGCAGAAACCCATGTAAGATCCACATGAGAAAGTCAAGTTCTGGATTAAAGAAGAGAATTTGCCTTGATCATAAGCCCTTCTATCACAAAGGGAAGATGGCAGGCACAAATGTGTATGACTGCTCCCTTTCAGACTTATTTAATATCCTTGATTTCCATACACATAGTGGAAAAACATTGTTCAGACTCTATCAAAGCCATAGAACGCAGTTTGCATGGTCTCTCTTGCAAGGCAAATACTACCACCTAGACCAGGGGCACACTCTTCTCCTTTAAACTTTCATCTAAACCTTCCCATTGCAGAAAAGAAAACCGAACTACAGCTGAACAGTATTTACCAGACTGCCGAAACAGCCATGAAGAGAAACAGACACTGTAGCTACTATACCCATGAAATACGAAAGATTAATATTATTCTTTAGTCAGTCTCCCCTGCATATACAGTGTTCATAAGCAAAGACGATACAAATTGTTGGTGCAGTGTTTTGTATTTATTCCTTCTGACATCCAACAAGAACACATTTTCTAAGTCAAATTATGATTTTTCTTGAAGAAAATGCCACACACTTCATTCTTTCTACACTGTAAACAGCAGCCTGCACACAGGATTTAAATAACTCTTCTATCGAATACAACATCATTTGGCTTTTGCCTCAGTGCCTGTATTGCACCATCTCTACCAGTCTAAACACAGTGACAGTTTGGGGCCAATAAACAGACCTGGGTCTAAAGAAATACTTAATTTGAAGAATTAAGTTCAAAAATTCCAATGTAAAACTGCAAAAAGAGCAAAAATCCCTTTAAGTTTATAATCTAATTGTTTTTAACCAGGTCATTTTATTTTGAAAAAAAGAACCCCATATTTGCAAGCTGTTTGTTAAAAGGCCCTCATTCAAAACTTGTACTTTCTAAGAGCAATGACAAGGACTTGCTCCTACATACCACCTCTGTACAAAACCCAGATTTTGGTCTAACCCAATAAATGTTTAAAATATGGTGTTTGCATGATGACTAGATGAAGAGCTTAAATGCTATAGACACCAAACACCATTGCCACCTAGCAGTACATCTGCACAGTAGTTTGTACTATGACTGCAGCGTAACTAAGACTCAATCCAGAAGTACACTGGGCACTGACTGCAGTGCACCTGTGGCAGCCCAGACTACAAAAGCCAAGTCAAAATTGATTTGTGGTTAGCCAGCAATGCACTCCACTTTTAAAAAAAAGTTACCCAGCTGTGAGTATCTAGGCAAAGCAGTTCAAAGCTAACAGACACATTTACATCAGACAACAGCCAAGATTTGAGGGTTTTGAAGTAAAGGAAAAAAAAAATCCCCACATCGGTCAGCCATTTCTGGGTTCTAGCAATTAAAAAAAGTTAATTGTTTGCAGTGCATTTTGGGGGGAGGGGATAGTGTTTCATACACCACATATTTCATCCAAATGCAAATAAAGTGAACCACTTGCTGTTTCACAGCTATTTGAGATAAAGTTTTTCTGCATTCAGAATTAAACACAACTCAATTCTGAATATAAAGACAAAAAATGAGTTAAACTAATCCTTCTTCCTCTCTGAAAAAGCAATAAAAGACATGGAACTATTCCACCACGTGTCAGTGTTACAGGCCTTGTAACATAACTCTCATCACCATCTTGGATTGCAGCAACAGCGACTTACTGTACTCACAAAAGATCTGAACTCCTACAAGGAACATACTACCCAAAACCCACAGGCTGCACCCTATTGTGATTATTAAGATTTGAAGAATTTTTAGTTCCCTATCTAGCTCAGGTTTTGTGCTTCAAATAATACTTTTATCCATTAGTCAAAAATGGCAGCTTGACCCCTGCAAACATCTGAGAATTTAAAGAAGTATTTCCTTAAAAAAGGGGAAAAGTATCTTTCTAGTGTTTCCACTAAAAGCTTCCCCTTTCTTTCGCATCATCCTTTTCCGATACTCTCATACTTAATTTAACTATTTGGTTTAAAGCCGCAGCACAGTTTTGAAGCAAAGCCATTAACTGTGAGCTAGCTAGGTTATCAGAACAACTTGGTGCACATGAACAATCAATTGCCTTTTGAGTAAAACAGCCTGAAAAATTTCCTCCAAGATGTGCTTCAAATGCAATCTGCTGCCAAACAGGGATGCGAGACATCAAAATAGCCCTGCGGGCTACCTTACTGCAAGGTCATCTGGTGTGTACCCACGACATTTTTCCTCCTTCAGAAAGCTCCAAACTTCACAGGTAAGTGGGACATTCAACCAGGGTGCCAAGCTAAATCTAATCTAAAGGAACCTACCCAAATCAGTAATGAAGATTTATGAAGTTTCAGTGCCAACAACTTTGATCTACCCATCCACCCCTACTGACCAAAGTACTTGCTAATTCAGACCTCAGGGTACCAAGGCACTGAGAGAACTTTCCACTCTTGGCATCTGCCTGGAGCTACAGACCTCTGATCCTGTATTTTCATTTACTAACTACTAACGGATTGTTAAACACTTCAGAGGGTTTCAGGGTGTGCAAATTCCTCCCTTTAATGTACTTGCAAGAGTCCCACCAGAAGTGTACTTCCCTGTTTTGTACATCACTTTGTAAAACGTAGCAGACTTAGTAAAACAGAGGTGCTTAATGGATTTACAAAGTTCTTTAAAAAGAATCCTCAAGCTTTTCATCTACATGAAGAAAAACTTTTTTCAGACACAAAATGCCCCATGTAGACACCAGAGGAAAATCAAAGCCAGTTTATGTCTATCTAACCTGTGAAATAAATTAACATGCTGGCCTGCCCTCAGTAATTCAAAGTCTTCAGACCATGTTACAGAAAACAGTAATTGAATTGACCAGAGGAACTTAGTAAGACTTGCTTCAAGCATTCTCTTTGATTATTTCTTTACAAATTAACGTCTTGCACCTACCAAAGTTAGCATTTTTTTTAACTTAAAAAACAATTTCTTCACAGAGTCAGTGGACTCAAAAGGCAGTCAAAATGCCTACATCCATTTAAACACATTTTGTCAGGCCATAAAGAAACAGTCATTTGCACTAGGTCTGGCTTTCACACACACATATATAATATCACTGTTTAACTTTTAGATAAAGACTGAATTTGATCCCAAATAATTTACTGAGTCGTTTCAATCTTGTCCTGTATTATATACCCTCTCATAAACCATGGGGTCTTATTATCCGCTCAGGAGACAGCTTTTAAGATGCAGAATGCTGACTGCTTAGTTAAACCCCTAACCAGAGGGACATAAACTGTCAAGTGCCACAGACGAACGACAGAATGTGACAAGCATTTTATTTACCTTCAAACACTTCTAACATGAGAAATGGAGTACTTGTACTTATGTGAAGAGATATATTATTTTTACAGCAAATTAAAGGGACAAGCATCTTGGTCAACTCTAGACTACATCCTTATCCAAAGTTTTAAAGTCATTTAAGAACCTTTTAATCAAACGTCTTTCCTAGATTACCCTAGAGGAAACATTGTCTCGTTTTCAGTCACACCAAAGACCTCTGCTACCCCAACGCCACACAGACCCTTCTACTCAAGCCTTATATGACATTCAAGCTATATGCCATGCTGGTTTTTGTTTTTGTTTTTTTCCCCTTTCTCCTCTTCATAGTGGCATTAGGAACTCTTCAGCCTACCCAAATGCAATTTTTTCAGAGAAGTATGAACACCCAGTGGTTATGTCACATGCTACGAAGGATCTTCTCAGGTATATGCCTCCCAAAAGAGGGGCTCTTCTGCCTATGAAACCATTAAAGAATGTTTTCAAGCTAAGGATTTGAAGGGTTTCTACAATCACTTTTTATAAAACCTCATAACCAACAAGTTTTAAGCAGATGAAGGCATACAAAACCAGAACAATACCTGGCTAACTGCCAGCAGCATGGCAATGTCATTTAGATTAAAAATGTCACCACCAGGGAACAAAAGCCAGAATAGCAGCAGCAGTAACCAAAAAGATGCTGAAATTATAGTACAAACATGTAAAGCATAAAACTTTAATCTCAAGGTCCCCAAAGCTGCTGCTGTGACCTTGTTTGACCATTAAGTCATCAATCAAGAATGAGCCATGCCTTTTCAAAAATTAATGCAAATCAAAACATCACAAATAAAAAGCCCCAAAAAGAAAGAAAAACACCCCCATTGCTCTCCACAAACCAAAGTTTCTTACCACTAGGACTTGGCCTTCAAAAGGAGCCCATCAGTTTCTTCTCCTCCCTCAGGCCAAGGGAGAGTAGGAGCATACTGTAAGAGAAGCCCTGGCTTTGACCTTCGCAGCTGTGAGCACACAAGTGTGCTCTCACCCAGCTTTATGTAACACTGCCCCTCTCTGCTCTGAAGTTCCTTGAGGCAAATATTGCCGGGTTCTATAAATAGTTCTTCCTCGTGTAAGGCTCACATTACACTGGGAGCTTTTTACAGCTCCCTCTCCTTTTATTTAATGTAGGCCACCAAACTTGCCCTCTCTGCCTGTGAACAAACAAAACTGAAAACAGTTAAAAATTAGTGCATTCCCTTTCCTGCAGTGCATCACGCCACTGGCTGGGAGATCTTAGCTAGGTATGCTGCGTACCACCACCAGTACAGAGCGCATGAGAACTGCACCTGCAGTCCAAGAAGGAATTCACCAGATAACAAAGCAAAGCTCAGAGGTACGACAGTGCAAGCTACAAACACCTCAAACATGTACTTTCTGCTCTCACCTGTGCACATGCAGGGTGCTCGCTGAGGTAGATCAATACAAGATGGGGCCAAGGGGCACAGTTCAATACTTGAAGAGAAGGAAAGGATCTAATGACTTCAACAAAAACCAAACAAGACACCAAGTCGTTTGGGATGAGGTTGCCATTGTATTTGGCATGTATGAACTCCTGCCACATACACAGCAAATACACAAGCTAAACTATGTGAACATCAGCTTCAGCATGTTAGCAGACTTTCAGAAGATGGGTAAATATTCAATACCACTTTTCCACTAGTTGTGAAAAGCTGTGGGATGATCATAATTTCTCTGAAATGCGGCAGAGGCAGTAACACCACTGTCTCTGCTCTTCAGTCCTGAGCTTGTTTCCCATCCACAGGAAGAAACACCAAGAGTACTTGACCAGAATCAGAACAGAGAAGAGAGGCACAAATGTACTAGATACACACTAACTAGCTACTAGGAAAGACGAAAACAAACGAAAAACTCCAACAACCTTATCGAGCAGTGCTTGGTCTAAGACAGCATGCAGTAAGCAAAGATATTCAAATTAAAATGTTATCATTCCAAGCCAAAGCCCTGATCAGCCAGCCAAGCCATACCTCCTTCCTCAGGACAACACCAAAGAGCAAGGGAAAACAGTGAAAACACCTGAAAGACCATGCTAGAATGGTGGTTCCCCCCATGACTACTGCTGATTAAACAAAGACACTGTCAAGAAATTAGGGCCAAGAGTTTTCGTCAAGTAGCCCTAAACAAAGAACAGACTGACTCAAACCAGATATTTATCATGATTTAGAACCTAGGGGGGATTTTAATCTTGTTTTGTATTACTATTGTTTTTCTCCTATTACGGGAGGATTTTTTTTTTTAGTTTCTCACCCTCCACAATGAATTCCAGTCTACACAGAGTTGGAATAATTTGGATTTTAAAAAAATACTCTTTTTACGGGATTGGAGAAGTGCCATTATTTCAAAATTTAATAGCGATCCTTCGGAAAACATTTACACAAAATATCACGTAACTGAGACTGCTGCTTTTCTTTACTATTTCTTACTGCACAGAGACAGTGAAAGGAGTGAGAGGAACCAGCTAATAGAAGAAAAAATTCCTTGCGAACCACCCTAAAAAAACCCAAACAGAAAACCCAAAAAAATCCACAGACAATACTACTTGCTGTGTCTTGATCCACTTACTTTCAGACTGAGTTTATCACTTTAGACCAAGTTGAAAAATCATATAAAAAGACAATAAAAAAGAAAAAAACAAAACCAAATCAAAACCCAGTCTGTTAACTATGAACATCCCTTTTTTTTTTTTTCAGAAAGTAAGAACAAGTTTCCCAGTGCTGCTGGAAGCAATTTTAAAGATGATTGTTAGGAAGCTTACCTCCAATGACAGTCAGACCACCAATTCCTGCTCTGAGTAAGATGCTAAGATGATCTGCTTTGGCTCACTAGCATCACTGGCCCTCAATCCCTGGCAGCAAAGCCTCTCCATGTGGTCCAGCAACGGCACGATCCAGTGAGAACCTCCCTCGCTCTTCATGGTTGTCTTACAACCCTAAAAATGCACAAGGTTCCTCAGAACCTACCCCACAATTTCTTAACTGACTGATAATATTACTGACATAACTATCCATTTTCTTCTGTCGTCTTTAAGCAGTTATGTATGGGAGCAACACTTTCAGCCATACACTATTATGTTTGAGAAGACATGTGAAAACTGAACCCAGCTCTGTCACGAGCTCTATAATTATAGGCCCTACCTAAAGCTTTGGGCTGGGGGGAAATGAGTATCAGAGCCCTTTTCAGTGAAAAGAAGGGCAGATCTCCAACATTCGTAGATACCTAGGTCTTACAAGTCACTTTAGGTAGCAGTGTTGAGGAGCAACACAAGACTACAAATTCCTAAAGAGCCAGCAGTCCCAGGAGTTATACCAAAGCCTTGGTCACATGGACTTCCCAGCAACTTAGGCATGAGCTGCTGACTTAACAAGGGTGCATCTCAACACCCATCATTCCAACACCAGACTGTTTCCTTTCTGCTTCCACAGAAGGGCTACAAAAGAGAGAAATATCACAGCCTTTCTCAAATGCTACAACGTAGTTTAGTAACTGGCACAATTATTCTGCCAAGTCATTCTTCTGCTTATGAAGTTTGTCTGTAAACATCAGGAATGAAACAGGAAAATAAGAATTCGCTGTTTTAAGGCTGCTCTTTATTCCCAGTATATTACCATATACATGTGTCTGTGTTCTTGGGAACCTAGAAATGTTTATCTTAACAACAGGCTGTGGAATTTTAGGAAACTGAGCCAGTTATCCATGGCTTAGTGCCATTAAAGTCAAAGTCACACTTGCAAAGATTTTGAAACAGATTTTTTTAGAAAATTCCAGGGACATTAGCATGAACATGGCAAGAGCAATGCTATGATAGTCTTTAATCAAAACAGAACAACAATAAAAGTCTGCTTAGAAGGGAGAACTACAGAAGAGCACAAGCTAAGGGGTAAAAATGCAAATTAAATGTAATACATGTTTAGTCTGCAAATGAAGCAAAAAACATAACTATCTTTCTTAATTACGCAATAAAGTTGAAAACCAGCATTGAGGCTTCCTCTGAAGGACCACAAAAAAAAATAAAATCTGAAGTAACTCAAATACAGACAGATCAAATGGCTCCAAACAACTGAGAAACTGATTTTGGAAAATAATTGCAATAACCCTTAAACGTGGTACTTCTTGAAGTTGTCCTTGGATAAATTCTTGTATGTGCATACATATTCTCCAAAATGCGCAGCATTGAGCTTCACTTACTCACCAGATCCATGGCACAGGCAGTAAGGCAGCTCTCAACCAAACAGCCCCCTGCCAGCTCCTGTTCTGTCGTAAATCTTTGCTGATGGGGACCTAAAACTACTGGAAGTGGACTAGGCAAGCCAACCCACTTACAATCAGTCAATTCAGTTTCCCACTTATCAGCATGCCTTATGACTTACTCCTATCTTAGCACCCAGTCAGAAAGCATTCTGAATATACCAACAGCCTCAGGCAAACAACCAAGCCAGCTTTCACTAAGGGGAAAGCGGTTCTTTGACAAATTTAATTCCTACATGTCAAGGATTTCCCCCCCACTTCCCCATATGTACTCTACAACTTAACTGGTAGACTGACATTTCTCTTAAAACTTTCTCTGAAAGTAAAACTTTTCACTACAGTATCAAAAGCAACCCTTGCTCAGGCAAGAAGAGGAACTGGACAAATTCGGTAAAATATTACAGCCACATGGTAAAGGTGAAAGTACACGGAACAATAAGTAGGTTTACAAGGTTGGAAAACACAGTATTTGAAGCACCTCTACATTCAACTGAAAAAGTATAAAAACATCACTGTTGTTCCCTCCCCAGTTTGAAAGACAACAAGTACATTATGATGCTTAGAAATGTCTTCCTTCAAAATTTTTTCTCATAAAATAGATTTGGCAGAGCAAAGGTCTTATGAGCTTCAGAACCACAATTAGGATTCATTTTCCTTAACTCATGCACATACTCCATCACAAGCAAAATTGCCAGTACTCAGTTTCTTTAAAGTAACGATAGTATTTACTCAGATTTAAGACTGGAACGTCTTCTGGACTTTCAGTACCCACAGTTATATTTGAAGAAGATTATGAACTTTGACACTGTAAGAAAGTATCACTAAAGCCAAAGTAATTGTCTGCCTCTTTAAAAGACTTTCACATTTTTTTTGCTTGTGCATGAAGCAGCAGGCTTCTGTCAAGGGAGATTCAGATTTCTAGATTGTCCTGCATTTGGCAAAAGGGAAAGCAAGGCCTACAAGTACAATCCTGAATATAACCACAGGATTTCCTGAGAGGAACAGACCTCTTTACCTACTCTGTAAATCCCTTGTGTAGATTGCTCATTTGACATACAAACTCTTACCCAAGCTAAAACAGGTAAAAAGCCAAGATTTGACAGTTGAAGTATAACACTGAAAAGTGCTTTGAGACTGCGCACCCTCAATTTCATTACTTAGCTGGCATTAATTTCAGATTCTCTGTCCAACATGTTCTAGCGACAGACCTCAAAGCTTTATCACACTCCTTTACTGTCAAGAAAGAACATGAAACTCTTCTCGCTATTAAAAAAGGTCTGTGGAACACTTCCTTGCAACTTAGTGTGGCAGACAGGTAAAAGTGAATTTGCTTCAAAGGGTTGCACATCACATCATTAAAAAAGAGCATTTTTAGAGAAATACTTCTATATTCTACATAGGTACTGACTTCCTGAAATGAAGTCAGCCTATTTAACTCCTTCTATGGTTCATGTAGGAAAAACTTTTCATTTAAATTGTCATGCGTTAAGCACAAGCAAGTTGGCATGTTACAATGTATCTGCCCAAGGGTTTGGGGTCCAACAGCATTTTCAGCAAGACACACTGAAATCACATTTAAAAAGCAAGCCAAATAGCAGCAGAGATCTGCAGGCTGTCAATTGCCCCATAAAAGTAATAGCTTTGGCTTGGTTCAATAAATTCTTGGTCATCCTTTTGGTCAGAAGAACATAGCAGTCCAAACATTTCATGCAGCAGTTCAAGCAAAAGACAAGACTGTATTCCAAAGCGAAACCTGCAGTATTTCCCCCACCAGGATGCAGGGAATCAAATGTAGTTATTCCTACTGTAGAGACATGGGTACTACCCTTGCTGTTCTGGATCCAGACTCGGTTTTTCAGAAACACACTGTTTATGTAACTGTACCAAGCGCAGAATTCAGCAAAGACACAACCCCCAGTTTCTACTAAGAACCATTTTCTGTTCTCCTCAGTAAAACATTCTGCTATCACTTTGAAATAGTCACTTTAAAATATTCCATTCTTTTCCCATGTGCTCTTACATTTGGTCCCATGGCCCACAGCAGTAAAGCTCAGTTTTCACACACCTGTCCCTCACCATGGAAACAGAAAAAGGAAGAAAAAACACTGTGCACATACCTGATTTGTATTATTAAATAAAATTCATCATCAAAATAGCCTACTGATAGTCATCATTAGGATGGAATCTTCACAGCCAAAACAGGAAGCACAGTAAGTTTCCCATGACTAAGACCTAGCAGTAATTCCCTTGTAAACTTCCACCATCATCACCACCAGCAACTGACATGTCGAGGCCAAAATAAGCCACCATTCCATATTTAAACAAGGCAGCCAGCTTTTAAGCAGCAATAAGTCTAGCACAGCCACCCTGGGTGAACGTCTTGGCAGTGACAAGCTCCCCCAGAACCTTGCTGGAGCTCTTTCTTTTAAGAGACCCACACGATTTCATTGTAGGTCTGCAATTCCACCACTTCTGCCTTTGCTCCAAGCTGCTCTTCGGTCCAGTCTCCATAGCCACCAAAATCCACACCTGCTGCCTGCACAGCCCCTGCCCAGAGCCCAAGGGATCTCTGTGCAATCCGAGTAAGGCACACTGCCACCTTTTCAGCGGGACGAGCGAGTGCTGAAACATCCTCTTCCTCAGTCTCGCCCTACCTACACTTGCCTGCAGTAGAAACAGGAAGGTTTATAAATAAGCAGGAGGAAAAGGTCAGCAACTTCACTTGGATCCATGAGTTCCTAGGTTAAGATCGGTTGCACAGTAAGCCAGAAGGGCCAGGTGAGAGACCTGTTTTCCCACAACATATGACGAAACTGCATGGGAACAACACAGCACACACCTATACCATCTCCTGCAGAATCCTACTGCCAAATGAGCGCTCATACAGCCACGTCAATACGGAACAGAAGGGTGTTTTACAACTCCCACTATTTTCAATAATCCATGCTAAATCTGCAGTGAAGTAGGAAAAAGTGACACAGAGCAAGTTCAGCAGCAGGTAACAGATCACTTAACTAGCACTACAGTTTGAGGGATTTATTTATTTATTTTTTTTTTAACAAGTTTTCTCTTTCTAACTCAGAACCATAGAATGGTTTGTGTGGGAAGGGACTCAAAGATCATCTAGTTCCAATGCTCCTGCCATTGGTAGGGACAACTTCCACATAACATTGATTTCATAGGTTTCCACTCTTTCTCAAGCTTTACATTGTGTACAGACTTGAAGGCACTCAAAGAACAGAGCTGTAAATTAGCTTTTCAAAGACCCCAATAAAGATACACCAATTTACAGTGCAATTAAGAAACCACACAAAACCACAAACATCTAGCTAGCACAAAGAAGAGTATTTTCTTGCTACTAGAGTGCATATGTGGTTTACTGGAATGGCGTTTAGCTGCAGCAGTAGGTTTCCAAGTTCGGATAGATTTTTTCCTCTTTCCCCTTGCGCAAGTGTATTCTTAGTAGGTAAGAAGCTTGGTTTTGCAGTCATGCATCACAAATATGTCACTAAAGATACCCGAGTCTGTTCTTCTCAGTTCTTGGATTTATTTTTTTTTTAACGATTCTAATTAAAGTAATCTAGATGAACAGCAATGCACAGTAGTAGAACAAATTCCTACAGATGAAGACAGGCAGAGAGTTTATAGAGTTTGAGCATGCTCTACCTGTGCTTCAAGCACACCTGCAGACACTACAGTTGCACAGTGCTGCCTGGTCATTCACAGTGCAAAGTAAGAGGCAACTAGAGAGGACACTGGCCACATCATTCCTATGTTCCCCAGGACAGCTACCAGGCTCAGTGGCAGAGACTTATACACCATCCACCTTTAAAACCAAACATTTAATGGTTAGCTACCATAGTGCAGTTTGCATTCACCACGAGTTCCCCTTGCTGCAACAGGTACTGCCAAAGCCACCAGGTTTTAACCATTACGGTTGGTGTTCTCCAGACAAATTACAAAGTTGTAAAAAAAAAAAAACTTAGCAAGTTTGCAAATTACCCAGAATACATCACAAGTTCTACTTGACACACATGGCAATGGGTAGAAAACACCTGACAAAGCTGAAGTGCCACATGCAGAATTTTTCTACAGTTAAACATCCTACATAGGCAAAGCTGCATCACACAATTAAGTCCAACAAAATCTACAAGACTGCGCATGTGGCACAAGTCAGCCCCTGCACGATAGTCTCAGCAGGACCAATGCCCACCAGTTACAATGAAGAAAGATGAGATTCAGCAAGAACCCGTTCTGACTGGCTGAAGGAAATAAAAAGATACACTTTTAAGAAAGAAAGACAGCCAGAAAGACAGACAGACAGACAAAAGGGTTTTTTCCATATCAGGCAGACACCACCCCCCCAATATGAAGAGACAGTGTGGTGGAACATATAAAACCTAAAAATAAATATTAGAAAGAGAGAAGGCTAATCTTTCATTTCAGCATGCCTGCAAACTTTCGATTACATGGAACATTACTTTATGAAGCACTGGAGCAAGTCAGCCTACCTTACTTTATCTTTGGTGTCCCCACAGCTATGAAATACACATCACTGAAATGCTTTTGTTATGTGGCAGTGTTCCCAAGTATGTCATTTAGAGAAGTCTCAAACAGCTTTGAATTCCATTCTAAATTCTCTACCTGCAGATTTTATTTGCAAAGATAAACATAAAAGTGAAGAAAAACACATTCACTCAGCCATGCACGGGGAGACTGGAACACTGCGGATGACCTCTGAGTTTAGCACTAAAACAAAACAGATTAAAAAACAATTGATGGAAGGGAGGAAGGAGGAAAGCATGGCAATGTATTTAGGGGAGTCTCACTAACTATTTTGCACCAGGAAAAAACCTAGCACCTTTCCTGCCCCAAGCTTATAATGTAGCACATAATCATGTAAAATGGTGGCCCCTCTTATGTTTTGTGCTATTTTTCCATCTCAGCTGTCTTTTTGTACAATAGTTCTGTGAATAAAAAAAGATCAAATTGAAGTTGAAGAGTTTTTTTTAAATATTAAATTTTAAATATTAAAAAGCTGCCTGTAGCTGCGTATCATGGTCAAATTAAAGGTTCCACAATTTATAGCAATTTTCTTTTTCAGTGGCTTTGCTGTCTGCATCACCCTTTCCTGGTTACTGTGTAATCAAGAAAGTCTTGCCTATAAGCAAACGCAGTGTACAAATTAATGTAACTCTCACTTCATCCAAATCATCTCGAGTCAGAGCCTTTCTACTAATGCATAGTGAAGAACAGCACTTCTCAGATTCACTCTAGTTAAAAGGTGTCAGTTTGTTGAGATCCAGGCAGCTTTTGAACATCATCACAGTGAAAAAGGAAGTTTCCCCCCCAAGCAATTCTACCAATTTTCTAACACAGAGATTATTCCTAGCCAAAGACAGGCTAACAAACCTGAGAAACATGCCTTTTCTTTGCAAGTTAAAGGAAATAACAACTTAATCAAAAAAAGAAAGAACAGTTAGGAATTAAAGGTACCTTTTTTCCCCCCTTCCCATTCTAAACCACTGGCAGCTCCCTTTTACAGCTCTCCACCAGGACTCCGTCCCTCAGTGACGCTAAGAACCAGACTGCTAAAAATAGCTTCTCAACTACAAGACATACACATTATTAGCAGAAAACATTTCTGCAGACCTAGTAACAGCCCCACAGCTCAGTGTGATGACATGAGATACTGAAGAGGCAGACTAAAGAATGGTTTGTCAAGTTTGGGAAGTCTGCATGCCCATCAGAGAACACATTCCAGCCCCACCCCACCCCCTGCCAGGGGATACACGCTTTACAGGCAATCTCAAAAAATTGTATTGAAAATGTCTTTTTTTTTTTTTTGCATTACAAGCAACACTAACTGTAAAATCTGAACATGCTAGAAACACATTGATAATCTCAAGTATACTTAAAATATATTATTAGTTTGCAATTCAGCAGTTTTCCATGGTTGCTTGCTGGAGGTCTTTATAAGCAAAACGTAATAACGCACATGACATTTCGTAGGCAAGTGCAATACTCTCAACACTCAAAGTTATTTTTCTCACTATAGAACAGTAATAAACCAGAGCGATTAAAAGGCTTCTCCAGGTCACTTTTATATGGATAACTGTGTTGAGGGTTCTGTTGCTTCATTGTATCCCAAGATAAATGCACGTGAGATTCTCCATGACCCAAAGTTTGGAGCTACTGAATTAAAGGGCAGTTAAAGTCTCAAAAAGGCATACAAGGCATGTTTAAATCAAACCTTGAGAAGAGAATAATTTGATAGCACTTCATGCAATGAAAGAGTGTTTTAACACTAAAAATACCCAGTTGTTTGTTCCTTTATATCTCTAGAACTGAGTTCTCAAGTTTAACAGCAAGAATTTACTGGAATAAGGAATCCGTCTGATGTTCCAAAAAGTTGGACATAAAAAACATTTGGTGTGCATTTGGAGAGGTAGTTGTAGCAAAACCTACTTCTAATATGAACAAATCTCAGAGATTGAGGCTGTCCTTCACATAGATGTTCACTCACAGACTTGAGAAGGCCATTTCTTGTCAGTAGCAAAGTAATGCAGTATTGTACAATAGTGACCAAATAGAAGTATTTCCCTCTTTCCCCCTTCAGAAAGTTATTTTATGCTAACCAATAGATTCTATATACTTTTAAATTATGGTAAATGCAAACGTAACCGCGACACGACAAGAAGGTAATGTTCAAACGTTGCATGAAATGGCATTCCACACGATAACTACACTTAAGTGCCATCCAAAATTTTCACGGCATCTTAAAAATAAAAATCATCCTGAGTTACAGCATCTGTATTTGAGGTTTATTAACTAAAAAGACCTTACCATCTCTCAGAAGGACACAGGAGCTAGCAAGACTTTGAAACTTCATACACAAAACTGTCCTCCCTGTATAAACCACAAACTTCTGCAACTTCCACCACTCACTGCTATCAGAGGATAGTACCAGGACTTACTCAAAGTGGATGGAACAACAGAGTTCTTGTGTCATTACAGCAAAAACTCTGCAACCCACCACAAAGAGCCCTGGTCTGACTCTTATTCCTAACCTTATTCTATACAGTTCACAGAAGTTAGCTTTGCCAATGGAGAATTTAAGTAGTGAAACGTTCACCATCAACTTCAATTTTTAAACATGAAAGTGTCCTATTTACTCTGTCTCTGCTTTTGTAAGGATGCTGAGGTATTTTAATTCTTCACATGGAAGACAACAGTAGTTTTCACAGTGACCCTTCCCAAATGATGTCTCCAGTTATACAGTTACAGATCCATAAGCAGTTACATGTCACTGCAATTGCATTAAGGGCTATAATCTTAAGAAGTTTAAGGGTGACATCAACAACACCTACTCCAGACTTTGAACACATGGTTCAGAAGCATTTTTTCTTGTACAGTTAAAACCCCCAGCTGCTTCCAGACCAACAGTACGATTTTTATCTTAAATAAACTCCTGTACAAAGCTGGAGTGATACTTGAAAGCATCTTTTTCTTTTTTTTTTTTAAGTAAAGATTCAGTGTGGGTCATTTTTTCTTTTCGCTAAGCTTATTGCAGATTTTAGCAAAGCAAAACTTTCCATGGCTACGGTAAACATAGCAAATCCACTCATCCATTTGTTTTTCCCATGACACTTTCATCAGAGGGCAAGCCACATCAGTTACACTATGACCTTCCTACTGATGCTATGTTAATGACCATGCCAGAAACAAGATGATTTCTGAACCAGGTTAAAAATTACTGCGCTGTTGATGTACTAGCTGTAATTTGAAGTTACAGTATTGGGAAATGTGCAAGTAAACTAATGTTTAGGCCCAACTTAAAAGGGGAAAAATAGTAGAAATCCCAGTGAACTTGCGTCTTTAAGAGGCAAAGTAAAGACGCTGCCAATTCAAGATAAACACTTCAACTCAAGTTTGTTCTCTTTTGTTTTGTTTTATATTGCAAGGAGGGCACTGAGAGGGTGATTCACCTGAATTAACTTCCCTGCTTTCCTCTCAACTTTGAGACACAAGCATTTTCCCTACCGCATTAGTTCTATCCTCTCACCACTTCAAGACCTTCACTTGCAAAGGAAAAGCCAGGTTCAAAAGTTGCCAACGGTTCTCAGCAACCGGAAGGATATCCTGACCAGAGCCACTACTCATTTCACCGTCCCAGTCAGAGCTACTAGGAGCAGTACCAAACAAGTTTACTGAAGACTCCACTGAAAAGTAGTTAAACCAGAACTCTGAGTTCTTTCACTCTCCCTGGCACAGTTTGGTGTAGCTGTACAGTAGTGGTTGCCAATGTGCTGCGTTTCCTGAGAATGAAGAGTAGGGTTAAGGGAGGGAAGCAAACAAACAATCTGGCCAGGAACAAATAAAAATAAGCTCAAGGTCTGTTATATCAATACATGTCTAAATTAGAGTTTCCACATGATATATGAGCTATCTATATTAAGCTTCCCAGGCCAGTCTTCCACTAAATTAAGCTCTTGAGTGGCTTAAAGTTCACATGATTTTTAGAGCCTAACTAGGCAGCTATTCTTTCTGCATCTTCTATATTGAAGTTTGTCAACTACATTCTTCCACTTCAGTTCCAGCTCCCTAATGAAACTTTACATGCATAAAGTTAAATGACATCAAAAAATATATTTCATCTCTTTTAGAGCAAAAGGATTTCAGAATGAGCTGGGATCAAAGGGAACTACCACAGTTAATGATGAAAATAGTTTTAGTATTTAAAAATCTAACATGGAAACTGTAAGATGAAATACACTCCTATCACTTCTAATCCTCAGGTTTTCCCAGTAATTTCTGTATAGCCCCACGATGACTAATAATGATTTGAAGACAAGCTGTACTGCTCTAAAAGGCCACAAATCCACCTCAGTCTTCAATTTCATATTTGAAACAAGTTGTCTCAGAATAATTCCAGCTAAACTCCTAATTAGGAAGGCTAGTAAGTGTATTATAATATTAGTTGCAATACTTTCAGTTCCATTTAAAGACTTAATCTGAAGTTCTTCTGTTTTCTTGCTAGTCTGCCAAGACTGTAAGTTTTAGTACAGAGCTACCCTTTGCTTTTATCCAAGCCCCTTTCCCACACGCAGAACCAGACTGCCCACTGAATGAGACCTCTTGACTGCAGGGCAGTTTCTAACAGCACCTTTCACACAGTTTCCTCTGTCTCCAACTTTGCTTCTTAGAGTCTGCGTTAATGCCATGTTTTGGGACACAGTTCACCAGAAAGAACAAAACTGATTCCCATTGCAGTCCATGCCATAGGAGTACCTACATTAAACAGCAATTCCTGAGATACACAATGGGGGAGAAGGGGGAAGGGGAAGAATAAATAAAAGCTTGTTGAAAATATTTGATTTTAACATGTGTTAACAGGCAGGTGTTCCTCTGTATTTCAGACATAAATAAAAATAGTGCGGACAAATTCTGAGCCACTCTGTGATAAATATAAGCACCTCACTGGAAGTAGGCTTAACAGAAAGAAACAAGAAGCATGGGTAAGTTAAGAGAACAATAAAATATGAACAAAAGAATACTAACCCTTTGTATTCACTGTACCTTTGCATTCTTTATCAGGTGGTGAAACAGGAATTTACAAGAGGAAAAAGCAAGCCATACATAAATGAACAAGAAAAATCCATCAGATGTATTCCACTCAAGAACACTTGAGATTTTTTCAGTTTGATCCCTACAGACAAGGGCTCCTACTAGAATTTAAGTGCCCTTCGGTTGCAATCTAATCCTACCTGAACTAGTGGCGACAGAGAAGGAGAAGAATAAGAAGAGCTAACAAGAAGGGTATTCTTTCTGCCTGATATGAACTGCATCTTTGTCCAGCTACAATTACGCTCCCATAATTCACAAAGTCCTGTTACAGATACTAACAACTCCTCAAAAACATCTCATGCCCTTCCCTGTGCTTTTCTACAACACTCTAAGAACAGCTGCAGCACTGAGATTTTTGAGTGTGTTAAAGATTTTAGGTACTGCAGGTAGTGTCTGTCCAAAACATTTTTATAAAGTTTTAAAATCTAAAGATTTTGATTAAGAAATGTCAAGTTCCTTCAAGTCAGTCAATCACAGAGCAAAGAACAGTTATTACAGGCATTGTTCCAAACCTAGAAAGCTCCCAACCATGGCACGGCCCTTTAAACTATTTTGTCCCCAAGAAGAAATAGGGTTTGTAACAAAGAGCATATGAAAAAGTTAAACTTGATTTTTTGTTTTAACTTGATTAGAAGCAATTGCCAAAATTTTTTTTTTTTTTTTTTTACAAATTCACTAAACCTACTCATTCTTTTACCACAGTTCAGACACAGCCAAGCTGTGGAGTAGTAAAAAGAATTGGTAAATTACAAATATTATGACATTAAAATGAATTGTTAAGTAAACAAATCCACATTAACAGTGAGGGGAGGAGGTGATCCAAACAGCTTTCCCACTTTCCAGCCACCAGAATATAAGCATGTAACTCTCCAACAGCAAGCTAATATTCCAGAGCCATTGAGATTTAAAAAATTATTCTTGAAAAAGAGTTCTATGAAGAAAATAGTTCATACTACCCCGAATTAATGCATTATTTTTTAACCATTTTGCTTTCTTCGGTTTTAAAGTTCTGGCTTCAAAATTAAATAAAGATAAGAAAAGCAAACTCAAACTATATCCAGAAAGTGAGCTTAATAAAATGATGACATCCCCAGCACAAGCTTTCCTGTGTTTCAAAGGAAACACTCATGCCTAAGCTCCTCATTGTAGGAATTTCCATTTTAACAACAGAACGAAGTCCAGGATACCAATTAGACAGACACTACTAATAGCATACTTCAGTGAGTAGGCTTAAAGTTACCAAAGTATCTATCAGCACATATAAAGATTAATACACATGGCATATAAGCACATCCTGCCTCTGATGCTCCAGGACTGCCAGCAGAAATCAGTGAGAAATGACTTGTCCCATGTAATATAAGACAATACGAGTATCCGAAATAACTGCAATTTTTGCAGCCGAAAGCCTGAGAAACTGTGCAAGTAATTTGGCTTGCACTGATCTGCCTGCTCCTATCACTGCATTTGTTTAATAATATCATGACTTAAGACACCTGATGCCCAAAGCAGTTTCATTTGTAACCTTAGAAGTATTAGCTACCTTAGATTCCTTATGTTTTATCCTTAAAATAAAAACAAGACCCCAAACCACCCAAACTTACAGTGGCAGCATTTTAAATAATGTAGCAGTTTACTAGGACTAACTTTAGACCTTGAGGTGGTGAGAGAAAAAGCAGCCACAGTAAACAGCGACCCTTGACCCCATTCAAGCACAATACACTTTCGATGCCCTACTTTTGCACGTCAAAGCTTAAGTCTTTCCCCCTGCCCCACCGGAACAAAACCTGCATCTGACAACGCAACAGCAGCTCAGCTCAGCATTATTTGAGAAAGAGGCCAGGCAGCATTATGCAGCGCAGTAACTGAAAAACAGCATTCAACTAAACTGCAGAGTAAGGGAATCTGAAAAGTACTAAAGCAGCATTTGCCGTATTCCCTGCCTCTGTCTGCATTAATTTAAAACATAGCTAGCAATGCTTCTGCACACGCACTACATCAGTGCTACCTCCAAAGCTCTGCTGTAAGAGGGACAAACAGTGTATCAGGGATTACAGCTCCATAGCAACCATTGCTGTACCTGGTTTTCAACTCTTTTTGCTCTTGATCATCTGCACAGCATTCTTCTTTTCCTGAGCCTCCTTTTCGCCTCCAGAATTTCACCATTTGGCTAGCTGGCTTGCTTTAAGTGTCGCTTCTATTTGTGTTTCCCCCACATGAACAGTTCTTGATGCTGTAAGGTCATTTGAATGCAATTGTAACTTTGGCTCATGCACAAGTTTCCTCGCCCTCTCTTGGCAGAGCAGTTACACAAACTACCAAACTGAGTCAAAGAGAAAGGGTTAGACGACTCCTCTCCTCAGACCGCTGCATTAAAATCTTCATCTTTTGAGTGCATTTTACATTCTTAATCATGTCCAAAATTTTTAGTTTGAGCACAGAGCAGCACAGACATGTATGCAAATACTCTCTGGACAAAATAAACGTCAGCAAATCTTTTCCATTTAAACATCACATAGAAAGCATAAACAAGGAAGCATATACCATCATGAAAGCACTACAAAATGTTTCCAGAGTCTTCACACCAGCAGTAAGATTTATCTATAGAACAAAATAAAGCAGTACTTTAAAACTGCACACATTTCAGAAGACTAAGGTTTTCTGCTGCAAGTCTTGAAACCCTGATGGGAGAACAGAGCTATGAGCTCATCTGGCAATCACACAAGTACTCCCACAAATTAAACCCCATTTCGCTTAAATTATCCTCCAAAGGCAAGCCAGTCATGAACTTTGCCCTCCTCAAAATGGCATTTTTATAAAGTGCATGAGCTGCCACTTCAGCAAACTTCAAGTTTTAAGAATTTGGAAATAATTTATCATTCCTTAAGGAAACTATTGAACGATTTCCTTTCTTAATTTCTCCTCCAAGACAGATCACAACAGTTGTTCTCAGACAGCCTCCTGTTACCTCACATTCAAGACAAGCTTATAAATTGCAGCCACCTATTCTACCAGTAGCAGATCTCTGTGGATTGATCCAACTCTCACCGTCAAAACAAAGGATGCATAAACATTGGCTTCCAAGGGTAAGTCTGCACCAGTAACAAACTTCTGAATCTTTGTAGATATGAAACATGACTGACTCCCTCACTGCAAAACCTCTCCAAAACCAGATGCTCCTTCAGACAAAAACGATAATGCAATTTTGAACATCTGTCCTCTGATCTTGCCTATTAGAAGTTACCCTTCCAATAGTGCCTGACTATCGTCATTTTTTAAAATTTCAATTGTAATTATTCAAAAGGCTCACACCTACATCGATGGTTATTTACAGTACTTCCTATTGCATCAATTTTTGGATGCTGACAACCCAACTCTAATCAAAAGATTCCTCATTTTGGAATGCCTTCCTACAATGTGAACCCTTTACACTTGTGCATGTTTTCAGATTTATTTGCATTCAATCATCTTGTTATTCTTCAGTTCAAGACTAAGCATAACTGTATGCTTGGATAATATCCAGCCTTTAAGATACATAAACCGCCAATTACTTTATCAGTGGAGCTGCAGATATTCCCAGTGCCTCTTCACACCACTGTTTTCCTGCAGATTCATGACAGTCCTGACTTAGGCAGTTTTAAGACATTCAAGTGCAAGAACTGTTGTGAGTATCAGGCTGTCATTACAGAAGACTGAAATTCACCATATGGTGACCGGTGGATTTGATGAGGTGATTTAAATTTGCAAGTGTAATTCTATTCCCATGTGCACTTCTATACTTCATATTAAGCTTGAACACAAACACCTTCAACAGGAGAAATTAAGTTTAAGCCTGATAGTGAAGTAACAAGATCTAAAGTAATAATGAATGAAAATATTTCCCTTAAAACTTTTCACTGAGAAAAGTATTGTACCAGTCCTATTATTTCAAATAGGACATCTTCCTATTCCCAAGTTATTTACACCACGTAGTTCCACCGTTCGGGAGATAAATTTATTCCAGTACCATAGAACTTTAAAAGGCAGAGATATAGAAAAATAATTTTTAAAAGAAAAGTTTCTTTTTCTTCCCCAAGAGAGCAAAAAAAAAAAGAAAAAAAAGGAAAGAAATACAGCAGTAAGCCTTCGTAGCAATATGCAAACACAGCACTTCAGTGGTGAAGGAACGGAATAAAATACTCTTAAAAAAGGCTGAAATTTCAGATAAAAATGTTGCTTTTCACCAAGATGCAGAACTAAGAAGAAAAACTTCCTGTTCATATGCTTTGTGTACAAGTTGGGATTTCCACAGATGTTTCCCTGAAATCACAGCACATAAGATATCTTGTGAAAATCCTTCTTTTTTTTTTCATTCATTTTTTTCCAGTTACAAAATTTACTTTTTCTCAGAATTGAGAATTTTTCAACCAACATTTTTCTTTTAGGTTTCCCAATGAGTCCATGTAATTGCCCCCATCCATCTGTCTTGCCTGTGCATCTTTAGCAGCAGGATGATTTGCTGACACTGTAATCAAGAATGAACTGACAATAAGATTATTTATCCTTCGTCAAACTGTGTAACTGTTAGATATTCAGTGAGATAAATTAGGATTTAACTCTACAGCTGACTGGCTACTAAATCTTGTATAGATTTCCTTGGGTTTATTATCTGGCAAAGTCCATTCTGAAACACACATTGTTGCTTTGTATGCAACTGTGAATGTGAATTGTCAGATCAGCATACCTCAGACCTTCAAGGCATTCTACTCCACTCCAATTTAAGTAATTGATTTGTTGTTAAAGGAATAATCAACTATTGATCTGACTTTCACAGAAAAAAGTAGTTTCCATCAAGACACTCTGTTGAGCAGTACCTGCGTAAGCCGCTACTGAATGACCAACCCCCCTTTTTTATTTACAAAAACAAAAGGTATTTATAAATCACATTTTACTTAAGATACTCTCAGTACATGCAGTAAGATTAAATTCTCACAGAAGTGCCATCAGCTCTGCTTTTGAAGGAGGGGAAGACAAAAAGATAACAACAGAAGGGAGAACAGCAAATGACAGATTTGGACATCTGAGTGCTACCCCAGATTTTGCAAAATATAAACATAGGACTTTAATAAACAAACAGCAAATAATTATTTGGTGCTGTTTACAGACAGATCTTTTATGAAGAATAGTCACTGTTCTGATACTGTAAGATCTCCAATACATCAAGGCGTTAAGTAGATAACTCCTACATGTCCATAAAACATTATGCCACCTCAGCAGGAACAATCCTCAAGACTGTCTGCTTCAAGGTGGTACTGCAGAGATATTTGAGGTAACTCAAGTTTACAGTCTGGAACATCTATTGTTTGATAGTCCGTTTGCTATGGGAAAAAAAACCAAACCACAACAACAAACAAATAGACCAAACAAAAACACCCCACCCTCAGAACAAGCCTACACGCAAAGCACCAAGTTTCTTGCTTTCCTTTACTGGCAATCTATTTCAACGCAACATTTCTAAACTATTTTATTTTGTAAGTTTGCAATACAACTTCCACTATCATCTTAGCTTGGTAGTCAATAAGAAAAAAAGTCATTATCTTTTTAAAATAATCTAAAGAGAGGCTGGAGGACAGGTAGTTGCCTGTGCTAATAACTATCGTTGTGCTAATAACTATCGTTGCTTTACTGATGCACAATAACAAAAATTTGTCCTTTGCAGTAATTGCTATTGGACACAGTGGGTGTAAAGATCCAAACTAAAGTGACAGGCCAAGAAAGTTTATAGAGAAAACCGTGGGTCATTTTTCCAGTGAAGAATATCCCCTACACCGCCCTTTCACACCCACACACACAAATATGCCTTCAACCCAAAAATCTTTCCCCTGCATTTTCTCTGAAAACACTGTATGTAGGCAGGATAAATTATTATTCAGAACTAGAACATTTGGAATGTGTCTCAGCTTTTCAGATGCCCAGGCACAGTCAATAAACAGCAGATTATTCTCTCAGCCAATAGACAGAGTAGTAGATTGTAGGATAAAATAAGTCATGTGGCTACTATAAGAAAGCTACACAAAGTTTAGAATCGATTTAAAAATATTTAAGATCTTGCAAAAATAGGATTGCACATTATAACACAGGAACTGTTTCCACTTGCCTCCTCATCTGATGCATATTTGTAGTCTGGTATTAAAAAATGTTGAAAGCAATTCAACCTCAGAAACAAGAGCAAAACAAAAGCAGCTTGTTTCCCACTTACTACTTTTCTGCCGCGGCAATCCTGCATCACAAAAAAAAAGACCCAAACCAGCAACCATGCCCCAAACACGCTGAGGAAAACCACTCAGGCCTTCTACCCATCTGCATATTATAGACTGAAAAAAAACCTCTGGGGCCAGAAGTAGAAAGCAACAGATTACAAACATCACTCCACGCCTCAGCTGCACACGGTATCCCTATGACAGTTCCCCTTCTCACCTCCATTCACAAGTTACCCAAAAAGATCATGCAGCTGAAGTCACTTGTTCCAGACATCAGCAGTGAAAGTTTTACTGAGGATTAAAACAAACCAAAAAGAAACCCTGAAGACTCCTCCTCACCTCTGTCCAACTTCTCTACACACAGTGCACTCACTACACTAGTAGCGGCAAGTGTCTCTCCACATGATGTCCTAAGTAAACAAGTGCTTTCCAGTTTGAATCAACCACTATGGCTCATTCTTCATACCTAAAGATGGAAAAAACAAGTACTTCCTTACTCGGGACTGAATTACATCAAACAATTCATGCCTAAGTTTTCAACACACACCAGCATGAACAAAGCAGTAAGTTTACATTGAAAATGAACCTTACCATTCAGTATTAATGTGGAAGGACAGATGTTGAAGACAAGCAGTGATACTTACTCAGTGTATCTGAACGAAAATGGCTTTTAAGGAAAAGACAAAAGAAGAAAACTTTAATGATTATTTATCAGAGAATTCAGCATATGTTTGACAGGCTTACACAGATACCCATGCCAGGGACCAGCAGGGCCTGGCTGAGGAACAGAGATGAGAGGCAGGTACAGCCAGCCCGTGGTAACAGGCAGCAGCTGCAGAAGGCTGCATCAGACACTTCGTACATCTGCCTCTATCCACACGGGAGCCCGCTGCTCCCCATGGCAAGCGGGTACCAAATACTGGTAAAGACAGACAGGCAGCACAAACTGAATATATTGTCAGCTGGTTTTAAATAAGAATTGGCTTGGTGTCATCCTGATTATGCTAAAAGCCCCCAAAACAGTGTCAGGAGGTTGCCAGTAGAAAAGCAGACAGAGTACACATGCTGTCACTCCCTGAGGCCCACACTCCCTCTGCATCCAAACCTGTTATTAAATACAGCTCATAACTATTAAAACCAAAACATCTCAGAATAGATATCAGATTAAAAGCAAAGATAAGTACTTAATATTTATGCTTTCATCCGTAAGTCCACAAAAAATTAAGGTAAGTGTGCTTTTGGGGGCAGATAACTTTCATGAGCATTCAGTTGCTACTTGTATTTTAACATCACTAAAGACAATTCCAACAACCTCCTGTACGCTTCTAGACAGCATAATCCTTTGTTCAGCTTGCATCTGCCAATTCAAGGCACTAAATTGATCTCTTCATTTTTCAAATGTCACCATCTAACCATCAGCACTGTAAGACTGAGTTTACGTAGCAGTCGGGTCAACCAAGGGTCCAGTTCTGCCCTCAGTTACACTCCACAATTCCAGTTAGCACAACTGTGTTACTTTGGATTTACACAACAGTAACAGTACAATACAGTAGAATATAAAACTGAAAGCCACAAACTAAAACACAATTTAAATTAACGTTCTGGCCAACCACTTTAGTTTAGACTTTAGTTGGTTGGGACTCGTAAACACAAAGTCCCCACCAAGAAAAGTAGCCCTATCAGTGAGGCAAGCCAAGCTAAATTACTTGTACTCCAACAACCCCATCTAACCACGCGTACCCATAGAACATCTAACCTCTCTGTTTGACAGCCCAGTGTAGTATCCAGATATGGCACCATTTAATTATGAATTGGATTGCTTGAAGAGAATAGGACAGTTAACTTACTGCTGTTTAATGAGCATGCTCTTGTTAGTTGTGAATACATTCACTGTATTCATTAAATCAGGAGGCATTGGAGTCCTAAATACATAATTAAAAGGATCCAGGAATGCTGCTGCTTTGTTCAGCCTGACTACATGCTCTACTTCACGGTTGGAAAATGAGCAAGAAATGTAAGCCCCTTCCTGTTGGGCCAGCAGATCTAATTTTAAACTAGGAGAAGGGAGAGAGAGTGGGAGATCTGCTTCAGACTTTCACTCATTTAGAACACAAAGTTTCTCTTTTTATTGCTGACTTGAAGCAATAACATGCTCAGTACTGTAAGATATCAAGAAAGAAGTGTCAAGCTTGAAGGAAGGAGAGGATATTTAAAAAAACCACAACAAATAGAATCACAGCCCATCCTTAATATACCCAAGGAACAGGAGTGTATATTAATCTACCAACTTGTCAATTAGCAAAATGAACCTTCATAAAACAAATGCACACATGCCCCTAACATGGCAGTTCCTACGTTATATATCAATTAAGACTGAAGAGGGAGTGAAATCGGCTAGTAGGCTCCTGTACATTCACACGTGAGAGATTTAGGACATATGCTCAGTGAGAGGATGAGATTTTCATCTGTCAAGGGTTGATCCATTTACCTACAAAGATACACACCCACACAAGAAGCTGCATGTCTAAAGCATTCTAGAGTCCCAGAGAAATTAAAACATAACTGGTAACTGTTTAGCTTGAACTCACTTCATGGAAGTGTTTTCTGCCAAAGGAGGTATGTGAACCAGCATCACCGATGGCATCGTTGGACTTGCAGAGAGTCCCGGAAGTTACGATTTAGCAAGCACAACTGCTTCTTCTAGCATATCCTCAGGAGAGGAAAATACCTTTCTGAAACATGTTTATAACAAATCCTGTTCTCCTCTCCTCCCACCTCATGCACAGAAAATTGGACAGGTAGCTAAAGTTCAGAAGGGGGGTGGGGGAAGCTCACCAGGGCTTAATACTCTTTGGGCAAGACTCAGCCACTTTAATCCAAGCAATTATTTTCCCGTCAGAAAGTTGTTGATACTGTAGAAGCTATATAAATACTGGATTCTAGTCAAACAAGGACTGCCACCTATCAAGGAAAGTATAACACATTTGGTATAGTACATTTACTACAGTCTCCTCCCATCACACACATAACAGTTCGTGTATTACCTGTTAGAACACGTTTTTCACTAGCCACATTAGCACGTTAGGACTTGGCTTGCTCCAAGCCTTCAGAACGTGTCCCTGGAGCTCATCAAGATCCCAATTTCCTCAGTTTTGCCAACAAATAATCTTTAGGAAAAAATCCTTCTGATTAAGCAGTCAGACTTAATGCAACACGCTGTGACTATTAATCCTCTTACATTTTCGCTGGGTTCTGCACTGTAATATCAGTAACACAGGAGGCACTGTTCTTTTCTCATGAGCTGTGAGACTGTGGACTGTCAGAGTCTTATACCAGTAGCAATCGATTTCTCACCGCTATCAACCTGAGTAATCGATAGCATGTTTCAGTGCACAGACCAGCTTACTTTGGGTACAATCATACCACAGTACTCAAATGAGCAGGTGTAAGCTGTAAAACAGCACTTATCCACATGACTCGCCAAAGACTTCTGGGGTCACATCCTATGGCTCTGCACACCGCAGTAAATGGGGGCACTTAGTTCTTTCACACTGAGTTGTGGGAACAGACTGAAGAATTATCTGTGTCTCCAATGGTTTAAAAGAACATCACTACTACAAATTAGAAAGGTTAACAGTTTGGGGACAGGGAGATCAAAAGAGGGAATCGCATTCAGACTATAGAGATGTATTTCTTGACAGAAATATGTAACTACAAGTGGGTCCTAGCACTTGACTAAAATCCCAGTTCACCGACTTAAGGAAAAAAAAAAAAAAGGCAAACCACCTTTAAGTCACCAACATTGTTTTTTCGTTATCAGATAAAACAATACAGAGAATGAGTACTCAGATTTTCTGATCAATTCTATGGTCTGTACTTGTAGCATCCAGAAAGGAACATGCACAGAGATAAGCATGACAGCCCCAACTAGAATTACATATTAGATTATTTTGGGTACTGTTCTCTTTAATCATACTAAAAAGCTCTGTATGGGAGAGCTATCTGATTACAGTTAGGAAGCTGAGAAACAGACAAATAAAAAGTCAAGTGTTGCATTTTCTTCCCTTTGTGCTTAACACGGGGCAACTCATGCAGCATCTCAGCTTGTTTAGCTCAAAAACCACCACTTTAATGACAGAAAGGAAAAGATGATGCACAGGGAATTGTTTAAACATTCATTGCTCTGCTTAGCAACAACATGCTTACATGGTTAAAAACCCATAACACAAGAAATAGAGACATACTTGTTACCCATTATAAACAGTTCAAATTCTTCAGCTCCTCATATATCTTTGGTTTGCCATTTAGTCAGTCTTGCGTCTTACTGGTAGATACCTCCCTTTTGCATTTTGTACAACACAGAGCATATCAGAAGGCCACAGAATACTAAGCAGCTTGCAATTTCTATTTCAAGAATATTTAAACTGGTTAACTGACTTTCAGAGGGGACACATATTACACATTCAAAACAAGACAAACATTCTTTTTGCCATAGTAGGGAGAGAGTAAGAAAAACAACATCCTTTTCTCCATGCTATATCACTAAAACAGAATAAGCAGTAGTTCTGTTCATAGATTTCAATCACCACATTATTAATAGCTCTATGCTCTGTGTGCATTACATCTCATCTCTCATCACATACATTCAAAATCTTTGCAGGAACAGCTTTACATTGTATACATAGACAAAAAAGTAATATAACAAGGGCCTTGTTTAAATAGCTGCATCAAAGAAAACAGAAAATAAACACATGAATGGCAGGACACGCACACCTACAGACTTGAGTACTGGCTAGCCCCCCCACACTTTCCAAACAAAGCACTTGTATTTATCCTCATATGATCACTTTTTTTTTCCCCCACTTATGTTTCAAATACTTCAAACTGGTTTTTAATACATGCAAGTTAACATAAAATATCTTGCCCAGTTGCATAGTGGGAAAAGATAATAAAACCTCCTGTTTGGTGCAGGGAAAAACAATTTGTCAGACATTTCTTTTTCCATGTACTCCACTGCACCATATGTGGGGGCTGGAAGAGAGCCTAAGAACATCTGCCACAGACTTTAAAACCCCTAATAATAGCACAGCTGGTGTCCCCAGTCTAATGATCTCAGCACAGACTCATGTGACCTCTCCTGACTCTGGCCCCCAAACCCAGGCAAAGCATAGAAACACTCAAAGGTTAGACACATTCATTCATTCTCAACTAGATTTGCATCTCACAAAACCAATGCAGAAAGCAAGTTGTAATGCTTACATTTCAAGTAGTTCAACAGTCACTGTTTCCATAGGATTTCCCCATGCTCCTTTCATTAAATTCCAGTTTAGCAGAGCACTCCCTATTCCATAAAATGAAGCTACTCAAGAAAATAACTGCAAATCTCAGCATTTTGGGGTTAGAAACAAGTCCGTTTGGACTTGATGATCCTAGACGTCTTTTCCAACCTTAAAGATTTTATGATTCTATGATTCTGTGAACTCTGTTGCAGAGCTGTTAGGGTGGGTTTTTTCCCCCCCTGCTAAACTCAGACTATCTTCCATCCCTGACCATTTAGTTTATTTACAAATAAATGTTTCTACCTGCTTTCTTCTAACCATGTTTGAAAGCTGGTTTAGAGAGGAGAAAACCTTTATTTTTAAGAAAAAAGAAGGCATAAGAGCAAGGCAATCAGTAAATGAAACTATGCTTTATCTCACACACAGCCAGCATTGGGCATTAACAGGTATTTGACATACTGACGTTGTAGAGAAACGTCTGCTATTTCCCTTTCCCAAAGGATGTGGCAAGCAAAATGATATGACGGACTCTGTGCAGGCGGGAACAAAGAACGCAATACTTGGGTGAGGGCGAGGTGCCCGAGACTCTCATCACACTTAAGTACATCCTCTGTCCTCTTTACTGTCTCATCTACACAAAAATGTGGGTAGCTTCTAGCAGTCAATAGCCATGAGTTCAGTTTATTATTTAACATACTGTATGCAGATGCATCCATGGAAAGCTAGACCTGACTCAGTAACGGATCATCTCCAGCACAGACAGGAGAGGCAAGCACTCCTCAGCCAAGTTCAGTCACTGGCAAAGCATGAAGGGGTGGCTACTTTAGCAAATTACTGTATCCACAGTAACAACAGGCTGAATACTGAGCTCCACATTCCAAGAACAACTCATTTAATCAGTCTGCTATAAAACACCAATATGTGACACTAACATCCTCATCAAAGAATGCTTTCATTCTCATTTCCCATAAGGGAGAGAGGGGACAAAAACCCAAAAGCAGATAAAGACAACACTTTATAAATTCCCACACTGTCCAACAATGTTGGCCTACTTTAAAATATGAGCCATGTAGCAGATAATCTTTCTTAATTTGCACCACATCATTGAACAACAAAGGGAAAAAGAGGAGAAAATACAGAGCAAGTTACTTTTCAGTTTTATATAAAAGCACTGAAGCCTGAGAAAGGCTAATACATGAGATCAGCCCAGTTACAGTAATCAATTTGTCTGTGACACACTTACATTCACGCATCAGTTATGTGCCTCACTCCTCTGCTAGCCCTCTATCTGATCCATAATTTCTCTTCTCTGAGAGCTATAGGATCAAGATACATTTTTAGGTAGCATTTTTTCCTTGATTTTCACAGTTAGACTACTAAAGTACATACTTGCTCTTCTGACTTGATTCTCAAAAATAATATATTTTAAGAAACTAGGAAATTGTCCCATCTTTTCAACCAAAATCTAAACATTAGCAGGCATGAAGTCAAAGGAGAAACAAAGACCTGCAGCAGAAGAACATCTATAAAAAGAAAAGATACAGCCTAAAACAACATCAGTTTGATCATGAATTCTTAACAATACCAAAATTCTACAATACCACTGCCTACAGAAGGCTGTATGTATGTGGTCACACTGTAGGTTTCTGACAGTGCAAGTAAGGCAAATGCACTTCACTCCCACCTTAAACTGCAACTGGGGAGCTAACTATGCAATGGCAGCAACAGCTGTGTCACAAGTGTGGACTGTGACAAAGATCTGGGCTGGCACCAATAATGAATTACACTGCTTTCTAAAAATAAATTTGACATCAGACACATTGAAGAAGTCGTCTGTTGCCGTGCTGTTGCTTGTGTAACAGATAGAGTAACTACAAATAAGACACATGATGCCCTTCAACTTGGCAAAAAAGATCACTGTTCACAAAACAGGCATAATCTCTCAAAGGCATAAACAATTTGCAGAACTAACAAAGTTCTCCTGTGTAAGGCAGCTCACAACTGCTGGCCTGGAGCGGGCATGTAACTACTGTTGTCTTCAGATTTTGTCTCCTCACTCCCAAATTCCTTTTTCCCTTCTCTTTGGTGCCACATGCTGTTGCTTCAAGTCCCACATGACAACAAGCAAGTAGAGACAAGAAGTCCTAAGTGGGTTAGTACTTCCACACTTCAAAGACACAGACCCTAGCAAACTATGCTGCAGTCACCCTGGACTGCATTTGCACCAGTTCATTGAATACAACATCTACATACAATTTACAAGTGCTTAGCTTTACTCTACTTACAAGGATCAAGGCATTGATCAAGAAAAGGCCTGGAATCTTAAACTGCATGCTTTCTAGCCTATCTGCATGCTATGTCCTTCCTCTCAGCGATTTGTAATTTACCCAGAAAAGTTTTCCATTCCAGAGTATTTCAACACATGCCTTACTAGGCATCTGTCCTGACAGAACTTGTATTTTGCTATTCAGGAACTACAGGCTGGGCTCTAAGACAAATGAGTATGTTAGATGACAAAGACAGACACAATGCAAACCTTGTACCACTGCAAGGTAGAGTCATTGACAGATGCAGGTAACCTAACCTGTAATATTCCTGCTTGGCCCGATTCCCAGCTTTCTGGAAGTATGTCTCTGACAGTGCTGCTTCAACCGTCTGCAGGAGATTGGGCGTAGATGGGGAAGCTGTTTTAACATTATAAACTAATCATAAAGCTCATAAATAACATCAGATCACAGACATATACTTAGAGGCCACAGAGTGGCCTAGAGGCCTTCCAAACCACAATTAAGCTTGGTTGACAGGACAGTCCACTACCTTACGCAGCCTTAATATTCAGTTAGAGTTTGATTCACAGCAGCTGAACACTTTATATAAAGAGGTGATAGGCTCCAGTGAAAGTCACTTGGCTAAACTTAGTTCAAAGAGTAATAAATCCTAGAAGTACAAACCACAGAATAAACAGCTATTTCATCAAGTCTGAATTTTGTGCCAGTCAATATCCCTGTCCTGAATAAGTATCAAAGTAATAGTTAAGAGAAGTGGATAGCACATTCATACTATTGTCACTTTGGACTGATTTTTGAGTTAGACACGCTCCGCAGACAAGAGGCAAAACTTGTGGTTTTGTCTTGGGACAAAATACCCAAGACACCATCACTACGCTCAGGTGTGTTTACCAGCACTGAGCTGAGACAGGTAACAGACTAACTGCCCTCCTGTTTACACAATCTCCCAAGCAAACTCCCCCATCTACAAACTCACCCTGCTAAATGTAAATGGGAACTGGTCCAAAGAGAGCACCAGTGTTGCCAATAAATATATTTGCTTCTTTTTGTGCCTTCTCATCTAACTGCACATGTACTTTACCATGAAGAATTACACCCAAGGGCACAATGAAAAAGAGGAAGCATCAGTGCTTAAGTATTACAAGAGCCATTTGCAAATGCAGAAGACAGTTGTTTCATGCTCTCATTTGCTTTGCAGTCATTTAGAAGTATGCAACTACAAAAACTCCACAGAGTAAGACAAACATACACTGGACAGAGCTCACCTCGGTGGAGATCTCTTAACCTGAAGGTCATATTGTCAGCACTGCAAATGTGGAAGCAGCTGCTGACATTTTGACATGGTCCATATATTGCAGCACAGAAGATCCAAGAGACTGTAATTCAGAAACACATTTGAAGTGTCAAGAATTCCAGACTCTTGTACCTCCACAGCTTGCAGGACTGTATGCACCAACTATATTCAGTTAGGTACACTACTGTATCCAAAAATAGCATCTGGGACTTTTTTTTTTTAAATAAAAAAGCAGAGAAGACTAGAGGTCAATACAGATTCCCAAGACAAAATAATAATCATTTTGAACCAAACATCATGTCTTGTAATGTAATAGACCCTTCCAAGTTCTACTCCCCCTCTCTCCAAAACACAGGAATACAGTGATAGCTCTCTCCCTCTCCACCTTTTTCACTTCAGGCACACTGAGGGTGATCTTCACACAAAAAGAAGTAACAACCTGTTAAACCACTGTGATTCAAGTCTGATTTTGTAGTTCTATAGTGTAAATGGTAAACAATGTTGAAGCTAGACTTATTTTGTTGGTTCCTGCAATTATTTCCCAAAAGTGCAAAGACAAAAAAAACCCAAACAAACAACAAAACAAAACCAAACCACCAACCAAACCCATTAAAATCAGTAATCCACAACCTCATGATCTGAGCTTCACTGAAGGAACCGTTCCAAAGTTACAGGGCCACATTCTGCTTCTCATAATTGATAGGCATATACATTTGTAAATATCAGTTTCCAACTCCAATTAAAATCTGTTATCCAGGAGATGAGCAAGTCCACTTGTTCAGAAATGCCTTTCAGATCAGTTTTAACAGTCACTTTATGAAGTTTTTGTTAGACATGGAATATAGTTAGCTAGCATAACTTACTCTGGTCACCACAGTCATCTCTGGGGTTTATTATAAAATCTGGCATACTGCATAAGTTTTCCCAGGCAACAGCCTCTCAGTTTTTGTGAAAATACAATTAGAAGTTTATGAAAGTTTATTTCCATTTTGTTTTTGTTTAAGAGCTGAATCTTACCTAGGGCCTTCAGTTACATTTTATCAGTTCCATTTAACCTTGTTTGTTAATTTCTCTCTTTCAAAAGTCTCTGTGTAACTAGTTCTACCAAGAATTTTACAAACCACTAACTGACTCTCTGTAAAGGAGATTACTAATTTCTCTCTTTGAGCTCTTAACTGAGCAGATCTGTGAGGATTTAGGGTTGTACTTGTAATACTTGACATACAAAACAAAGCTAGAGAAACTATGGTTAAAAACAAAGAAAAAAGGAAAAAACAAAAGCAGGGAGAAGTAGTAGAGAAGATTAGCCAAAATGCCTGAATTAAAAAAGATGCTTACAAATATCTTTAGTCCCCCTTTAGGAACATTCAACGCCTTAATATTCTGAGATCCCAAGAGTTCAAAACTGACAATACCATTGAACAATGCAGTGTCCAAAACAGTCCCTCCCAAAGGCTACTCTTCAGCTTCACATATACTCAGTTCCAAGTTGCCACACAGCTGTATTACGTTTTCTGTCAAACAACAGTTTCCAGTTTGGAATCAGGGCAATCAGGAACTACCATTTCCCATTCAGAAGAGAAATGAATTACCTGTTGTAAGATTCACATCAGGGCCAGAACAGGCTGAAGCCCTGTAATTTCATGCCTTCCTGATTTCTGGAGTTTGAAATAAATATTCTATAGCTGTTCAGTCTTAGAGTTCGTTACATCAAAGAAAAAACCAAAAACAACCCAAACCTTTTATTGCTCACATTGTAACAACTGCTTGCTTATCCTACCTTTTCCAGAGAAAGGTCTGAGCAACAAAGAAGAGAATACAGTATTGCATCTGCTGTAATAAGTCATGTTGTAAGCTGATGATTTTCCTGCTGAGGCAGCCCCTCCTATTTCCTCTTACTCATTTCTCCTGTTATTATGTTATATCAGGTCTTTATCTTCAAGTTATCCCTGCTGGTCATAGGATCAAAACAATAGGCTTGCTGCTAGGTGCATTTAGGAATTTCCTCTTGGCCTTCTTGAGGAGGTAATTAGTGCTGATTTACCATCTCAGATAACAGAAATAGGACAGGGTATTCAATCTTCCCTACACAATTCTGCTAACCAAGATTACTAAAACGCTTGTTTCTTTTATTAAAAAAAATAAAAATCCCACAAACCAACCCAACAAAACTCCCACACAACTAGCAAATGATACAATTTTGATAACATTAACTCATTTTTAAAGACGGCTATATAACTTAATGCACACACATTAAAAACAGGGTGTGGTGTTATACACCTAAAGCAAACCAAACACTGATTGGCCTTGCCTGCACACTCCTGCCTTGCGTTTGTGTCACCTCCAGCATTCATCTAACACCCTGCAAAACACAAACTGACAAAAAAAGTAAAACCAAAGCTAACATGCTTTTTCCAATTTGCCTCCCTGGCTTATTTCCCCATTGGTTAACAGTCAGCGTGAAAGATCTGTGAACAGAACAGGACAATACATAGCTGGCGACAAGGTAGGACCAGTCCCACCAGAGATGCAAACTGCAAGACTAGGTCAATCTGGCTGCAAAAGCAGAGCCTTCAGGCACATGCCTTCCCAGTCATCTCTAGCTAATATGTGCGTAGGCTGTCCGGAAAGCACACCCTCATCCTACGGCACACTTACCCTGAAACCATACATTCTTGCCACTCCTTTTTCCTCAGAGACACTGGTGCTTGTACCACTCCACATCAATGTGACCAGGAAAGCAACCTGGTTGAAAGGTTAAACCAAGGGGACGGGGGAGGCAGGATGGGAGAGAACACACAGAGGCTGGTGTAAAGTGGTTCTCAGCTAGATCAGCTCTCTGAGCTGGGCCACTGCACACCCATAAAAGGAGCAGTGCATGAAAGAGGCGTGAGGATGGGGAAAGAAGACCGCTCTCTTCCATAGCTTCAGATGCCTGTCAGGAAACCACATTTTTTTTTAAGAGTCAAACCACTAAACCAAGGCACTCTGTTGGCTTTGTTTGTAACCCACTTCTAGGCAGTTACTTCCCAACTTGAAGGATTTTCAGATACTGATGTTGCAATGCTATCTTCCAAGCCCCACTGCCATGAGAACAGTGATTCCTGGCAGGATTCAAATCATCAATATTCCCATAAACTGCTGCATGTGCTTACCCATCACACCACAGGACTGAGGGAAACCACTGAGTGAGCACCCAGAGCCAGAATTTACAGAACCAACACAAGCATTAACCCAAGGCTTAACAGCAATGGCCTCTTCTGGAGATACAAAGAGTTGCAGTTGCAATTTTGATTTACCCTGGTCAATTGTTTAGTCATGTGAAACTAAAGCTGAGAAACAACTGGCAACTGAAGAGCCAAGAGACATTTTTGTTCTTGTTGAATTCATACCTGCTGGAAGAACAGCTGTACTAGATCTACAAACCCAAGAAATAATCCATTTTGTCAGTTGGTAGAACGGTCAGCTTTAATTTTTTTTTTGCCAAGATTTTTTTAAAGGAAAAAAATGATGATGAACAATAAGGACCAATAAAAATACATTTTTGTCCACCTGAATTGCAACTTCTGTTTAAATACCAGCTGACAAATCATGGGATTACTATTTTAAGGAATCATCAGTTTTACGTTAGTAAATATGTGAAACTGATTCCAGTTCTTAAGTCTTCATGTAAATATTCATGTAGATCAACATACGGCATTCATAATAATTTGGGATCCAAAAAGCATATTTAAGGCCACATTCATAGAATCATAGCATGGTTTGGGTTGGAAGGGACCTTTAAAGAGTCCAATCCCCTGCCACAGGCAGGGACATCTTTCACTAGATCAGGTTGCTTGGAGCCCCATCCAACCCGGTGTTGAACATTGCCAATGATGGGGCACCCACAACTTCTCTGCGCATACCATTTAAGGTCTTATCATTAAGATAAATTTCCTGCTGTGAGGTATCATCAACAACAATTTGGAAACAGGGATGAGATATAAAACATCCCTCAATGAATGAAATAACATCATAATAAAATCATGAATGCTGAACTTCAGAAATCCACTCTGCTTTTAGGAGATCAAAACCCAAAGTGCAGTGGCATCAATCTGCCCGCTCCACCAGAGCTGAGAACCTTTTCAATAGTTAGGTATCTACCATGAATTGTTAATTCTCTGTTCATTCTCTTCAAGCTATGCTTGACTACGAACTTTGCCTTTACATACAAACATTCTTAGTTTTAACACATTACTCATTCCACAAAAGCAGTTATCTAAGTTCTGTCAAAAAAAAAAAACCCACAAGCAAAAAAAACCCACCACCGCAAAAATAAGGAATACCTCCCTGAACAAAATAAAGAAGATTGCTATCCAGACATTGAGTCAAAAATCTAATTTCTGTTCTCTCTTTCCTCCTATGCAGCATAACAGTAGGACATTAATTACAAAACTTTGCATTTTTCTTCTTTTACGCCAACAAACAGCAAGTATCCTCTGCAAGTTCAGGAATAGTACAGTACATAGGTGCAGTGCTTACTTTTGGAGGTGGCAGGTTAGTAAGTAAGGCTCAAGAAGCTCCGAGATTGACTGACTTAGAACAATCATCAGTGAGGCAAAGAGAGATGGTGCTGTGTCTTGGACATGCTGTGTTCCCAGCTTATGAAAATCCCAGACTCCCATTTTGAAAACTGACCTTTTTCATAGCAATAGACCCTGGTTAGCCCAATACTCCATCAGTTTTACTGAAGGCAAAAAGAACACAGAAATTTCACTAAAATCACTATTGTAATAGTGGTACCATCTTACCCTGTACAAGATGTTTGCCAGACATGTATTTAAAACTTCTGTAAAACACACTGAAATTACTTGAGCAATCTTAGTACTGTAAATAAAAAAAAAGTCCAGAGGTAGCTCTCATGTCTACTAAGGAGACTGCCTGGTTCAGATACGGTATCCCATCAGTCCTAAACAGATAACAGCACAAAGAGTGTGCCAACCCACTGACCCTGAGCTGATAGGCTTATGACAGAGATTGACAAGAGCTGGATTAAATTCTAGTACTGTCATGAATTCCTGAATCACCTCAGTCAAATGTTTTGATCTTGCTGATTCTCTTCATCCTTTGCAAAGTGAGAGAAGACCGATTTTTTCCGACCCGTAAGTGCTTAAACAAATCCATTCACCAGAACTTTACTTTAAATGTTTTGTTCTTTTTGCAATGTAAAAGGACGAAGTATTAAGAAAGTTGCATTTGCCTGAGGTACCACAGTTCCTAAATGAAATCTGATTTAGTAGATAAAAGTAGTACAAATTACTGTCACAGAGAACAATGTTCTCTGCAGAAAAATGATAGCATAACATACAGCCAACAGCATGACAGTAGAGACCACTTTGCAACAAGACTGCATCCTTCCAGGTAGATGCAATATCTTATCTTCCTCAGTCATCTTATTTTGCAAGACAACCTGTGCTGTTAGAGTAAGATTTTTGAGAAAGCCATTATGGAGTAAAATTCTAAGTAACAATACAAGAGTCATTAAAGTTTATAAACATTTCAGACAATCAGAAGAAGCACTTCTAGTACAGACTGCTTTATATTGGAAGTTTATGGCACTCAGGTCAGCCACGAGTCCCTGGGTCACACCATAACATACTTACCTACCACGCGACAAAGTAACATAATCCTCAGGAAATACAGCCATGAAAGCACAGATCTTGCTATGACCTTCACATATGCAGGCTTGCAGAATTCATTACAGGACCAAAGCCCCAAAGAAGGTCATGTTTTCAGTATGCACTGATCTCCACCCCCTCCATAAATTCCTGCAAGTGATCATTACTGTAGTATTACCACAACGAAACAGAAGTCTACCATCCCTTTCAGAAGGCAGCACAATTTGTGACTAGACAAGATCTATAATAAGAAACCATAATACCAGAAAGATTGATTTCTTCCTCATCACCTTACATCGACAGTGCATACCTACTCAGTAATCAGCTACGATGATCAGTCACAACTACAGAGAAAGAAATTCCATTCAAGGCAGGTTTAAAGGACAGTCTAAGGACACTGACACTGCTCTGATGTCTTCCAGTTCTCCTCATTTTACAGGTACCACCGGGCCAATAGGTTTGCACCGATTTGAACTGCAAGGTTTCTGCTTCCTGCAGAGGAGTGGATGCGCTCCTTTGTGAGGCATCCAAGTGTACAGTATCTGATGGTGAAAACAGGCTTTCTGGGACAGGCAAAGTTGTTAGTAAGACAAGCTCCACTTATAGAAACATTGAAGTCTCAATTTCCCACAAGCAGCACACATCGACGTAATTTTTAAAAAAATACTCCTCTCTTCAAAGAAAACTGCAGTTCAGTATTCTCTAGGACATCAAATTATGGCTGTTTCCAGACCATAATTCATGCAGAGTCCTGGACTGCACTGAAGTCCAATATGACATTACCAGCAACTACCGTTAAAAAGGAGAATAAGTTATGTGAACATATAATACAGAAGTGCACTGATTGGTTCTAATCTACAGTAATCAACTAATCGCCTCAGAGGCTCGTGTAACTATTTCAATGTATCCACAGTTTTCATTCTTCCCCTCCAGGCTATAAATGTTTCCACTGTATCAACATTTTCCTAACCTTGGGTTTCTATTAAAAGATGGGACAAGTCAACTCAGCATTATTTTAAACTTCATTGAAAACTAATGACAAGCAGTTTTTTCATGTTTTGTTTGAAGCACTAGAATTATTACATAGCGGGCAGGGGGGGTGGTTCTCTTATGTTCTTCCTTTAACAGCTGTAAGACTGGCAGGGCACTAGAGGAGAGAGGTGATCCCTCCACTCAGCACTGGAGGGACCACACCAGGGTACTGTGTCCAGTTCTGGGCTCCCCAGTGTAGGGGAGATATAGACCTACTGGAGACAATCTAGTGAAGTAACACAATGAAGACAGACCAGAGCACCCCTCCTATGAAGGCATGCTGAGAGACCTGGGACGGTTCAGCCTGAGGAAGAGAAGGCTCAGGGGGATCTTATCAGTGTGTATAAATACACAAAGGGAGGGCTCACAGAGGATGGAGCCAGGCCCTTTCCAGTGGTGCCCAGTGACAGGACCAGGGGCGATGGGCACAAACTGAAACACAGGAGACTTGCCCTGAACATCAGGAAACACCTTTTCACTGTGAGGATGACCAAGTACTGGCACAGGTTGCCCAGGGATGTGGTGGAGTCTCCATCCTTAGAGATATTCAGAAGATGGCTGGACACAGATCAGGGCAACTAGCTCCAGGTGGCCCTGCTTGAGCAGAGGGGTTGGACCAGATGAGCTCCAGAAATCTCTTCCAACCTCAGCCATGCTGTGATCCACCACACACAAAGTGGCACACTTTCCACAGAGCTCCAATCTTCACACTGGACTATAAAGTTGACATCGTTTTTTTACAACACATTGCCTGCAAAATTCAAAAAACACATACTCTTAATTACTTGGTATTTCTCTTCTTTGCACTTCCTCTCTGCACCAGTCATTTTCATCCTGGTACTCATCGATTTTCTTAAACAGTCTGCAAAAGGAAACTAAGGAAATAATTTTTACATGCTTTACTACACATAAGACAAAGGTACTTGCAGAGTTCCTGCAAAGTAATAAGAGAGTCACAAATTAAAAACAGGAGGTGAAAAAAGTGACTGTCATAATAAAACCTCTTGCTTCTACTTTCCAAACCCTTTAGAACACGTCATATAAGAAAAGTTTAAAATAGAGAAAACAAAACACAAAAAACCCTACCCAAACCAAACAAACAAAAACCAAACCCGTGTGCCATTTTCACATGGCACATTTCACTAGTAAATTTAATGAAAAATACCTGGATAATTTTTCTCCTGGAGTGATTACACATATGTAATTCTTAACTTGGATCAAAATACTTAAGGATGCAGCCATAAGCTCATAGTTTCAAAAATCAAGCTACATCACCTAGTTGTTCTTTCTGGTCTTATGGTCTATGAAGAGCAGTATTTACCTGTTGATGTTGCAAGACCTAAGGGCGGGGCGGGAGGGCTCTGCCGACTTTGTGCGAGTTTTAAAGAGGGAAAGCCTTTCTAAAGAAGTTTGCTAAGAACAAAAAAGCGAAGAAGGTAGAAGTCTGTCCTTTTTTTTTTAGGTTAGTTCATATTACTTTATAAGTCTAAAATTATACCATTTTACACATTAAGTTTTGAGGATTGCATTATACACAATAGAGACTATAATTTGTAGGTATCTTGCTGAGGAAAGAACACTCAGAAACACAGACTGAACTGCAAGTTAGCAAAATTAAAATATTCAAATTTATTCTTAAGTATATTCTCATTCTGTATTGTAAAGGACAATGTCTGTGTATAGACCAAGAACATCAGCTGCTCAGTATTTCTCTCTCCTGTTCATACAGGCACTGGGAGTCAAGAATATTCCCTAAGAACACAAATATGTAGCAGGTTACTGTCAGCATTGGCATTAGTATCTCATCTACTAACACACAACTGGGGTTGGTTATAACAGAGCTTAGAGCGCAGCAGTTTCAAAATCAGCTTATGCTCACTGAAGACTTTCTCTACTGACACCAAAGCCTCAGCCACTTAATTCCTATTGCTTCCTTTGCCTCACGGCTAGCAGCTGCTCAGTTGCCCAGAGGGCAGACAATCTGGTTGAAAATTAACCTTAAAAACAGTCTCGGCTAAGTCGTTGATTCCCAGCACTATTAATATGGGAAAGGAAATAAAGAATCCAAAGCCAGGAGAAAATATGTTCCGCTGGGCGGCAACATAGTCTTAGGTCGTAACAAGCCAATAACGAAACTTAGCAAGAGCTTTTAAACCGAGCTCTTCTCATATTTCCTTCCTTCTTTCTATTTCTCTGACTGTTAGTGTTCTGAACTTCTGCTATAAATGCAAGCAAAAACAACAGGGCTCTAATGTACAGTAATCCACCAAAATACTTAAACCCAAAACACACACACAAGGAAATACGACAGTGAAAGAGTAGCAGCGGCATTTGGTTTTACAGCATCTGATGGACTGCAACGTTAGACAGTCCTGTGCAGAGAAGCTGTAAGATAAGGCAAAGAATCAAACTCCAGTACAGTCACTAACCGATTTAACTAAAGCAAATCTGCCAACGTAATTGAATCTAAGAATTATCTCTGTGCTAATCTGTTTGTGCTATCAATAAGCCTCTTAGCTGGACAACCATAAGCAGGATGACTATATAGCATGACTTGTTGCACTGTAATCAATAGGCTCCAATAAAAAGAAAAATATTGATGAATCAAAGTTCAAATAAAGGGCAGTTTTAGACAAAGAAAATTAGCAGCAAACTCCTGAAATTTATTTAGGAGACATCACGTTATTCACAAAAAAGTAAAATAAGAGTGCTTGTAAACTCACACAGCTATCTCAGTCAAACCACAGAGCAAGCAAGAAGGCTTTGAATCAGACACCAACTGGTATCTTGGAAAGTCTACCTTAACAGGAAGTTAATTCTCAAGATTTTTATCTCCCCCACTAGCTCTGATCCCACAACTGAATCCACAAAACTGAGCCCTCCATACAAGTGCAGCATTCCAAGGAGGAAACAGCATTGCTCATGGAGTTCTAATGATACAAACATGACTCAGAAACATACTTTCATAGCACAGGCACTGTAGATCACAAACCAGTTTTACAGTCCCAGCATTACAAAGCTTCATACATGAAGCTGCCTACAACTGAGACACAATAGCTGTCATTTAGTGAGCATTTCTCCTACTCACTATGTTTTTTATGACAGCTCTGAAAGTCAGTTGGTGTACAGCCGATACTGGAATCTATACCATTTAATAGTCCTTATGCAACACACAAGTGACGATCTCATTCACAGCAGAAACAAGGAACAATACGACCATCACACAGGAAGATTACAGCATGTCTTTGGTCATTTTACGTGCAACTTAAGTGTATTTACTCTTTAATCCTGATGGCATCACTAAGCTTCCTACAGAGGCAGAAGTGCAGTGTACATCTGGAGACATGCATAGTTCAAAAGAACAGAACCAGTTATAACTGCCTATCAACAACAGTTCTCTGACCAACAGGGTCCTAATTCCATATTCTAGGTGTCAGGACTTCTCACGTCATACTGGTCTCATGTTGACATGGGAGTATTGTGAAATAAGCAGCATGTGAAACCAAGTGACAGTTTTCTGAGACTTCAACTGGGGTCATTCAAAAAGTTACACCGATGAGAAGTATCCGGCCTAATATTGGAGACTTATTAGAAGAGGCATCCACTTTTGCAAACAGAACAGTCATTACTGGGGCAGGGGGAAAGGTATCCGTTTCAAAATTTGAAAAAAGAATACACCATTTTTTGCCAACTAAAAAGAAACACTCCACCATCCTTGAGTACCACCCACAATGTACAACATCCAGACAACACAAAACAAATTATGTCCCACAAATGCTACTTATGACCCTAGTAGCAGGAGCACTAAACCACCCCAGTTCTGGACATCAAGGAAAATTATTTTAAAAACTTTGGAAAAAATAGATTTCAAATGAAACGTAACTCATACACTACCTTCCCCCTTATTATCTCCCCTCTCCCAAGGGAACTTTGAAGTAACATAGGAAATTGTTAAGAAGAAATACATGTAGAGCTCTTAGAAAGGGTGAAAGGTTTGGTTTTAACTTCTTGCCATTTGATATTGCAGATGCTGCCTCAATAGCACTCATTCTGAGAATTCTTTCTCCTGATGTATTAGGAAAATAACTATCTTGCATTCAGCTTACTGTCAATCACAGTAGCTACGGTGCACAGTTTCAGTGCTTTTCCTAGTACGAATTTCATATTTATACGACAACAGTAAGAAACAACAGCATTGATCAAGTGCACATTTAAAACAAAAATATTCAACCTGCATTAATTTCTACAACATTAATCTCATTCTTCTATCTAAATTGGTTAGAATATTTCAAAAATGAGAAGAAAATCCTCAGAGGACATGGAAAGGTTAGGATCAAATTACTTCTACAAAAGCAATCTGTTACAGGACGCAGAATGTGTGAAGCAGCAAGGAACTCAAGCCTGAGCCGAAGCAGAGAGGAACAACAAGAATTCCAAACAGTTCCAGGCAAGTCTTTTCCATCTGATCTTGCTCTCCGATACACACAAGTTCGCTTGCTCCCACCAACTCTCACCTGCGTTCCACAAACTGACAGAATGCCAAATTAACATCCATTAATATACATGGTAAAACTTGCAGATCACATGCTGGTGCTGCTTCATTAGTCAGGACTCTGGATTAAACTAGTCGAGATGCTCAGAGGTTGCAACAACAACTTAAGATTTCACTGAGACTTTATGCATACGCATATCAAACACAGAGCAACGCTTGTTGCAAAAACAGAGAAGTAATAGCTATAATCATGGCTTAATGTAGTTTTTTATGCGTCTCTAAAACTATTTTCTTATCTGTTGTCATCATAGGTTGCTCTGCCTCAATTAAAACGGGTTACAGTGCCTTAGAGAAGGAACAGCTTCCTGAAGATGGTTGCCAGGTTGTGGGACAACACTCCTTCCTCTAGGCTTCTTACAGAAACTCCAGAAGAGCCCTAGTAGCAACAGCCACACTTAAACACAGTTCACTTCCAGTCTGGTCAGAAGCCAGGGCATTACTTACAGTACACAAAACTGTGTAACACACAGCAGTTAAACATGCACACATTGCTAACTGGCACCATAGCTGCTGCTGGTTTTGGTTTAGCTTGGGTTTTTTTTGCTGTTGCTTTCCCAAATGCAAAAACCATTACATCCATGATTTAATCTCGGTGGACTGAAAGGTCCAAATAAGGTTATAGATCACAAGATGGAAAAAAGCACCCATACAGGAGGCTTCTCCCAAAGTCCGAACAAGAAGCCTGGACTCCCACTCTTTAATAGTCCATTCTTTTGGACATATCCTACTCTTCCTTAATTTTACATGAAAATAAGCTCATCTAAACACCACGTTCAAAACCATCAGCTGCAAAGCAAAGCAGACGCTAAGATCTCCAACTTGCTAAAAACCATAATGGAGTATGAAACAGGAATACCTCCAAAAGCTATCCATAACCTCGGACACTGAGGAAACTAAGTTAATATCTGTAAGTCCCTCCCCAACGGCTATAAAATCTACCTCTATAAGCAGGGGTCCTTCTAACTGCAGCAGCAGCAGTTTACCTGTAAATAATTCACAGGCCAAATTTTGCAAGAGATTCTTGACCTTCGGCAAACAGTTATACCCAACTGCCTCCTTCCTTCAGAGGGGCGGAAGGGACAAAAGAGCACCGGCATCACGACGCTCCGCCCGCCCCCGAGCAAGCCGGCTGTGAAGGTCGCCCCGCTGCCACAGGGCTGCGGGGCCCCCAGCAGGAGGAGGAGGAGCCGCTGCACCTTGCTCAGCCACTCGTTTCGCTCCCCGGCGAAC
>VWZZ01008065.1:0-31677 GCA_013399095.1 Psophia crepitans
ACACTTGCCCTTATTGAATTTCGAGGAAGGGATGCCATATACAGATGGGCTCGTGATTGAGGGGTGGACTTAACCATGGATACCATTTCACAAGTCATCCCTGAATGTGAAATGTGCTGCAATCAAGCAAGCCAAGCAGGTAGCCTCTCTGGTATGGAGGGAGATGGCTAAAATATGAATATGGGGAAACCCGGCAGTTAGACTACATCACACTCCCACAAACCCTCCAAGGCAAGCGCTATGTGTTAACAATGGTGAAAGCCACCACTGGATGGCTGGAAACATACCCTGTGCCCCATGCCACTGCCTGGAACGCTATCCTGGGCCTTGAAAAGCAAGTCCTGTGGCGACATGGCACCCCACAATGAATTGAGTCTGACAATGGGACTCATTTCCAGAACAAGCGCATAGACACCTTGGCCAAGGACCACGGCATTGAGTGGGTGTATCACATCCCCTACCATGCACCAGCCTCTGGGAAAATTGAACTGTACAAAATCACACTGAGGGCAATGGGTGGTGAGACGCTCAGACATTGGGATGCACATTTAGCAAAGACCACCTGGTTAGTCAACTCTAGGGGGTCTACCAATCAAGCTGACCCTGCCCAATTGAAATGTCCATGCCCTGTAGACGGGGGTAAGGTTCCTGTACTACACGTGAAGAATATGTTGGGGAAGGTAGTCTGGATTCTCCCTACATCAGGCAAAGGCAAACCCATCTGCTTTTGCTCAGGGACCAGGGTGCATTTGGTGGGTGATGAAAAAGGATGGGGAAGTCAGATGTGTGCCTCAGGGGGACTTGATTTTAGGTGAAAATAGCAAGTAAATTAAATGGTATGATGTACCAATGCTATTACCATAAAAAAAAATCACCCAAATTAATGAAAATGGACTCTGATGAAACTAAGCCAAGTGCCACACTGCTGAAACTAGAACTGAGTTCAGTAACTGGTGCCCAGCAACTTCCGTGAAGATTAACATCTTCAACGCGCAGACTGCAACCCTGGACTACACAAGATACACTGGTCATGAACTTGATGCAGCATGCCACAATCCAGCAGTACAGATCATTGCTCCTGCCTAGAGAGATTGTCATGACAGATGGAGCCCAAAGTCATAGACTCGATGGACATTTTAGAGGGATGGCCCATGGACTAGCAGAATGCTATCAGTGTGTGATCTGGACATGACATAGATGGTATGAAATAAGGGGTGTATAATGTCCTGGCTATGGCCAGGATAGGGTTAATTTTCAGAAGGAGCCAGACCAGATGAGCCAAGCTGGCTGGGGCTATTCTGTACCATGTGATATCATGCCCCCCATAAAAGGGGGCTGGTCCGGTCAGTGCTGCTCTGGAACTGGGTGTGGGCTGAGCCTCTGGTCCATCCTTGATCGGTAAATTTCTCTCTTTGTTATCGCCTTTGTTTACATCCCATTATAACTCCTGCTGCTTTGTTGTTTCCCTCTCCCTTTGCTGGCCCATTAAATGTCGTTTCCTCAACCCTATTAGGCTTCCCCTTTGTTGTTCCCATTCTCCTCCCTGTCCTGCCATCAGGGGGCAGTGAGCGAGCGGCTGCGTGGGGCTCAGCTGCCGGCCGGGGCTGAGCCACCACAGGGAGTGTATGAATCCTGAGTGACTGAAAGAAATTCCACCTCCATCAGTTACAGACAGATAAACAGAGCGCATGATCCACTGCAAAATCACTGGCACTTCCCAAAACCACTGGTTTTGCAGGTCACAGAAACCCACTGAATTGAGCTTCTTTCAATCAGGATCAAAGTTGATGTGCTGCTGAAGCAGGAAAGAAATGCTTCTGTCCCCAGAATGAGTGCATTTTCACCATGTGATTTATGAATTCTGTGTCAAATGAAGATAAAGCCACTTCCGAAAAATACTAATACTTGGACCAGGGGAGAAAACACAGATGACTACTTAAGCATCCAACGTTCTTAAACTGTATTTTTTTCTTGTCTTCCGAATGCTGTATATTCTATATCTCACAATTTGTACCCTATCTGTATTCCAGATTTATGTTCCTGTAGTCTGCCTTGTCATCAGAACCTCAGGAACAGCAAGTGCAAAGTCAGAAAAGTGGACTGCTGCTGGCAAGTAGAAAGTGATGTTTTGTATTTTGGGCTTGATTTTTCTTGGATTAATAAAAGGAAAAATGACTTATCAGTCATTTTACCATAATCGCCTCCCCTGGCAAATCCCATTAGGGCCAAGGAGGTTGAAGCCGTGAAGATGGAACATCCAGTACAATCCATGTCCATATGGAGCTGAGACTGTCCTGAAAAGAGATATTCCTAATCAGTGAGACTGAAATTACGTACACAGACACCTCCATGAAACCATTGGTGCCATCCTGTGGTTCAATGTGCTCTGAAGTGTGAGGAGGAGTAGGGACACCCTGACCAGGAAAGGGGAACAAAGGCGTCAGCAGGATGTAGAGTTAGGAGAAACAAAAGAATGGGAACAGAGTGGGACATACTATGTCATATAGCAATGGATTTTGCACTGAGAGAGAGTGAGCAGCTGCCCTGCCTAGCCACCTAAAATTTGAGAGGCTCAGAGAGAATTAATCCCAGATATTTTAGTATGGAGTACTTGGTCCTTGGAGGGTCTGGCTTTTCACTGCTGCTTATAGAGAAAGCCTAAACATAAAAATAAGGCTACATGCCCACTTTTGCTGCCACCTCTAATGTTATGTGAGATAAATGTAGCTCTGTTGTCTGATGAATACCCACTTTCTAGGAAGCTGTCCTGTCTCCCTGAAATCCTGATAGTCACCACTGCTTTTAGTTTATCTGACAACTGCTTATGTCACATGCAATAATCCTGTTTCTGCTAGCACTAACTGAAAACACTCTAGAAAGTGTGGTTATAGGGACCCACCAGACCAAAAGGTCTTAGGGTTCAGAAACTGCAGTGACTGTAGCACCCAGCAATGCTGCACAGAACTTCTGAGGCTTGATGTTCTCAAACCTGAACGAGGTGAACATCACCCCTCCCGACAAAGCAGTTCTCCAGGACTCACAGTCCTTGTCATTCAGAGAGGGGAAAAAGAGGTGGTGAAGTAGAAACTGTCTCGTGTGGCACCACAGCAGCCAGGCAGCTAGGCTGTCTCGTTGCCTTACCAACAACGTGCAGGCTGCTGGGGCAAGGCTCTGACAAAAGCAGCTGCAGGACTTTTTCCCCCTGTGTCAGGGCTGAGGGTGACTTACACCCACAGAGACCTTTCTTCCTTCCCTTGTTGGCCCCAATACCCCTGGGGGGTCCCTGACAGTCCCCTGTGGGGGCGTAACATTTAGCGTAGGAACAAGCACAGTGTGAGAACTGTGCCTGGGGTTTGATTCTCCAGCTTCCTATTCCCTTTGTAGGGATTCCTGCTGTAACGAAGAGCGCACCAACTGAAGATAAATTGCAGGTTAAAGAACTTGTGCTGACTGTGACATGGTAGGGGCTGCAAATTATAGAAAGTCTGAGCAAAGAGAAGAGATGGTAGATGTTTCTAACCTTGAGTCCCAAGACTTCACCTCTGATTTTGTACCGATGCATGTGCCAGCTAGCCCTGATACAGCTGGAAGGCAGTGGATGTAACGGGAGTGCTCATCTCAGCCCTGGCAAGGAAAGAACGGAAACTGCCCATATGTAGACACTACCTCCACTTCCTGCAGCAACCATTTTCGTATTACTCAGACTTAAAGGTTGCTGAAACCACAGTGGTATTTGCTGGTAGCTCAAATCAGGTCATCTAAAAGCTTCCTCAGGTACTATTTGCACTGTTTTTCTTAAAATCATTCGACAGTAAGAACAAGGCTACTAAATGTCGACCTATTTCCCAGGAAGAAACAGCTTCAGGAGAAGATCCTTAGGAAACATGACACATTGTGTTGTGGCAAGCAGCACAGAGTCTAGTTGGAGGCCTGTAGCTAGTGGTGTGCCCCAGGGGTCAGTACTGGGTCCAGTCTTATTCCGCGTATTCATCAATGACCGGGACGATGCAGCAGAATGTACCATCAGCAAATTTGCTGATAACACCAAGCTGGGAGGAGTGGCTGACACACCGGAAGGTGGCGCTGCCATTCAGCAAGATCTTGACAGGCTGAAGAGTTGGGCAAAGAAAAGGTAATTCATAAGCGCAAGTGTAGGGTCCTGCACCTAGGGAAGAACAACGCCAGGCACCAGTACAGGTTAGGGGTTGACCTGCTGGAAGCAGCACTGCAGAGAAGGACCTGGGAGTCCTGGTGGATGACAAGCTCTCCATGAGCCAGCAGTGTGCCCTCATGGCCAAGAAGGCCAATGGTATCCTGGCATCAAGAAGAGTGTGACCAGCAGGTCGAGGGAGGTTATCCTCCCCCTCCACTCTGCCCTGGTGAGGCCACATCTGGAGTACTGTGTCCAGTTCTGGGCTCCCCAGTTGAAGAAAGACAGGGAACTACTGGAAAGAGTTCAGCAGAGGGCTACCAAGATGATTAGAGGACTGGTGCATCTCTCATATGAGGAAAGATTGAGAGAGCTGGGTCTCTTTAGCCTGGAGAAGACTGAGAGGGGATCTCATCAACACTTATAAATATTTAAAGGATGGGTGTCAAGAGGATGGAGCCAGATTCTTCTCAGTGGTGCCCAGTGACAGGACAAGGAGCAATGGGTACAAACTGGAACACAGGAAGTTCCATCTCAGTATGAGGAAAAACTTCTTTACTCAGAGGCTACCCAGAGAGGTTGTGTAGTCTCCTTCTCTGGAGATATTCAAAACCCTCCTGGACATGATCCAGAGGATCCAGGTTGCAGAAGACCTCTAGGATCATCAAGTCCAACTGTCAACCCAACACCACCATGCCTACTAGACCGTGTCCCAAAGTGCCATGTCTACATGCTTTTTGAACACCTCCAGGTATGGTGACTCCACTACCTCCCTGGGCAGCCTGTTCCAATGTCTGACCACCCTTTCAAGTGAAGAAATTTTTCCTAATATCCAATGTAAACCTCCCCTGGCACAATTTGAGGCCATTTCCTCTTGTCCTATCACTTGTAGCTTGGGAGAAGAGACCAACACCCACTTCATTACAATCTCCTTTCAGCAAGTTGTAGAGAGTGCTAAGATCTCCACTCAGCCTCCTCTTCTCCAGATTAGACAACGCCAGCTCCCTCAGCTGCTCCTCATCAGACTTGTGCTCCAGACCCTTCACCAGTTTCGTTACCCTTCTCTGGACACATTCCAGCACCTCAATGTCTTTCTTGTAGTCATATAACAAGATCTGCTTGTGATCATAGTTCTAGCAGACAAGAATGGTTTTGAACTTGTGAACACAAGGCCACAAAAGCATCTGTAACCTGATAAGAACTGCTCCAAGGACTAGTAATTTGAAAGATTTGCAAAATTTGTTTGTGCTTGTTTTCCTTCTGACTGTATGAGAGCATCTGCATTTTATTAAAGCACCTTTACTATTCTTTGATCTGTATCATAAAATCTCTAGGTAGCTTCCTGCTTCTTTACATAGTGTCAATGTCACTTACAGGAATTTTGATCTTCATTTACATGAAACTTGTTTTGAAGTGGAATTTTGAGAAATGTGGTTTTATTACGTTGCATTGTAACAATGTTCACAACACCATTAACGTGTTTACAAAAATAAATGTTATTAGGTTTCAGAGTAAATGAATTTGTTTTCACAATGCCAATTTCACAAAATGGGCAAATGTTCCAATTTTCAAGAAGGGCGAGAAAGAAGACCCTGGTAATTACAGGCCTGTCAGTCTCACTTCAGTGCCTGGTAAAACTATGGAGAAAATTCTGCTGGGAGTTATTGAAAAACACTTGAAGGACAATGCAATCACTGGTCACAGTCAACACAGGTTCATGAGGGGAAGGTTCTGCTTAACCAACTTAATTTCTTTTTATAACAAGGTCACCCATCTAGTTGACCAAGGGAAGCCAGTCGATGTTGTCTTTTTAGATTTCAGTAAAGCTTTCGATACTGTTTCTCACAATATCCTCCTGGACAAAATGGCTAGCATACAGTTTGGCAAACACATAATACGATGCGTGAGTAATTGGCTGGTGGGTCATCCCCAAAGAGTTGTATTTAATGGAGTTACATCAGACTGGTGGCCATTCAGTAGTGGGGTGCCCCAGGGCTCCATTTTGGGGCCAGTTCTTTTTAACATTTTCATAAATGACTTGGATGTGGGACTAGAAGGAATTGTGAGCGAATTTGCAGATGATACTAAATTGGGAGGAGCTGTGGACTCCGCTGAGGGTTTTGAGGCCTTGCAGAGAGACCTGGACAAATTAGAAAATTACAATCACCAACTGCATGAAGTTTAACAAAAGCAAGTGCTGGATTCTGCACCTGGGAAGGGGCAGCCCTGGCCGTACACACAGACTGGGGGATGAGATGCTGGAGAGCAGCCACACTGAAACAGATCTGGGGGTCTTGGTTGACACCAAGATGAACATGAGCCAACAGTGTGCCCAGGTTGCCAGGAAGGCCAGCCGTACCCTGGGGTGCATCAAGCACAGCATTGCCAGCAGGTCTAGGGACGGGATTGTCCCACTCTACACTGCACTGGTGCGGCCTCACCTTGAGTACTGTGTGCAGTATTGGGCACCACAGTAGAAGAAAGACATAAAGCTATTGAAGAGTGTCCAAAGGAGGGCAACTAAGATGGTGAAGGGTCTAGACGGGAAGACATATGAGGAGAGGCTGAGGTCCATTGGTTTGTTCACTCTAGAGAAGAGAAGGCTGAGGGGTGACCTCGTTGAGGCCTACAGCGTCCTTACAAGGGGGAGCAAAGGGGTGGGTGCTAATCTCCTCTCTCTGTGGACCAGCGATAGAACCCAAGGGAATGGCATGAAGCTTCGTCAGGGGAGGTTTAGGTTAGATATCAGGAAAAGGTTCTTCACCGAGAAGGTGGTCAGGCACTGGAACAGGCTCCCCAGGGAAGTGGTCACTGCATTGAGCTTGACTGAATTCAAGAAGCATCTGGATGATGCTCTCAGTCATCTGGTCTGAAAATTGGGCTGATCCTGTGTGGAGTCAGGAGTTGGACTTGATGATCCTTTTGGATCCCTTCCAACATGGGATATTCTATGATTGTATGATTCTATGATTCTATGGATGCACCTGAGTGATAGCAAGCCATTTCAGATCCGATAAAAACATAATTGCTTTTAGGCATGTAAAGAGATTTCTCAGACAGAAAGCCCAAACATTGCAAAAACTCTCCACCAGTTTTGTAATGAGAAACTCTTGAGTTCTTGTGGTTCAGGATTTTCATAGCATTTTTATTATTTATGGGAGACCTCATTGACTTAACAGAATATTATAGCATCTGGAAATCAGAGTCTGGCTTCATAGCTAAGAGAACAAAATGGGCTATCAATAGGATTTACTCAAAGTAACAAGTGCTGAGGTTTGTTCTCTCTGTAGGCTGCTCAACTGTACAAAACATCACATGTGAAGTGCAAGGCTCCCTCTCTTCAACACATCTAGAGCAGAGGCATGTCTGACTGTGGCCTCAACCCACATCAGGAATCTCACCCCACCAAGTTTGCAGTCAGTGTTTAAGAGAGAGAAGCACATAACTTACCAGAAGTCACGTCCCATCACCGGGTCTGATGCTTCAGACCTCTGTGTAAACACAGGAACAGTGCATCTGCACATTGTGTTAACTGTTGCCAAAACCAGAAGAAACACTTTACTCTTCAAAGAAGTCTACAGTGTAGGATGATAGCCTCAAAACAACAATACTGAGGCTGGCTTTAGCATACTGGAGGTGTAATGCAAATTTAATTCCACCAAGAGCAGTTAAGTGAGGCACAAATCCAGTATAGGCAAAATATTCTTGGAGAACTGACAACTTATGCATGCTGCCAGTGGTGGTGTGGAGAAAAAAAAGAAAAAAGAAATTATTATCCACTCTTATTATCCACTCTCAGGTATTTCTTAATATAATTGCTGAATTTCAAAGAGTAGATGCTAACATTATAAGCCCATGAGCAAGCACACAAATTGCATCTATAATGGAAAATGTTTATAAATCTCTGCAGAGACTTTGTGAATTCCTGTGAAGGTTTATTCTACACGTTAACCACAGTAACACACATGCTGGGGAACTCACTTGTGTTTGTGGTGGTAATATGAAAAGACAACACACTTGTCTGAGACTTCAGCTAGTGACCAAAGCTAATTGAACCAGAAGGGAAAAAGGGCAATTTTGTAAGGGTCCATGAAGAAGTTCCCTTTCTAAAAAAATTAGTTCACAACCAGGTCTGTCAGCCGTAGCTGTTCATATTTCTGAACAGTTTTTCATAGGAGCAATTGCTTAGCCCTTAACTCAGTAAGACAATTAATGAAATACAAAGCATTATGCAGCAAACCTGTTAAGTAGCAAATGTTGGGTTTGCTGAGAATTTCTATGCTGGGAAAATTCCTTTTTCAATGAAATGTCAGTATGTTGTAACATTTTAGTGAGTGACCAAATGTTGTTGATTGACCATAAGCATTTCTATTCTGTCATTTTTGATAATTTTAGTAATAAATGAAGGAGCATTTTGATTCCAGGCTGAGGTCACTGCCACTAGCTGCCTATACTAGAGACTCTCACACAGAAAGATTAGCGCTCACAACACTTTGGGGAAGGATCATTCATAGTTCCATGGAAGAGTTCTATGGAAGAAGAAAAAGCTTGAAGGGTTTGCTTCTCTTACAAAAAACTATGGAAGTGTACAAAAGTGTAGAAAGAATACTAGCCAGAGTTGAGAAATTTGCACATAGCAGATTGAAAAATTTAGAATTAAGCTTGCCCTCGAAGTCTTAATGCAGATCTATTGGGTGTATGCATACTTTTACACAATTATACACTGCCTTCTGCATTCTGAAAAGAACTGCGACTGGATGTATGGGCTTATTACACAGAAATACTCTGTTGGTAATAATACATAGAAAATTGTGAGCTACTATGAACCTAATCATTAAAACATCATTAATATTTATTTTCTGATAATATAAAAATCGAAACAAATAGTGACATTTTGCCGAGAATCTTAAATCTAATCAGCCTAAGCCTATGAACAACATAATAGGACATATATTTATTTTTTTAGTATACTACACAACATGTCCATTTGTTTATTCTTATTGCTTTTAGATATCATGGCAAGACTGACTTTGAGTATATTGCTGTTCTGCTCTCTGAGAGATGTAATGATAGACCTCAATCAGCTCACAACCTTCTGATAAAGAAGAAATGTTCTGATGAAGAAAAAAATTCTTTCATCATCACTGCTGAATTTTCATTGATACAAATCAAGAAGTCATTAGAATCCCAAGATCAAAGTGGTTTGCTTCTCAGTTTGATGTCAAAGAATATCTGCTTGATCTCCCTGGACACTCTCTGGGAGCCGACGTGTATACAACTCACCTCCCTGTTGTCCCTTGCCTGATGTTTGTCTCTCCAGTTTCAGAGTGATCTCCCTGGTTGCAGCCTGCCATTGCTGTTTCTGGAAGTCCTGTGACCATGGAAAATTTGAGCAAAAATATCAGATAGCGCTTGCAACTAGCTACATGTTTTACATAGATTTTTTTTCTATATTAAAAAAATATAACCGTGTGATAAATGGAACAAGAAAGGGCTGAAAAGGCAGACAAGAAACCATGAAGACTTACACGACTGCTACAGTATTTGAAAATTGGAGAACCAAATTAATACAATTAATATAATATAAAAATATATTATACAACTGTAGTGTCATACAAACTGATTTAATCAACCATTTATTTGGAAAGAAGGCTTAAATTAATACCCTGCCCTGAGAGAGACAGTATTCAATTCTGTTTTCATATGTAATTTCCCTGCAAAAGAGAAGGGATTTAAAAATCATATTCTTCTTTTGCAAGTATAGTGGGTTAAGGAAAGCACATAATGGATAATGCTTAAAAAATCATGTACGTTCATTATGGAAAAAAATTGTTCCTTTTTTAAGAGTTATGGACTCAAGAATGCCTTGAAAGTCAGTACCTTGGAGCACATAGTCAAAAAAAAAAGTAGTTGAAGAGAAAAAGCATAATTGTAACTCCAAAGGTCTGGACCGGGAGATTGTTTCATGGTTTTCCTGGTGAAGACCAGAATACTAATAGAGCAAGTCTATAAATTTTCATTCTAGAAGATGGTGTATGCAGTGAGTTTTGTACCCTTTTGCAAATGGAGAAAATGAGACAGAAAACTGAAAGTTGATACAATGTCCATTTTTATAGTGAAGCTATTTTAGATTACTGAAATAAGTCATGTCTTTTTCATTCAAAACTGATCATCAAGAAAGTCTCATGCTATGGAGATTTTCCTTTGCACAGAGAAAATAATGGAACTTTTGGGGTTCGGAATTATTTTGAAAGAAATTTCCTTTGATGTGTGATACATGATTTCCCTTTAAATATCTTTCACTAGGGAACATATTTAGCCACGTGATGACAAATTCTTTTCTTTACTAGAGTTTGTAGTTTTGGGTGTTTTTTTTTTTCCCAATATAAAGATCAGATTTACTGAGTGGAAGTACTCCAGATCTCCTTTGAGACCTTTAAAAACTAGACTCACCTTCTCCATACCACTCTTAGCAGCTTATTTCTCTGCTGAGTTCCTTGAGAAGTCTTGGATGAATAGCACCTGACCTTAGCCATTTGGGCCTATCAATTCTGATGGTTTGTTTCATAACCTCTTGCACTGACCTTCTTAACTGAGTGACAGCCTCTCATGTGTCGCCCATGAAGAAGATTCTAGTATGGGAACAGACGTTTTGATAGGTTCTCTGTTTCTGAAGAAGGGGAGGGGTTTGTCATTTTTATATTTCTTGCAAACTGCTCCTCAGTCTCTTCCTTGTTTTGCTTTATTGTGTTTTCGTATTAAACTTTTTAGAATTTATGGTCCTCTCCTTTTGCTTTATTTCAACACCTACATTTTTGTAGGCTGGCTTCTTGCTGTTCATATTGTTTCTTCCCTGGTGGTTTAGTTCTACCAGCATCCTCTGGATGATCATCTCAGTAAACGGAATATAAATATCCTTCCAAAATACAGAAAAAAACCCCAAGTGTTTTTTACTTGGATTCACACCACTGTCTTGCCGTGACATCTTGCCAAGATGCTTGTTTGCCTTTCCCAGAATGCAATTTAAAAACTCTTGTTTTCAGTTAGAAGCATGTATTGTAGTTCACAAAAGAAGAGGAAACGATGTAGCATTTTATATACACGTGTAAGTGGCTTTGAAGTTTCCTTCTGCTGAAATACAATGTGAAGTGTGAAGTCTGTTTGAGAAACAAGAAGCAGGATGAAAGGAAGATGAAGCTAGTTCTCTGAGCGTGCAAAACTAAGAGGAACTAGGTTTGTGGTCTTGTAAAATACTATGCACATCAACTGTAAGTACATACATAGTGAAAAATTCTGCGTGAACACTCATGTTTAAATATAAGCATGCCTACATTTTCCTGGGTTGCTCTCCTGGGTTGGTGTTTGGGGCCAAGTTGCATGCTTCATCCTTCTGTTAAGTCAGTGATCTACATTTTCAAGGCTTGTAACTCTCTTCATCCCTGCAACATTGGTGTCAGGTTCTACTGCCAGCCTGCGAACAACTTTGAGCCTAACTTACTAACTTATTGAATAAACAACTTCGTGTTTTTTCCTCCAGCCAGTGCCACAGCTGGCAGACACTGACTGTTTATATCTTACTCCTTGACTTTCCTCAGGTACTTTCCCAAAGCTGCCCTCTGCTAGTGTGGAATTGAAACCCCAGTAATAACTTAGCAGATATTGCTATGAAATCATCACCTATCATGCACAGCGTTATTGGTTTACCTTTCCTGTGTCCTCCATGCTCCTCCGTTTTCCTTTGGTATCCATCTCTTTGGCATATCTTTTTGTACAAGTAGCTAATAAGCTCTGACATGGTAAAATCACTAGTCATACATTGTGTGGTGCTCACTGTTTCAGGACAGCATTGCTGCAGTACACAAAATTAATAATATTGCCATTGTTGGTAGAATGATATCAAAACCCCAGATCCTTGAAAATACTGTAATGAGAAGGGATGCTCAAAAATCAATGTTTTACTGCTACATAGGATTTAGTATGCATCTTAAGTGACTGTATCATTATTGCATGTGTACTGCATATATGCATCAATTGCTTGGTTAATTTGGGGGAGATGGAGGTGAGGTGTTACTCTTTTTCGCCTGAAAGACTGTTTTTAGGATTTAGAGGATTTAGTACAAGTGAAACAAAAGACTATAATATTCAAACAGTTTATTTAACAAATACATAACTTTTTAAAACTGTTTTTTTCTGTGCAGGAGGATAATCCACCTAGGAAACAATTTTTGTCATTATTCCCATGGGTGATGTCTTGCTCATATTTTAAGGGTTTCCTGAGACAACCACAGGATCCACTGCCTTTGATTTACTAGCTTTTTTTTAGGTTTTGCACAGCTTATCAAATATATAAGAAAAAATGAAAAATAGTATAGACTGATAAGACGATTGTGGTGGGTTGACCTTGGCTGCCTGCCAGATGCACACCTAGCTACTCTCTCATTCCGGCTCCTCAACAGGACAGAGTGGAAAATAAGACAAAAAAGCTTGTGGTTCAAGAGAGAGGCAGAGAGATCAGTTATCATGGGTAAAACAGACTTGACTTGAAGTAAGTTAATTATTTATTACAATTTAAAATAGATTGCAACCGACATCATTTACCTGGACTTGTGCAAAGCTTTTGTCACTGTCCCTCATGACATCCTTGTCTCTAAACTGGAGAGACGTGGATTTGACGGATGGACCACTTGCTGGATAAGGAATTGGCTGGATGGTTGCACTCAAAGAATTGTGGCCAACGGCTCGATGTGCAAGTGGACATCGGTGACAAGTGGCATTCCTCAGGGGTCAGTACTGGGACTGGCACTGTTTAGCATTTTTGTCGGCGACATAGACAGTGGGATCGAGTGCACCCTCAGCAAGTTTGCCAACGACACCAAGCTGTGTGGTGCAGTTGACACGCTGGAGGGAAGGGATGCCATCCAGAGGGACCTTGACAGGCTCGAGAGGTGGGCCCGTGCAAGCTGCATGAAGGTCAACAAGGCCAAGTGCAAGGTCCTGCATGTGAGTCAGCAAAATCTCAAGCACAACTACAGGCTGGGTGGCGAATGGATCGAGAGCAGCCCTGAGGAGAAGGTCTTGGGGGTGCTGGTTGATGAAAAACTCAACATGAGCCGGCAGCGTGCTCTGGCAGCCCAGAAAGCCAACCATGTCCTGGGCTGCATCAGAAATAGTGTGCCCAGCAGGTNACAAAGCTGATCAGAGGGCTGGAGCACCTCTCCTATGAGGACAGGCCGGGCTTGTTCAGCCTGGAGAAGAGAAGGCTCTGGGGAGACCTAATCGTGGCCTTCCAATACCTAAAGGGGACCTACAGGAAAGCCGGCGAGGGGCTGTTTCTAAGGGAGTGTAGTGACAGGACAAGTGGTAATGGGTATTAAAAAGAGGGGGGATTTAGATTGGATGTTAGGAAGAAATTGTTTCCTGTGAGGGTGGTGAGGCACTGGAACAGGTTGCCCAGAGAAGCTTTGGAGGCCCCATTCCTGCCAGAGTTCGAGGCCAGGTTGGATGTGGTTTTGGCCAATCTGGTCTAGTGGAGGGTGTCCCTGACCATGGCAGGGGGGTTGGAACTAGACGATCCTTGTGGTCCCTTCCAACCCACACCATTCTGTGATTCTATGATTTGGTTAGTGAGAAATAAGGACAAAAATATTAAAGCAATACCTCCCTCTTGCTCCCTCTTCCCAGGCTCAACTTCACTGCTTTATTCCTCACTTCACTACTCTCATCACCCACTACCCTGAGCAGCACAGGGAGATGGGGGTTATGGGGTCAGTCCATAACAGCTCCTCTCTGCTGCTCCTTCCTCCTCACACTGTTCCCCTGCTCTAGCACTGGTCCTCCATGGACTGCAGTCCTTCAGGATAAACCTGCTCTGGCGTGGGTCTTGTAAGTCTCACATACCTGCCATGGGGATGGATGCAGAATAATCTAAGGCTTGTTTGGAGTAGTCATGTCTTTTATTTGACCAACTGTTGCATCTGATGAACAGAAAAGCTATAGCTTAGAGCCTGTAAATCATTCTAGGGCTGTTCTAGAAACAGTTTAAAACTTCGTATGCAAACTTTGCCTTCCAAGAATCTTCTGAGGAAATGATTCAGAAAACTGGTAACACTGCAAGGGTTTGTCTGCACTGCATAGTAGAGTTATTTAGCATTGTGCTGCTGCATGGTAAGTACTACTACTATGTAGAAACAGAATATATTTGTTGGTCACTCAGCACCTTTTCTTCATATTGATCTATCAGACTAAAGTAGTATGTCTGTGTTTGAAAGACTTCTCTGGAAATCACTTTTTTTTTGCACTATGTGATTGTACTGCTTACAGCTTGACCCTGGCTTTCAGGTACTAACCACAATATAAAAGCTGAGGTAAAGTTACTTTGCTGTCCAAGTTTAAATGGCCATTCCTAATAATCAGAGAGGTTTTGTTTAAGAAATCGGTGAATAATTTCTGTCTAGTGCTCTGAATGCATTTATATTCCTCCAAACTGAGATAAGTGTTTAGGACACTAGGTAGTGAATTGCTCACTACAGCTAATGACATCATGGTGTCTATTTTCCATGATGTATCACCGCTAGACACTATATGGACACATTAAAGGTGAAGCCAGGATGTAGTCCTGACCCAAAGAAAACCTGGGTAAAAACCTGGAGAATTTGTCAACAGCCAGAAATCTTTATAACCATTTCAGAGAAAAAAAACCTTTCAACTTTCTACTGAATCCTCAATTTCTTGAAATATTTCAGAATGAACACTTAAAAGATCACTAAAAACTTGCTAGAATGCCCAATTTATTTTTTTTTTTAAAGACCTTGCATAATATTTTAAAAGTAAACTCTCTGCTGATAGAAAAAGTCCAGGCTTGTCCTTTTGAAGTGTAACAGAAACATTGCAAACTGTAAGGTTTGAACAGATCAACTTCAGTAGTTCCATGCCACACAAGTCTTCATTTAAAGAAAGGCATTAAGTTGCTCAAATCTACAAATATTTGCTGAAGCAGTCAGGCGCAAAACAGAACCAGTTTGTTCTGGATCAGTACGGGTATTTGCATGCCCTTTCCAGCTATTTAATGAGACAGATGCACACGATTTTCTTTTCGTAAAGCAAGAAGCAATTCCCAGCATTTTAAAAAACACGGAGGTTGGCACAGCTGATTTTAATGTTAAGTAAATGAGAAAAGTCCATCTTTTCACTATCTGGTGAAATGGGCTCCAGGGGCTCAAATCTATTCTCTCATGTGCAGGAGTGTGTGTGCATTGAAAGACTCAATTAGAGGACTGTGATATGGCATTGGGAAAAAATGCAGTGCTAGAACTATCTGTTAGAAGGGTCTGGAGTTTGCCAGAGAAAGACCCTGGAAGTGAAAAAGAAAAGAGTTCACTTGTCCGTGCAGTTTATACTGTGAAGTTCCTTGCCATAGTCCTGCTACTGCATGACTTCAGCTAAAAGCACAAATGACCACCCACTATCACACTTGTTTGAAGCATTTCCCATAACCCAGTGTGACACTAAGAGTCAAACAGTCTTCAGTAGGAAGAAGCGATAAAAAGACCTTGAGATGGAGAATGAAGAGGGTTACACAGAACTTCGTTTCAAAGGAAGGGAGGAAAACTCCAATGCAGGTGAGCATAAAAGCATTTATGCTATGCCTTCAGACTTGTTCTGTGAATAACAAATCTCTCCTGCTATATTCAGCTATATTTGAGTTATCATAAGAAAATCCAAATCTGCCAAAATTTTTGTTGGTGTTACTGAAGTTGCCAATAATGTATGGCAGTTTACAGAGAAATACGATGGATGGTAAATAAAATGCAGTACTAATAGTACCACCAGGCTTGGAGTACAGGTGCTGGCAGTCCCAGTACAAAATGGAGGCTAGGAGATAGAGGCATGAGGAGATATGAGGAAAGCACGAGGCAGTAGCTGTCAGCAAGTTTGTCAGTGGTTAATGGCTCGTTAGCCATTTAAGTTTTTTATAGTTTTTTTTTTGTTTTTTTATAGGGTTTTTGTTTAGGGGTTTTTTTTGTTTGTTTTGCTTTGTTTTCTTTTCAGGAGTCACAGCTAAGAAGAATTTAAGAATAGTTTAAATGAAAACTGCAAGACAGTAACTTACTGTCCAGTTAAGTTTTTTTCAACAGCTTCTGGGGATTTTGTCAAAAGTGTCAGGAGCAGCAAGGGACAAGGTACAAAGGTATATACTGGAAGGCTTTCAAGCTCATCCTTGCTAACCTTTATTTCTTTTAAGTGTTCCAGGGAAGAGCTTCTCAGATCATAAATACCAAGTCCTCAGAGCAATTAGACATCCAGTTTCCAGTTAATTAGCTATGGTGATCAGTTCCTGAGAAATCATGGCTGCACGTTTATGTAGGAACAATTTTTAATGGAAAAAAAGCAAGAGCCAACTTCAGTTACTCAGTGTGGCAGGATAAATTGCATGCAATTTTATTGATGTAAATTGTGCCAGTTTGTCTATTATTATAACAGCTTAGCTGAGAGCCTGTTCCCAACTGCAGTAAAAGCACAGAACCAGCAAAACTGAGGGAAAAAACCCAAATAAACAGAAAACTGACAATAAAAGCTAATATTTATTTAACTAAGAATCTTCAATTGTCTTAAAAATACTTGTCAAAGTGCACAAAAATATTGCTGTAATGAGGTAGATTAAATATTTACATTTAAAAGAAGCAGAAAGTCAGACAAGGCATATGTGGCGCATATACAGAATAGTCTTTGACCACAGAGCACACAGTGACAAAGCTGGGTTTAAAATCCTCTGTCTTCATCATCTGCCTGCATGATCGGGTAGCATGACACAACAGGGCAGGAGAAAGTCTTCATATAAGCAGCTGAAGAGAACAGTGCTTTCGTTTAACTTGTTAAACAATGCACTGCAAGCTGAGTCTCTACTTGTAGTGAAAGTTAGCTTTAGACCAGACGCAGACTAGTCATGGTACTGTGACATACATATGTAGTACAGAAGTGCATTCACTGGAGTGGTTAGAAATGGTCGCAATGCCTCATCAGCATAATCTAGTGCAATATCTGTGCCACTTCTTATAGTACAGAAGGAAGAGACCACAACACAGAGCTCCCCTTCCCCCCTTGCAGTGCCATCCGGTCTCACCAGTGGTGCAAGATACAGAGCTGTCTTGAGAAGCTGGGCAAATGCTGAGCTGTCAGCTCATGCTGCGTTGCCAGCACTGCGGTATTGCTGCTGCCGGAGCTCACGCTGGGTAGCTGAGCACTGGGCTGAGTATTTACTCAAGTTGCTGTTACTGCTTTACCTGCAGTCTAGCCATTGTACAAATTGCGGCAGAGTTAAGATTCTACCTCAGATATCCTAATTGCCTTTTTTTTAATGTCAAAATCACTGCAAAGTACCCAAAGGAAGAAGGAAAACACACACAGGTGCTTAAACATAATATGTTGCATAGCTAGCAAAAAGTACTGCATTCTGTTTACATATATTTGCTATCTGAATAGAATGGCAATATCAAAACAGTGGGGATTAGCTGTTTGACTATTTAGAGATGACTAGTCACAGAATTTCCCATGAGACATGAAGTGAAAGTATTAGTGCAAATGAGTTTATCATGTAGCATAAAGTTCAAGTTGTTCCATGATTTGAAATGAATGCTACATGCATTACATTTTTGAAATAATAGTGTAGAAGCAGCTGATTCACACTTGATCTAGGCCACCAGCATTTGAAATGTAATGGCTTTTAAAGGATACTTCTATGGGGTACTTCCTGATGTTATTTACTAGTTAGAGAGCAAGTTCTCTCCAAGATATAATATGTTGGCACCCTGTTTTCTCTTCCAAGAATGGCCATTTCCATGAAACAGAAAATCATCCTTCTGTTATTCTCTGACTTTATTCCTGGGTCCTAACTCATGGAAAGTTCTCATGTAAAATCCTTTTTCCCACAAATTTGAGTTGGGACAAAGAGAACAGTGCATTATGCCTTGGTCTTACTAGAAGAACATTCACAAAGCATTTTCTGAAAACACCAATGTTAGAAAGTTAGGAAGAAAAGTTAAGATGACATTTTCCACATAGCTGAGCAACTTCTAACTGTTCTTCTCCCTGCTCCAAGGAATCCTTTGAGGTATCATAGAACATCTTTTATGCCTCAGTTACTTTAAAGAGCTTTGCTGTATTGCAGCCTACATTACCTATATCACTACACCTTCCAAGACCATGCTGACAACCTGCTGGAACAAGTCCAGTGGAGGGCTCCTGAGATAATGAGTGAGCTGAAGTGACGCAGGAGAAGAGGCTGAGACAACTGTCTTTGTGCAACCGTAAGAAGAGAAGGCTGAAGGGAGTCTTATCTTTCTCTTTAACTGCTGAATGGGAAGGTGTAGAGAAGACAGAACCAAACTCTTCTTGAAGGTGCACATTGAAAGACACAAGTTGGAACATGGAAAATTACAACTTGATACAAGAAAATTTTTCTTACTGTGGTGGTGGTCAAACACTAGGACATGAACCTGGAAAGGCAGTAGAATTCCCATACTTGGAGATATTTAGAAATTGGTTGGACAAAACCTTGAGAAACCTGCTGTAACCTGCCCCATCTTAAGCAACAATCTGAACTAGATGGCTTCCTGACATTCCTTCCAGCCTATATTGTTCTTGATTCTATGTCAAGACATGTAGAAATCCTGAAATAAAGTAAGTGAGCAAACAGAAACAGCAATTGCACTAGGAGGTGGATTGCCAGGAATGTGACAGTCCTGCAAGAACAAATTTTAATATTGTTGGGTAATATTGAGAAGGAAGATTCAGCATGACCATGCATTTCTAGGCTTTTCTGATTCTAGTTAAAAGTAATTTTCTTTGAGTTGCAAGAGAGCTCTATTCACTGACCTTAATCAAGTATCCAGTCTGCAAAGAAGCCCTGTTTATTGCACTGCTACTTAATTTTTCGAACATTTTGTAATAGTCTTCCAGTTGGGTTGGTTGAACGTTAAGGACTCAAGAGAGTCCAGAGGAGAGCCATGAAGATGATCAGGGGGCTGGAACACTTCTCCTGTGAAGACAGGCTGAGAGAGTTGGGATTGTTCAGCCTGGAGAAGACTCTGGGGAGACCTAATTGTGGCCTACCAGTACCTAAAGTAGCCTACAGGAAAGCTGAAGAGGGACTGTTCACAAGGGCATGGAGTGATAGGACAAGGGGTAATGGCTTTAAACTAAAAGATGGGAGATTTAGATTAGATGTTAAGAAGAAATTCTTCCCTGTGAAGATGGTGAGGCACTGGAACAGGTTGCCCAGAGAAGCTGTGGCTGCCCCCTCCCTGGAAGTGTTCAAGGCCAGGTTGGATGGGGCTTTGGCCAACCTGGTCTAGTGGAGGGTGTCCCTGCTCATGGCAGGGGGGTTGGAACTAGAAGATCTTTAAGGTTCCTTCCAACCCAAACCATTTTATGACTCAATTGAAAAAAAGCAACTCCAAATTATAATATGGACTTTTCTAAACACCTTTGACTTGGCATCTAATGTACAGGTGATAAAACTAATTAGTGGAATTTGGAGTTACAGAGTTTATTTTTCAGAGAATCTACTTGTCCTTTCTTGATGGATCATGTTGGTTTTCATAGCCCTAGAACCTAATTTTTTTCTTATATGTGATATATATCTTTTTCTGCAACTGTTACAAATGTCAGTTCTTCCTTTTTCACTAACTTTGTGAGGTCTTCTTTAGCAATGTTTGTTACGTGCTTGCTGTGACATCTAAGTCTTCATGATATCTGCAAGTGACATTGCCCTACTATGAAGAAGAAGAAACTGTTCAGTAGCCACTCAAAACCTCAAATGAAGTGACAAAGAGTGAAGACAGTATGAGAAAATTCAAGCCCCCCAAATGTTTTCATAAATTAAAGCAAGGACCACCTGATATACAGAAGGCAACCAGAAGGGGAAAAACAACTGTGACAAAGGACAAGGCAAAGTGACAGTGATGGATGTTCTGTCTGAAAGATGTCTAGAGAAACCCAGATTTATGTCCTAGGTAACAATTCATGTTGTGTTTGTAAACCCCTCTTATTTCTTGCAGAAGGTCCCTCTCATTCTTCAGGCCTGCGGTATTTTGCTGCTCTCTCAGGATTTCTGAATATTGTGTTGCTGGGAGCTGTGATCACATTAATTCAGAAATGTGAGTGACCAAGTGAAATGTTTTGCTTTAATTCTTGTGAAATTGACAGATATCAATCCTTAACTATAACATGTTTTACAAATAAACAGTTTTGATAAGGTAACAAAACCACTCATATTTTCTACTATTGTTTTTCTGATGAAGACATGAGGGAGTCACTGACATTTTGGGGCTGTGGATCTGCAAAAAGTCAATGACTTTCAGAGGACTGTTGCATGTTCAGGGTGTATGAAGAGATCTGGAGTCTTTCTCACTTTACAGGCCCCCAATCTGAGAGTCCTTTCTATTGCTTTTCAAAGCTGAACAAAATGCCAAGGTTTCCAATGAAAGAAACCATCCATCCATCCATCCATCCATCCGTCCATCCATCCATCCATCCGATTGGAAAAACTCTTTTAGTAATGAAACAGAATTCACACCAGGTATATGGTACAACCAGAACCTCTGCTATCTCCTCCTCCCCTCATCCTGACAGCCAGGCTTCACCTTTTGATGCCCTGCTTTGCTTACCTTAAGTCTCAGCCAGTTCCCCTGGCATGTACAATGGGAATGTGAACTGGACTTCAGGGCTGGATGAGATAGGAGGCTAGAAGATGGTACACGTAGTTGGAAAAGATCTCTCTAAACAGAAATAAGAATGTGCTCCTCCAAGTTTATAAAAGTGGCCTTTGCATTGTCCACAGAATTTGTGCATAAGCACTGGGTCACTGCCAGCATTGATCGTGTGCGCACAAAGCTTACCTATCCAGCACAGATGAGTGCCATTATCCCTGAGCATCTACACTTAGACATCAGAGAGAAATGGTTGCAGTTGCCCTCGTCAAGCAAGTTGAACAAGTTTTTAGGTTGCCATCAATTAGCGTTTGAATATTGATCACGGACTCTAATTTTAGTTTCCTCCTTTAGAAAATCTTGGCCTAGTTCAGTCCCAATGTTCAGCCAGCTTCTGGAAATCAAAGTCTCTTTGCACATCAAAATCACTTGAGAACACAGGAGAACACAAGTATCCTGCAGTCCATTGTTCTCCTTTTCTCTGGATGCAAGTCCTGCCCTCTCATATCAACTCATTCTTTTCTCAAATAAGCTGAATACAAATTTCAGGATCTGGAAAATCAAAGGCACAACCATGTTATTTGAAAGATAACTGTTGCATACGATGTCAAAAGCAGGATGAGAATGGACTCTACGCTGCATTTGTGAAGTCAGTCACCTCATGTATTTGTTTAATGTATATGATTTGAATGCTCAGCTCTTCCCTTACCATTTACAGGAAGGCTGGAAGGATAAATAAGCAATCTGAGTTTCCATTTAAAGCTCTTATTATTATTGGAAAAATACTGTGGGGTTTCTATACAGTTTACTTCTGAGATTTACATAAAATGTTGGATATTCTTGTCCAGGTAACTTGCTATCAAGTGACGTGTGGAAGCCTAGACAAAATCTTTCTGAAAGTGACAGTATCTTTGAGGAAGATCTTCATGAAAACAGCTTACTGATTACATTAAAAGAAAGTTTATGCATGCATACAAATGGTAAGGAAATAGTGTCTTGCTCATAGTAGAGTAAATGGTTTGAAAAGATTAATATAAAATAAGCATGTGCACAAAGGAATTGAGCTTTAGATACTGGAATAAGCATGTTTAAATTAATAAAGATGTATAAAGTGATCTATTTTAGAGTTCCATCCTTGAAAATTTTAGTTTAAGCAAAAAATAAAAGTGGAGCAGTGTTACTGAAGGTCTTCGTTATTTCTCCATGGATGCCATTGAACTGTACTACTCCCAGTGATTTCAGCAGAGCTAGGATTTTATCCAAGGCTTTTACCCCAATTATTATGTAAAATATTTAGTACAATTATCTAGAGTTCTGAAATATTTAGAAGTATAGTGGGATCCCTAATCAAAGAATGACTATCCATATTACCACTGTAAAGCAGGGACGCTGCTTTCTTAAAATGAGCTATACCTTCACAATTTCTGTCCCATCCCTGGTTTAAATCTTCTTTACTCTCTTATTCAAAAGCCACAGAAAAAGCAGGAGCCAATAATAATGGTATCAGCTGAAAAAAAAAAGATAATTAAAAAAAATTACAAAAATCCCGTCATCCCAAACTCTTCACAGACTCCACATGTGAACTCTGTCCCACTGGCTGGAAGCTGCATTATGGAAGATGTTATTTCTACTCAGAAACTCGTGACACCTGGGAGAATAGTAGAAAGTATTGCTCAGGAAAAAAATCTGAGCTCCTGATTATAGAGGATGAGACTGAAATGGTAAGCTTATAAGGCACTCTGTGGTTTAAACATTCTTTTTACTTATACCTTGTGAATCAAAGTATAGCTTTCCATGTTTTTTAGAAGTCATTTGTAACGCAGATATGCTCATAAAAGGCATTGTCAGTAGAAAGTGCTCTGAGGATTGGCTTCTGCATGTTAAGAAACATGTGTGTCAAACAGAAGACCAATAGCCTACATTTCATTTAAATAGGTGCAGTGATATGCCTAGAGATTATCTCCAGCAAGAAGCTGGTATTTGAAGGAATCTTGCGTGTTGTATTCCAAATCAAACTTGTTTAGAACTAAGCTGTTGTAAAGACTGTTGCCTTTCTCTGGGGAAAGGAGCTGTTTCTCGGTGCTTTGTATATCTTAAAATGTCAGTACTAGGTTTGTGGCAATAGAAAAAAAAAGTTTTGTGGACCAAATCCTCTCTTTTGTGATCCTGATCAAATTCAGACACTCACTTCTAAAGCTCCCAGGAGTGTGAGCTGGCAAAATGATCACCTCCCTCCTTTGTAGGGGTGAAAAAGAGGACATAACTTCAGCTCCTGTAATTCAGGTCAGCCTGATCATCATCTAAAGTGTGCTAGCGGAATGGGCCTGGGGTCAACAAGGAACCAAAGGTTACCTCCTTGGTTGCTCCACTTACCATCATCAGGTGTAGTTAATTTCCATGTGGTTGGTTTTGTTTTATTTTTTTCCTTCTCAATTTCTCGGAGACATTCTCTGGAAGCTTTGCGCATGAAAGCCTTGCTGGTTCTTTGCTGGTGCTGGAGTTTTATGAAGTGTCATTATTATGTGAGTTCATTAACATACCTCTCTCTAGGATTTCTTAAACAAACTGAAGGATAAAAACATTGGCTTTGTTTGGACTGGATTAAGCTTTGATGAGGAGGAAGGAAGATGGGTATGGCTCAATGATCCCGAACATCCAGGGCACAGGTAGGTTCATTCTGGAGTGAACCTGTGTTGGCTTCCACGACATGTTCTCCACTCACTGTGCCTGGACTGTTCAGCCATTAGACTGTAAGAAAGTAATAGTAAGGTATCAGGGCCCATGCTCCAGTTAGCTCAGTCTATTCTGATTTTTCTCAGCACAGGATTCTGATTGAAACATGCAGTTGCAAAGTGAAATTCCTTGACAGGTCTCAGAAAAGGAACTAATTTTATTAGGAGGTGTCTATGCTGTGTAAGCTTTTTACTTCCAGCTGCATAACAAGGAGGGAAACAGAGAAAGAGTGAAGTTCACTAAACAAATAAAACCTGTCTGTATGTCAGAGAATCAAAAGAGTGACAGGATAAAGACAAAAAAATTTCCAGTCTTTGTGGTTTCACTCTTTGTATATGCAAACAATTTTTTCCAGTGATCTTCATATCTGTGTGTTGTTTGGCTCTTGCAGTTTTACAATAAAAGGAAGGAAGGAAGATGAAAAATGTGCTGCCTATAAGTTGACAGAAATGCACGCTGATAACTGCCATTCCCTGTACAAGTGGATTTGCAAGAAGAGTGCAGTCTTTCTGGGTATCTAAGATATTATAAAGTGAAAGAGAATAGGGTCTTTGAAGTTACACCACTTTCCAGTGGGTAGGATATCTGATGTAAAATGAAGGGGAAATTGACAACCTGAATTGTAATGAATCAATGCATTGTGACTCTATTTGTGATTAAAGTCTGGGAAGATTTCAGGGTTGTGTCTCTCTTCTTTTCAGGATGAAGGTATAAAATCTGTGTGTCTTTGTAAGTGCTGATACATTGCCCTTAGAGCTATTAAAATAAGCAGCTTACTAATTTTAGGTAGCTTATAAAGAGATTGTGTAAACACAGTTAAGATGAGTGGTTTTTTACCAGCCTGGCAACTAGATCATACAGCAGGTAAAAAGTTGTTGCCACTTAGTTCAGCTGAAGAGGTGATAATCAGTGATATGCACTTAAACAAGTGCAGATCTACCCACTGGAGGCCCAATATGGGAAGGCAGCACAGCTCTACACAAGAGATAGTCAAGATCTAGTATTTTCTTTCAACAAAGCTTTATTGCCTGTATGTCATTCAGTGTTACAGAAATTGGCCCTTAAAAACTCCCATAAATACCTCTCTAATTCGGATGTGAGATTTAGTTGCCTGATCTTTGTTCTATAACCATGCTAGAAATGGCAAAATCATATTTATGGGGCTACAGGGCTACGATCCTTCCTTTTGTTAGTCCGCTTCACAGACACTTTTTACATGTCAGAAATCAATGTTGTAATCCTTCTATATCTTGAGGCTACTGATCAGGATGAGGCAGCAGATCCCAGAGATGTTTGCTTTGTTCTGTCTGATCTTACTTTGAGATAACTTGTACAGGTCTGAGAGTAATCTGTAGTTCTTCATTGTTGTGTATAACAACAATATACTTCACATTTTGTTTTCATACAAGAAAAATCAGTATAATGATTAAAATGATGACTCTAGGATGTAAAGGCAACTCTTGTAGTTGAGGAAGATTGCTCTAAGAGGAACTTCCACTGCATTTTGGACTGTGGTAGTGATGTGACTTAGTCGGTGATTTGTTCGGTGTTGTGGTGGGTTGACCCTGGCTGAAGTCCGGGTGTCCACCAGAGCCACTCTATCACTCCCCCTTCTTAACTAGACGAGAGAAAAGTTGTAACGAAAGGCTCGTGGGTTGAGATAAGGACAGGGAGAGATTGTTCACCAATTACCATCCTGGGCAAAACAGACCAGACTTAGACAGGAATTTGTCTGATTTATTACCAAGCAAACACAAAGCAGAGCAGTGAGAAATAAAACCAAATCTTAAAACACCTCCCCCACCCCTCCCTTCTTAACTTCACTTCCGATCTCTCCCTGCTCCCCCCCAGCAGCACAGGGGGACGGGGATGGGGTTACGGTCAGTTGATCACACATTCTTTCACCTGCTGCTTCTTCCTCAGGGGGAGGACTCTTTCCCTGCTCCAACATGGGGTCCCTCTCACGGGAGACAGTCCTCCACCAACTTCTCCAACACGAGTCCTTCCCATGAGCTACAGTCCTTCATGAGCTGCTCCAGCATGGGGTGTAGTCCCTCAGGAGCAGACTGCTCCAGCGTGGGCCCCCCCTGGGGTCACAAGTCCTGCCAGCAATCCTGCTCCGGTGTAGGCTCCTCTTTCCATGGATCCACAGGTCCTGTGAGGAGCTTGCTTCAGTGTGGGCTTCCCACGGGGTCACAGCCTCCTTCAGGTGTCTCCACCTGCTCCGGCATGGGGTCGTCTCTATCAGAGAGGCTCTATCAGACACAGGAGAAGCTTCTAGTAGCTTCTTGCAGAAGCTGCCACCCCTGTGGCTTCCCCGCTACCAAAACCTTGCCACACAAACCCAAAACAAGTGTACAGTAACTTCCCCCTTTGTGGCTTCTATACCACATGTCAGACTTCAGGTGTAAGAGTGGGTGCTCTAACATTTCAGGCAATTGTTTGAAAATTCTTGAAAATGACTTAGCGATTCCTAAAACCATTGATCCTGACGTAGCATACAATTGCAGCAATTCCTGTGAGCTGTGTTGCTTCTACAGGTGTGATGTAATTAAAACCACATCCTTCAGCAGACATTACTTTAATTAGACATCTGTTATCAGATAAATTATACACAGTGAGATAAGTCACAATAATTTGTAGGCACTTGGTGAACATACAATTGCAATGGTGTTACACATTTCTGGCTAGCTCCTTGATAATGAAAAGTCCTTTTCATGAAATTGGTACATGGTATGCCACACTTTATGTAGTTTTTTATGTTTCTGTAATTGAGGAAATTCTATTTTCCCCCATGATCTGTTTTCTACCTAGCCCAGAAGCATCCATTTTTACATAGCTGTTTTATATCTCTGGCATATATAACACTACAGAAACATGCAGTCTTCTCAGTCCCAACGTTGCAAATGTACATGTAATAGCATACATTCTTCTAAAATAACATTTACCACTGTAATTATTGTTATACATAATTGATTAAGCTTTGCTTTTTGTAGTGCTTAAACTATTATGTTTTATAAATACACAGCATCACATTCATTTATGTTTATGTTGCATATACGAACATCATATAATAGTGATCATGATTTCTCATTGAGAGAAACGGGGTTTCCCTTGTTTGGAGATGGGAACATCTTACCATTGATTCCATTTTTCCCCATTATTCACGGATGAATGTGATGGTCTTGATTTTAACTTCAGCTGTGGGAATTGACCAAAACCCCCCAATGTTATATCTTTTCAATTGTATACATATACAACAATAAAAAGAAAGCAAAATCAGATAAACAGTGCAACCTATAAGCAGTGATAGCCTAAGGGTTGAAATGGGTTTCTTGTTCTTAGTAATTTCTCTTTTTTATCCTTTTCTTGTTTTTCCATATACAAGGTCCATACATTGGGCACTCTTACTAACATCCTGCTTCACACATACCCTCCTTCTCCAGTTCCACTGCTGCAGTCCATTGTTAGAAAATGCTACAGACTGGGCTAATTCCAGTGTGTTATTATCTCCTTTCTCATTTCTCATAATTCTCCTTGCTTGCTGCATCCCTTTTGCTAATTCTATCCAAGCAATAGTTGATCTCACTGCTTGGTCTGATTCTGTTGCTCTGATTCTGTTTGCTGCTCAAGATACTTACATGTCAAGCATGAGCTTTTCTTTAGTTTAACCATCCCTTCAATGCAAGTACCATCATTTAGGGGCCTTAACATCTGCATTATTATACCAATCTGTTCTGAGTCTAATGTGATGGTGATTTGCTCTGTTCTGTTCTTGACCATATCTCTGGCCCTTTATGCTTTTACAATGGCTTCAGAAACTGGAGGTTCTCTCAGCTTTTCAGCTGGTTGTCTGTTGTGGAGCTCTTTTTGCAATGGGGCAGATGGTAGTGGGTAACCATGCTCCTCCAGACTCTTCCTAGCACAACTCTTATAATTCCTTGTCTTCGGTGGATACCAACATTGTCTAAGTTCCCCCGAAGATCCCTTTCCTGCTTTATAGCTGTGTTTGATGTTCTGGGGCTAGGACATACATAACAACTTTTCAAATGCAACCTGGTTAGAATTCGGGGCTTGTCTGCCTCTGTTGTTTAGAAGACTACAGGCAGAGGCTGACAACTTTTTCCATCCATTTCTACTGTTACATTTGACTTGTGCTAATATATATAATACAGTGTGATGCATTTGCTTAGAATGATCATTTACTACTGAAAAGATTGCACCTATGTCAATATTATTCCATCAATCCATCCAGAAGCTGTAGCAGATGCTCAAGAGGAATTGCGTTGATCAGTCATGGTTAAACTAGTATTAGCGTCTAAATTAAGAAGCCACTTAATGCACAGGTTTTTTGTTTAAAGGATCTGCTTTTGGGGCCATGACTCTTAATTATTCCAGGGTCTGATGAGCAGTATTCATTATTTCTTCATAACTCAGTCTGACTCTGGCTGTGTATTTCTTCTTCTTTCCCATCTGTTTGTCCATCTTCTGTTTTTACAGTAACCCAGGTAGTGATGGGTGACAAAAGTTTTACCTTGAACACTGGCAGCACCTCAGCATTAGAGGCATGTGGACTTTTAGCCTTATACTTCTCTGTGGAAGGGTCACTATCTCCATCAAACCATTAATTGCTATCCCCTAAGTCAGCATCATCATGAGAGGGTGCTTCGGTAAGAGCTGTATCCATGCCTTGCTTTGCACATAATATTGTTCTACAGCTTCCACCCATTCTAGAGTTTTATTTTCTCAGTGTTTTAACTCAACAGGCTCCTATTTCAGCTTTTAATTGCTCACCTTTTCTTCTGAAGTCTGAATTTCCTGAGCTAGCCTATGTGTCACTGACCACATTGCCCATATGCTGTCTCACTTGATCTCTTTATAGGAAAGTTTTGGCAATAACACTTTAAAGTTTGCAAACTCTTGATCAGTATCTGTGTTATGAAAATTGGGCTCCTAGTGCTTGGGCAACCCCGTTCCTCAATTCCAACAGTTCTTAAAATATAGGGATGGAGTATAAGCCAGGAACATGTTAGCTGCATTTTGGGTCTTCTGTGATCACCGGAAGCTGCCATCCACAGAAAGACTTTCACAGAAAAGTTGTTTGCAGTCTTCGTTACACTCAGTCTTATTATGGTCCAAAAAGAAACACATGCCTTATATACAAAGTCAAGCAGTCATTGTAATGGCCTAATAAGAATATAACAAGTTATTAGCCCAGTTATAATAATACTGCACAGTCCAAATTATCAGGAAAATACTGATTAATAATGCATTAAAATTGTTCACATATACGTCCTAGTAGAGTTTTGTTTGTCATTGCAATGCCCCACGAGTCCTATAGTATCTGTCTTCCATGAGAAGAATAGGGAGAGGGAGTGTGCGGAGTCATCGACTGGTATCCACCAAGTTGTTTTTCAGGAGGGGGGTGTTTTTCATGGAGATAAGTTTTTTCCTTGGGTCAAGCTGGAGTTATGTTTTCTTTGGTTGCTAACATACAGTTGCCAAGACCAACTGTATGAAGTTTAAAAAGGCCAAGTGCCACGTCCTACACTTCGGTCACAACAACCCCAGGCAATGCTACAGGCTTGGGGGAGAGTGGCTGGAAAGCTGCCTGGCGGAATAGCGTAGCAGGCAGGACTAGGGCAGTTTTCGTCCCCCTGTACTCGGCACTGATGAGGCCACACCTTGAGTACTGTGTTCAGGTTTGGGCCCCTCACAATCAGAAAGACATTTTGTGCTGGAGCATGTCCAGAGAAGGGCAACAAAGCTGGTGAAGGGTCTGGAGCACAAGTCTTACGAGGAGCAGCTGAGGGAACTGCGGTTGTTTAGCCTGGAGAAAAGGAGCCTGAGGGGAGACCTTATTGCCCTCTACAACTACCTGAAAGGAGGTTGTAGCCAGGTGGGTGTTGGTCTCTTCTCCCAAGTACCAAGTGATGGTACAAGAGCAAACAACCTCAGGTTGTGCCAGAGGAGGTTTAGGTTGGCTATATTAGGAAAAATTTCTTCATTGAAAGAGTGGTCAGACACTGGGACAGGCTCCCCAGACAGGTGATGGAGTCAGTGTTCCAGGAGGTGTTCAAAAAGCGTGTAGACATGACACTTCGGGACGTGGTTTAGTAGACATGGTGGTGTTGGGTTGACAATTGGACTTGATGATCCTAGAGGTCTTCTCCAACCTTAAAGATTCTATGGTTCTATGATAGTCTGCTTAGCTGCTCTTTTTTCACTGGTTCCCAACTAAAGTTTGTCTATCTTTGATGTTTTAGTTAAAGATATACAACAGCCTCTGTAGCCTCAGTCTGTGGGGTTAATATTTGTTCCTAAGTAACAGCATAGGTCAGCTACACCTTTACTGTATAATGTATTCACAGAGATAACTAAAAACAAGTTATGCGATTGTTCCCCAACCGCCAGACAACAGCTGTCACAGGCAAAACAAGCTGAAATCAGCTCAGGTCAAGGCAAGTGCAGACAAGTGCTGCATGGATGGATCAAAGCCTGTCACTTTTCCTAATATGTGAAAATCCTATTTACTGGGCTACAGGGATCCCTTGTGGTTCTTTTTCATGTTCTCTCACAGCCTTTCTGCAGAACAGCAAGTAGGCGTTTCCACATTTTCTCTTGCTATTTCTGCATCATATGCCTTAACCTCTTGAATACCACTCAAGTTTTTTTTGTGAAATACAAATACGTCAGTATTTTAAATGTAGTGTCAACTGACTGTTGTACTTAACAAAGTGAAAAAAGTAGTTGTATCAGGATATCTAGCCAAGTCTGGAGAGCTCAGAATCTTTGCTTTCTCTGCTGTGCTAATTTTGCTGGAGCCCAGCAGGCCCACAGATGTACAGTGAAACATACTAAACACATGTGCTGTAACCAAAAGGAAATATTATGTTGGCTGTCAACAGAAAAGTTAATGTGGCTAACCACATGTTACTGTTAAAGGTGCAAAATAAACAAGGCTAAATAACAGATAAATAAAAGTTTATCACCTCAGGGTATGGTTTGTTCCTATTACAGACTTCTGAACACATTGTGTACACAGCATTTCAGACAGTCGTACAGCCAGTTGGGCTGTGCCCAGTAAACTGGAAGAATACGAAACAGCTTTCCCATACATGCGGGGTAATTGAGATCCCTCTGATAACTAGATTTTTATGCTGAAACCACAAAATCAGGCTAAGGAATCCTGATTTTTGAGGACTTCAGCATTGTGAGCTGTACTTCCCTATGAAAGATGATGTGCTTTCTCCCCAGAGAACTTCTAGCTCTAGAAGCCATGCAGTCAGCCTTCTAGTTAACTTGCTAGGTTTATTCCTCTGGAAAGTCTTACAAAGTTCTTTTGTAGGGAGCTAACCTTGCATACAAAATCAACCAGGATCCAGGTTTTACTGCTGCAACTTCGCCAGGGGCTGAGTTCAGCCTCTTCTCCCCGTTCTGTGCCAGCCCAGGTGGTACACTGTAGTTCGGCTGACTTTAGAATAGAATAGAACAGAATAGAATCATTAAGGTTGGAAGAGACCTCAAGGATCATCCAGTCCAACTGACCCTCCCCCCCAGCTATTACCCACTAAACCATGTCCTTCAGTACTGCGTCTAACCTTTCCTTAAACACCCCCAGGGACGGTGACTCCACCACCTCCCTGGGCAACCTGTTCCAGTGCCCGACCACCCTTTCCGAGAAGAAATTTCTCCTCATCTCCAATCTGAACCTCCCCTGGCGCAACTTGCAGCCGTTCCCCCTAGTCCTGTCACTAGTTATCTGTGAGAAGAGGCCGACGCACAGCTCACCACAACTCCCTTTCAGGTAGTTGTAGAGAGCAACAAGGTCTCCCCTGAGCCTCCTCTTCTCCAGACTAAACAACCCCAGTTCCTTCAGCCGCTCCTCATAAGACCTGTGCTCCAGCCCCTTCACCAGTTTCGTTGCCCTTCTCTGGACACGCTCCAGGGCCTCGATGTCTTTCTTGTGGTGAGGGGTCCAAAACTGGACACAGCACTCGAGGTGCGGCCTCACCAGGGCTGAGTACAGGGGGACGATCACCTCCCTGCTCCTGCTGGCTACACTATTCCTGATACAGGCCAGGATGC
>VWZZ01008065.1:32264-56257 GCA_013399095.1 Psophia crepitans
ACCATGACCGCTGATAGATGATGGAGAGCGGCTCGGCAATCACACCCGCCAGCTCCTTCAGCACCCTCAGGTGGATCCCATCCGGCTCCATGGACTTGTGGCAGTCCAGGTGAAGCAGGAGATCTCTGACTGATTCGACCTGAATCGTGGGGGGTTTGTTCTTTGACTCCTTGCAGCTGAGAACTGGACCACTACCACATATTGCATGTGGTAAGGCCATGTACTATATTCTTCAAGGCATTTTGATCACCATTTATATTCTGGGGTTTAAGCTGTTTCCTTTTGTTAGACAAAAACATATTTATTTAAAACTTATACAGAATGTTATGAAAAACATAAAAGACATGGTCTTATTAATGGTTTCCTAGCTAGTCCTTATAAAAAAAATCTGTGCAGATTAAAGCACAGTATTCAGTTCCTGCAGAATCACTCGCGAAAGCTAGGAACAAATCCCTCAGCTTCATGTAAATTGGTCCCAGAATGAATAAGCACTGGTGCTCTTCAGAGCCGTAACAGAAAGAATTAGTGTTTGAATCTTGAAATTATATGTTCAAGAACAATTCATTCATGGTTGTCTTTCTGCATCCTGGGGAAAAACATAAAGGTGTTACATACTTGTAGTTGTAAAGAAATAACACTAGAGAGCACTGGAAGTTTTGTGGAAGGAAGTGCCTATTGTGCTTTCATCTGTTCCCTAAACTAGACTGAAAACCACGTAGTAAGGGCTGGAGACCTCCAACAGGGGCCTCCTGGTATGATGTTGGCCATATGCCTCTGTGTTCCTTTAAACCTCTGGAGGAAAAAAAATAAATTACAGAATCATATAAACATCAAATATATTAGGGAAGAAGGGACGTCTGGAAGTTTCTAGTCAAACCTCTTGCTCATAGAAGAGCTAACTTCAAAGCCAGACAATGTCACTCAGGGCAACTCTCTTGTCCTTGTGGGTTTTAGCCAAGGGCAGTGATCATGTGGCCTTTCCGGGCACCTCTTCCAGTGCTGCACCACTCTCATGAAGGAAGAAATTCTTCTATCTGCAGCACTGCAACTTGTGCCCGTTGCCTGTTTTGAACATCTGAGAAGAGTTTGGCTCCAACTTTTGTATACTCCCCTTCCCATTAAGTGGCGGACGGTAGCAAAACAGACCTTATTCCCCTTAATCTTACCTTCTCTGGGCTGTCTGGACCCTAAGGCTGGCACTCACCCCACCACCTTAGTGGCATGCCACTGGCTTTGCACCAGATTGTCAACATCTCTCTCTTAAAATAGGATGCTGTAAAGGAGGCACAGGACTCCAGCTGTGGCTTCATGACCGTGTTGAACAAAGTAAAATAAGAACTTGATAGCCGTGCTCTTTCTTGCCAGTGCAGCCCTTCCTTGTGCAGGTAGCTTTCCTTGATATAGGAGCACACAGCTTATTTATTGCTCAGCATGTTTTACTGCATGGAATATGGTGCTTGTTTTGTGTGTTCAGACATCTAGTTACGGGGGTGTGTTTGTGTGTCTGTGTTCTAGTCCTAGGCTTAATGCCTATTATGCATATATATTATATATGTATATATGTATTTTCATACTCTTTCTAAGAGATTTTAAACATTAATAGTCCATTGCTTGGTTTGCTGGAGCAGAACAGTCCTATCACGTTGAGATCTCAGTCAGACCTCTTCTCAGTTCCAGATCTCTGCCCTAATGACTGCAGCACATCCAGAGGTACTTGCAGAAGGGGGAAATGCTCATCTTTGAATTTATATTGCAAGCTGATACTGTCTTTGTAACTGATGGAAAGGGAGGGAGTGTCAGGGGAATCCTTATCTCAGACACCAAGTTAGAATGTGGTAAATCTCTTCCTGGACTGCCTAGCTGCTTTTGCTTAACTGCAGAGGGCAGTAAGACAGTTACTCTAATGGAGACTTAGGTCACTAGACTTAGGTGAGATGCTCCCATGCAGTTTTTTGCTCATTGCTGCAATCTGGGGAAGGCTAGCATACTGATACTGTACGTATATTGTGATTCAACAATGCTATTACTACTTATAGATACATTTTTCACGATCATCTGCAGATTTTAGGAATATTAACTGCAGAATTTAGGATATTAACTTAGATGTCGCTCAGTGACAAATCTAAAATATTTGTAAAGCGGCTCAATGGATATTAATTCCAATATTTTCTGGAAGAATTGTAGGATGTGTGATCTAGCCACCTTTTGTCCATTCTATCCACACAACTTAGAGATGATCAGGATTTTACAATAGCTTTGCTTCCAATTTCATAAGCAGAAAGAAAATTATTGCTGAAAAGCACTGTGACAGTAAATAAATACCTTAACGGCAAAGCAACATCTAACTCTGCATGTGAGTGCCTTTACAGAAAGAGTTGTGGAATACATGGGAATGAGTTTGCTGATGTATCTGGATTCAGGTTTTACAATTTGTGAAGCAACAACCTGCAAATACGTGATGCATCAATAATAAGCCTGGCCTCCTGAAAAGGCTACTGTGCTGAGGGACAGGAATGCTGAGCAGTCTTCCAGCCTCTGCCACTGGCCTGTGGGATGAGCTTGGGCCCACCTTTTACTTTTGCCCTTCCAATTGCATCCTGGGAGTACTGACATGCCCTCCTTTGCTCTCAGACCCACAGGTTAAAATGCTACCCAAAAGGTAACGCTTACTCATACATGAGGGTAAGACACAGGAGCTCTCCTCAACCGGAAGGAAGGCAGGCTATGTCTGCATGGCAGAATGCAGCACATCATGGAAGGCCTAAACAGATGGACGTTAACTCTAGGTCCACATGGTGCAGTGCTGCACTGTGCTGTAGGGACATATCCAGCATGCTGCATTAAAGGGTATTTGCATTGAACCAGGATGTTTTCCCTTAACCACAGCACTGTGGTCACGACAGGGTGATCTGTACCGATGCCTCTGCTATGTCTCACCTTGCAAAGACATCCTCTGTTGTCCAAAGCACTAGACCCTATTGTGTAGATGAGACACATCTACACAATGAAATGCACCATTTTCCCCGCACCAATCATTCTCCAAGTCACAGATATGTGGGTTCCAGAAGACCAGAACATACCCTATAACATACTACCTGGGAAGTGGTCCCACCAGGCCCACTGCTTCAATCCTTTGAAGGAAAACTCAGAATGCAAGAGTGCAGAAAAGGAAAGAAGGCAATACAGCAGTGTGCTGGAAGGGGTGTTCACCAGCTCCCAACTCCTTCCCAGCATGTCACCACCAGACTGCTCAGGAGACAGCACATTCTTCTGCCCACATATTCACCCCACCACTGCTTAGTATTGAAAAATGCATCCAAGGGAAATCAGAATAAATAATCTGCACAGCAACATCTTTGGGAACTAACCTGAAATTTAGAGAGTTGACATGCCCCAGAAAAGCCCCAAAACCCTGCACAGGGAAGGAACCCATCTTACAGGCTTCTAACCCTGTTTGCTGCACATCTACTCCAAGTCCCACCTGCCGAACATGAAGCCACCAGCATGGAAACATTCAGCTCGCAAGCCGCAGGCACTGCTGGTTCACTGAGCTCTTCCTCCCTCCCTGCCCGCCTTTTCTTGATAAATTCATGGGTTTTATCTGTTTAGATGACCTCTTTTTTTTTTTTTTTTTGCTGCAGTGTGGGATAGCAATGCACAGACTTTCATTTATGGCAGGAAGTGTCTTTGGCTGTAGCCCTAGCTCTGATCATGTCTTCTGCCTCTCTTGCACTGCATTATACATATAGGCTCTGCCATGACACAGGCTTTAGAATCGAAACACAAACTAGAGATGTACTCATGAGATTCACTCAATTTAGCTTGGAAATTGCAAGGCTTGGAAGCCTTCAGGAAGTGAAAAAGTCCATTTTGTTGCCAGAGCAGCAGTTCAAGTTCTTCAAAATGTGCACCATGAGGCAGCTGGAGCCCTGGGCTGAGCCGCCTGTTCTGCAGCAGAAGGTGCTGAATTCTGCTTTGCAGCCCACGTTGCTGTTTTCAGTCTAATTTTGCCTTTGCATGCAATGAAGAGCATACTGTCACACCCACAGAAGGGTGTCATCTGCAGTTGTTATCACATTTACTCTGTGCATGACTGGAACTGGTAACTGTGATAATACCAGAACATTACTAAGAGACATTACTCAGGCACGATGGTTAGAAGTGGAGAAGGTGTCAATGTGCAATCAGGAGCACATGTCAAGATGGGGAAGAGTGTGAACTTGCATTCATTTGCCTACATCAGCAGAGCCCCTGAAGCTCCAAACTGCCAAACTCTAAATGATGTGCAGAGGAATCCTAGACAACAACCCAAACTTCTTTCCCTAAGGCAGCTGATGCTGCAAGAACCTCTGAACTGCCAAATATCTCCATACTTTGGCAAACAGTCAAGGCAAACTCAAGGCTAACAAGTCACTACCCCCCAGCTTCCTGGCACGTGGTTGACTAATGCACAGCAAGCCCTGCTGTTTTACTGGCCTCACCATCATTCTTGTATTGTAAACTAAGCATATTAACCAGGTGTCTGGGAGGAAAGAAAAGAGTGAGGCAAGGCTCTACATGGTGGAGTCAAAAGACATGAGATGATGGTGGATCCTGGGAGAAGTTAGACCACATGGATACACAGCCCAGATTACAACTGTGACCAAGGCTTGTGGTGAAGCATTTTGATATTTAAGCAATGTTGTTTTCCCCAGGTGTAACAAACTGAACAAACTACTGAATGATTAGATGTGAAAAGATGACAATGGAGGAATGACTAGGCTGAACGAGGCTCTATTTTTGAAGCATTTATTCTGCAAAATACACCAGTAGGCAGCACCATGTTGTTACAAGTGAAAAATGTGTCCAGATTCTGGGGATATTCATATGAGAAAAGTGCAGCTGTGACACTGTCTACACAAAGCAGAAGAACTCTGTTTAGTGGAATTTACAAGAAATACCAGCAATTGATTTTAAGATACATGGCACATAGTCAAAAGGCTTGCTCTGTGAAGTTTAACATTAGCCTGTTAGCTTGTATGCAGTATTCTGTTAGATAACCTACAAGAAGAGGCTTACGGAGAAGTCAGAGGCAGTCTCTTCTCAAAGGGGCACAGCAAAGGGACAAGAAGCAACGGGTACAAGAAATTGTGACCAGGCAGAAGGAAAAGATTTCTTCCTTCATGACAGTGGTGCAGCCCAGGGAGGTCATCGGGTCTCTGTCCATGGAGATTTCTAAAACCTGCCCAGAGAAAGCCCTGAGTAAACTGATCTAGCTGTGGAATTACCCCTGCTTTGAGCAGAGATTGGACTAGAAGATCCCAGAGGTCTCTTCCTCCCCAGATGACTCCATGATCCTGCAATACACAAGCTGGCAACGATGCTTAGCCTTGCAGAGGCAATGATGCTTAGCCTTGGAGATGGGGCTTGATGATCTGAGTGGAGCTGTCACCCTCAGTCACGTGGGCAGGAAAGAGGGGGCTCTCCCTCATCTTTATGAGCAGTAGGTCATTTTGCTACCAAGTATCTCTTGTTTCTATGGTGGCTTTGTCCTACAATTGCCTGGATTTATTTTCTTCTGAAAGTGCTATCGGCAATGAGAGATCAGTGGGTCAGACTTGTTGACCCACATCTGGGTATTTATAAATAAACCTAGGATTTAAAATGAAAACAAAGAAAATAATGAAAATACTTACAGAGCTAAAATTATTAACACTAAAGAAAATAGTTATCAAATGAAGATTCTGTAGCAGTGCAGTATCCATTTTAAAAGCCATGCAAAGCCTTCTACTCACCTATTCCTTCTAGAAGTTAAAATTCGCTTTCCTTTTCATTATCAGTCCTAGCAGTGGGCACAGCATGTAGACTTCAAATCCAAAATAAGAACTGCTCATGGCTCTTTTGTAAGTTTGCTCTGCAAAATAACTGTGCATTCATCATTTTCTTCAGGCAAGTGAGAATCTGCCAGGTCACAAAGGATATAATTGCCTGGTCTGCACTGCACTCTTGCTGAGATGGCTCTTGTGTCTGAAAATGTGTTTTTGAGAGGAGAGGACATGTTCCCTTAAAATAGAAACACTTTTTTTTCCACTTGCTCAAAAAGACTCATGCTTACACTGATTATACATGATTACATCTTGATGGTTTTGAATCGTTTAGAAGGGAGTGATGTGAGAAAAGACTGCTTTATGTACGTGCGGTGATGGAAAGAGACTGAGAGTTCAAGCAACCTATTTGGCCTTCTAGCTCTCCTTTATGGGCTAAAGTTTTTTAAAAAAGGAACAAATAAGGAAAGTGGGTTTTGGTTTGGGGTTGGGGTTTTTTTCAGTCTATTTTTTTCTTTCTTCTTTTTTTTTTCATTTCAGAGCCTAAATATCCTTCAGTAAAGGATGATGAGAAGTTCAGGGGGAAGCAATGGAAACTGATTCAATCAGAGGACGAAAGTTTTGTTTCGGATTAGGACCAGTCACATGGCTGGTATGTAGGTTGCCATGAAACAGACCTTATCAGTATCCAGTTAACAGTATCCACATCTGCATACTGATCACTTTGTGGCTGATGATAGAGCAACAATGATTTAGATATGTTGCACATACATTGTACCTGAGCGGCACTTCTGAGTAATCTGTTCCATGACTATCAAAGGTTCATTTTTTTCCCTAAACCTTTTTGTTTCTGCACTTGACACTGTTACCAACGTTGAAAGTAGGAAGGGAAAAGATCAGTAATATAAGATCACCAAACCTTTTTTTTCATTTTAATCTAGAGCGTTGTAGGTCACACTGGATGTAACAGAAAAGGTGAACAGGCTATATCACAGAATAGGAACATTATTTTCGATTGACCCATGTAAAGCCTATCTGTGTCAAACTCTAAAGTAATTTTCTAAGTAGGAATAAGGCACAAAAGCAATAGCTTAGCAGGAAATGTCAGGACTTCATGCAGAAGACTGCATGTCTGTGTGTTCTGAAATGTATTTTTAGGTTTTAGAAGGTCTTTAAGTTTCAATTCAAATCTGTGGGGCTTTTCTGTTGTTGGTTGTTGGTTGTTTTTTTTCCCCAAATAGATAACAAAACCACTGTCATCAAAATATGCTGTAGGAAACACATGAACAAGGCATTAAAGACAACTCAGGCTTTCTGCCTGTGGAGCTGCTGGGTCAAGTAACTCAGGAACAGCAGCTCTGGTCCTTGTAACTACCATTACAGTAAAGTATCAAAACATTCTTTTAAAAGGCATTGATCATATAACTTCCATTCTGAGTTAAATTTAATGCATCATTAATATAATCTAAATGTAGTTGTTAAACCATTATAGTACTTGGCGGATGGAGCAGGTTAGAATTTGAGTTACATTTGTATAGCTTTAAATGTGGTTGCAGTTACATTAAGCCCAAAACATCTTATACTGATATATATCTTGTTTATCTTCCTTTTAGGTGAATAGGCTTTATAAGATCATGCACATGAGCATAATACATTCACAACACAGACCGTACTGCTTTAGCTATTCTCATGAGAATCAGCAAAGCTTTTGTACCTGTGTAAGTCCATTTTTGGGTATTCCTTAGAAACTTTGCCCTGCTTTGGCCAAAAATATTTTTTTAAAATATTAATACAAAGAAGGGGGTTTTATCTTCATTTTCTTCTGTATTCTGAAGGGCAAGAGCTCACACAAGAAGAGACCGAATGGTGGCTGAAAATAGGCTTTGAAGCTGTATTGACAGAAGTAACTTCCTTCCTTTTATCTGTTTTTCAGCCTTCCTCAGAGTCATATCACGGTGTATGCATACTTCTGGAGGCAGGCAAATCTAATACAGGATGCAAACCACTGTATTAAACCAGCTCTTTCCATAACTCAGAGGGACTCGCTCATCAATGGCAGGTGATATCACGTATGCAGACGTGGCAATGCTACCGAAGGAAAGATCACACGGTCCTTCTCGGACATCAGCTCCAGGTAAAACATCTACTCAGCTCTTGGGTGTACACTGTTTTTTCTTGTGTGCTCTCTCTCTCCCTTTCTCTCTCTCTGTCTCTCTCTCTTTCATTTTCAAAATTGTCACTGGAAAATACTAGAAGAATGCTATAAAATGTTGCATGCAGAAGTTGCAGGAAGGATGAAAAGGTGCAAATGGTGGAAGAGATCCTCATGAGATACAAACCACCAAAGCTACTCCTAAGTCAGTATCACAATGGAGTAGTGCCTCAGTTCTGGCCCCTTGATTTAGATAACAGAATGAGAAACAAAAAATGTTCATTTTTGAATAATGAGCATAATCTTATTTTTTTAATACATGAACATCATGATCAAAAACCTGTTAGAATATGCTCCACCAAATTATGACCTAGTCCAAAAACCAGATCAATGCGTTTTATGATGTCTTAATAGAAAAGGAGTAGTAAATTAACTAGTAAATCAGAAAACTAGTGCTAGACGAAAGTGCAGCCAGTGTCACTGAAGGAAGTACCGAATAACTCCCAAAGCCTTCCTCTTTAATTTTCCAGTACTGATTTTCCCAGAACCACATTATCAATCTGTGATCACTTCACAATTGGTAACAAAAGACAAAGGATTATGTCAATATTCAGGGCAAGGAGATGATTTAAACTGATTTTTTTTTAAGAAATAAAATTTCCACTACTTGGAAAACATGTAATTCATTCATGAAAGCATTTTGTCAAAATTCTGGATCACAGCTCATATGAATGATAACTTCTCACTATGAGCAAATAGGAAATGCTTGTGGTCAGAGTAAGATGATATTTTCATGCTTTCAATGTTCATTAGTAATTAATGTATTTAATTACTTAAGGAAACAGCATTGTGTAATGAGCATTTTTTGAAGATGTTCTGCTTACAAAGTAAATTAATAGTGATGATGGTGCTCTGAATGCATGTACTTAAAAGATGGAAAAAAATATTTAAAAAATATTTTTACAAGACCTATATCCAAAAATAAGAATGAGTTTATTATATATCTAACAGAAAACACTACCTTAGACTGTATGTTCATGCATCCATGGATCTTGGTTGTACTACAGTAACGTGTACAACACAAACCACAGAGGGTTCGCCTAGAGTTTCACCCAGTTTCTAAGGCGATATCATTTATTTGCAAAGGGAAACATACATCAAATCTTGATTTGAAGACTTCAAAAAATGTCCCTCGATCATGCTGTATAAAGGAATTTGAGTAGGCCAGGGTTAAATTTTGAATGAAAGGTCTCATTAACATCTAAATGGTTCTTGTTAAACCTTTGTCAAATAGATTTTAGCACTCAATATTTTCACATATGAAGTTAGTGGCCACAGTAATCGAATAATTTTTCAGTGTCCTTTTGCCTTTAAATCTTTCACTCTAACTTTTGGAAGAACTCTAATTATTTTTGGATGTTCTTCTGTTCATTCTCCAGTGTGTCCTTCTCCTTTAAAAAATATGGGCTCTAGAGACATACCCAGTATTACTACAAGTCTCAGTTATGCTATCTCAGTTATACAGAAACAAAAATCTCTTAAATAATCTTTCATTCACTGTTTATAACTCCCAGTATCACCTTTTCCCCACCCTTATATCTGGTTACACTCAAACACGTTTTGCTTGACTGGGCTTGAACTTACAGGGCTGTCATTATGGCCATCTTTATTTATTGTTTTGTTAACCTTCCTGTTATTTTCAGATTTTATCAGCAATTATTTTTCTACTTACTTTGAAACAAATGGAAAAAGCACCAAATAGTGTTAAGCAACATATCATGTCAATATAGAACATGCTAGAAACATCTCCCTGATGACAATTATTTCTCTGTCTTCATCATTAACATATATTAACATGGGGTTTATTGCTGTTAAAATAGACAAGAACTTGAGCCATATCATTGTGCTTTAAAAATTCAAATAACCAACTTCAGTTACTTGTTCCGTCCTTGAAGTTTTAACGCTTTGACCAAAATTCATACATACTTATCCAGCTGAGTGGATAAGTATGAGTGTTCTTTTATTACAAGAAATTCTTCAGAAAAGGAAGAGTCACATTTACCATAGGAAGAATGGGAGAAAATGCAGTCTTTCCACAGAATTAGGTCTGTAATTTTTAAAAGCTTCATAGCAAATTCAGGAAAAAAATCCCGGAACGTGACAGGCATGTTGAGCAATGTTTACAAGACAGGCTTAAGCTCAGTGTAAGTATAACAATGGTTGGTGTAAAGATTCCTCACTGCACAGTGAACCCTCACTCAGGTGCCCTGCATTTCTTCACAGCTAAAGGAGGAGAGTCTGCAATCTCAGCATGGTGAGCCAGGAACTGCCCAAAGTAGCTAATAGGATAGAGCAACAACGCAAGGTGTTGCTCAGTCAGCTTTTTCTGGGAGTTAGATCCTTCCCTGCAAGCTAGAAGGAGCTCTCTCCTACATGAACTGGGCTCAAGATTGCTTTGAACAGGACAGCTTCTGCATACTTACAGCATGTCCCACTCTACATGAAGAGGTTTCAATGCTTCCTCCAGCTTGGAGAAGGAATTTGAAGTTGATTCTCAAGGTGAAGGTCTCAGGTCCAAGGCAATGGCACTCTTCGTGGCAAGCATCACAGGCTCTACCTTTGGCTCTATCCTGGCTCTGTGACATACTGAAATGTCCACTGGAGGATGGCTAGTAGCCTTTGCCAGATTTTGTGCTCATCTTGCTCTTGGCCAGAGATGTCTGACCATTCTGCAGAAAAAGAAGCAGCTTCAAAGTGGGCATGAGGGAAAGCACTGCATGGTTAAACCTCTCGCCTCAGGAGGAAGAGCTGGGTTTAATCACCACTGCAAACTCTGCAGATGAATGCTGAGTGGCAGATTCCCAGACTTTAGGCAAGACTTAAATCACTAGACTATGGGAAAATGAAACATGCCCACCTATTCCTGGCTGCATTTTCTGCAAGCTTGAGACCACTAGATGCAATTTATTAAAGTAGATACTAAAAATTGAGAGTCAGGGGCATAGCTAATTTGCCCTGCTAAAGTACAGCTGCTGTCAAGATCTGGAGCCCATGGAATCTAAACATGTGGGGAGCTGAACTTCTGCCATGGTTCTTTAGCAGTTGAGTGGGTGTTTTAAATATGTAAAATTTGGATTTGAGAATGAAAGTAATTTTACAGATTCAGTGTACACCTCTTTTTTAATTTTATTTTTTATTTTTATTTTTAGCTTTTCCTTATCCATGAGAAAGGGACTCGGTTTGGTCAAATTATGGAGAGTTTCTTGAAGTCCTCCCAAACACTGTTCTGATCTCAAAGTCTATGGAATGTATTTTATGAGGATAAAAGAAAAAGATATAAAAATCACTGGTGGCACGGTTGCAAAGAATGTATAAGTTTGCAATGTAATGAAAAGGAAAGCTTACTCATTGAAAACTACTGGGATAAACTTGACAGAATGCACAAACTGTTAAATAATGTTTAACGCAAAGTAGCAACACAAAATGTCTGCAGCTGTAAATTTGGGAGGCTGCAACCAGAAAAGTGATGGAAATTAATTGGTTTTGATCCTGTTCCAATGGGAAAGTCAACATCAGGTTGTTGCACAATCAGTTGGATTTCAGCTGTCAGTCGGGTGCTTTACATTACAAGGACGAGGTGATTCCTGGATGCTTGAGCAGAGCGTGTTGAGGAGTTAGTAGGTGGTCCTGTGGTACGCTACTATGGTGCATGCGCTTCAAAATAGATGCTCAAAAGTCAAAAAGTCTTCCAAAAATACAAGCAAGGATAAATACAGCCTGGAAATCGATTTTCTAATGAAAATTTCAGACAGTTTTTGCTTTCTCGTTTACTAAAGAATAATTTATTCCCCTCCTTAGCCTCCTCAGTCCCTCAAGATCCTGACCAGTTCCACCTTCTGCTGGACCCTCACCAGCTTTTCTGTTTTGTGGAACGGTGTGACCCACATCTGGACACAATGCTCCAGGTGTGGCTGCAGTAGCAGCAAGTGGAACTGCATGGGAACTTCTCTTGCTCTGCAGGCCGGGAGGTCTTCTAATGCAGCCCCGCTGATGATGAGGGTGCACTGTGGGCTCACGCTCAATCTGCCATCCACTTAATCGCAAGAGCCCAAAGGCTGTAATATCTGACTCTTTGGGGTTTGTGCAGATAATATATTTTTTTCATACAGTCTGAGAGATGTTTTTTAAAAGAATGGATCTTTATTTGGGAGAGAAAATATTTAGTAACAGTAGCATATTTTCTAAAGGATGTATTTTAGAAATGTCTCCATTTATAAGGCTAGTGCATTTAAAAGTCCTGACTGTTCTTAAAAAATATTTACATTCTAAGAAGAAAAACTTTTGTGAGCATTTCTTTTTGAGAACGGTTACTTATCTATACAGTTAAATATAATTCACAAATTTTCTGTAATTAACTGAACTAAAAAACTGTAATAATGCAAACAGCAAAGTGTATTAGGTCAGGTTCTCTAAAGCATAGAACATCTTACCTGTGTGAATAAACCTTATTTGCCAGTCAGGTCCTCAGTACTTTTCGTAGTGTAAAACCTCTCCACACTTCAGCAATTCTCATATCAAGTGCTACCTCATTTTAACCTAATGAGACTCTCTTCTTCTGCTAAGATTTCCCCTGATCGGTGAGTTTTTACACAACATAAATTGTTTACTTCTTTTTAAAAGCTCCAATGATCACAAACTAAGGCTGGAGCACAGAAGCTTATTCTTGATTCAGATTAATAAAATCTAACCATTTATGCAATGAAGCTCAGTCTACGTAAGGTCCAAATATCTTCCATAAAACTAGCCAGTAACTCTACAAAATGCCCTGCTAAAACAAAATTGAAAATGTGTTCAGAAAGAATCCACGTGCATCTAAGTCACAGCATGCTACTTTAATGGCTTCTTTTGTTTTGACAATGTGTATCTGGAAGGGGATGTCTTCAACCATCAGGTCCATTCCTTTGCTACTACAGGCATCACCTAATATCGTGGCAGAAACATTCACAAGTCAGGAATTCTCAGAAGAACCACCTTATTGCAGAAGCATTTCTCTGAGTCGCACTTTTCCCTTTGGGGTTTCCCCACTCCATGAAGCAGTCACAGCTCTGATGCCCCTTAAGCCCCTACAACACGTCCTGAGAGGGCTTAGCAACAAACGAAGTTTGCTGTGGATAGTACCCAGGTCTTATCCATCCATCTGTCTGTCTGTCTGCCTCCTGGTCCAGACAAACAAGACCCACGTAGTTCAAGCAAAGATTATGGAGGAGGCTTTTAGTTACTTCCTGACAGCAGCAGGAAATGATAAGTCATCATCTTGCCTGTTGTTTCTTGAAAAAAAAAAAAAAAAGAGCTGAAGTAGCAGCTCTGGAAACATATGCCCCTTTTTATGCAGACTTGGTCATCTATGTAATTCTTTACTGTTTCTCCACTTCATGGCTTGCACAACCACAAATGTCAGCGTTTCCCTACTCCTTACAGGAAATTTGATCACATATGCTGAGCTGCGTGTGAAGGCGAAACCCAAAGGGAGCAGCAGATCAGAGACTTCCGCTTCTGGTAGTGTGCTATTTTGTTTGATTGTTGGTTACTAATTATAGATTGTCTTTCCTATTACCCAACAGTAAAACCTGTTATCAAAAGTCTTTACATAAAATCTCTTAATAAAGAACAGATTTATCATTTCATATTTTTTTTTTTCACTGGGTTCTCAGATTTTACACTTTCCTTGTAAAAATAATACTGAAAGAGAGTAAAAAAATACTTTTTAAAAATGCCTACATTGAAAATTTAGCAAAGGAAAGTAAAACTCCACATTTTTTAGGAACTCTCCTGTAACTGTCTCTGCAGGAGCAGTCACAGGGACACATTTGGCTTTGGAAGCAGCGTAATACCCAGCGCTCTGTGTGTAGTTAGTACACTGATGATTGCCACCCTCTCTGTACACGTACTGAAGGACACGTGCCGGACAAGGTCAGGCCCACAGAACTCTGCGAGCTATAAGGGAACAGTACAAAATACATGTCAGGCAGCCAGAGAATGAGGTAGTTGCTCATCTCATGCAGGCAAGGTCAGGAAAACAGCAGTTATGAAAGTGCAACTTTGTGGCTTGTGGAAGCACCTTGACTCCAAATTTCCTTGGGTTCTGCCTCTTCTGAGTGTTTCAGTCTCGCAAGCTGATGAATGCCAAAAACCTGGAGAGATGCTTGGTCCTATGTACTTCATTGTGCTATGGTGTCAGTATGGGATTTTTTTTACTTTTCTGTACATTCAGGTAAGTTAGCTTGCAGCCGCATGATAGACACATTAACACAGGAGAGTGTGACCAAAGAGGAGGAACATACCACAGACCGTCCCGGATACTTTCCCTGAATTTCTCTGCAGTGTTTTTTTACTTTATCTGAAAAAAAAATCTCTCTCACTTTCATGTATGCAAAATGAATGCAAATTTTTAATAAGTAAAATGTCTCTGCATACTTCAAAAGAGAAGACTGATTTCTGGCAGACGATATATCTGTTTCTGTGTAAGAAACTAGCATACACAAAAGCAGTGTTAATTTTAATAGTGCAAAGACCTTAAGCTGCTCTTCCTCCTGCCTCCTTTCAGGTTGTCGAGACAGGTGCTCAGCCTGGTTCTATGTGGCGCTGGTCCTGGGAGTCTTTGTGCTTGTCCTGCTAGGCATCATAGCCATACTAACCAAGCAATGTGAGTAGATCCTACCATCCACTTCATCTCTTCATTGCAGACATGGTTAAACCACTCAAGCAGATCTGTAGAAGCAAATTTCAAATCATTATGACAGTCAAAACATTTGGTCTTCGTGACTTACAAGTTAAAATTTGCATCCATGATGTTACCTTGAGACCATTTCAATTAATGGTTCACTTTGAAGGTTTGAACAAATAAAACAAAAATCAGACTTCAAATAATTTCATTTAATCAGACTTCCCTGGTACTAGTGATATAATCAACAGCATGCTCCAGTTATAAAAGAGCTGTTCCAGAGAAGATACTAATTTGCTAAGAGAAAACAGTTTTGAAAAACTTCAGGAAAAATATGAACCTCCCAGCTTTCCCTAAAATCCCACCAAAATATTGTGTTTTCTTTAGCAAAAACGACAAACTTATTTTCTTTTCCCATACTGTTCATATTATTCAGCAGCGACACCCGTTGCCAGACGTTTACACTCACTATGTTCACAATTGAGTGTGTATACCCCCCAGTGGTACAGACAGACAGACAGACAGACACACACACACACACATCCTGACATTCACAGTATAACACTGGATTTCCTTGACCTGGTTGTTAACCATAATATCTTGTTGTTGTTGTTGTTGTTTTGTCAAGTTTTGAAGGGCAGAGCAGGAAAATTGGAAAGTTTGTCCCACTACGATCTAAATAGCATTGACAATCATGTTTCTTCAGAGAAGACGGCCTCAGCTATGGACCTGAAATGGCTCATGGAGGAACTGTGTGAAGACGGACAGGGTGAGGAAAGTTAGTCCTTTCACAACAAAGAGGAAGTGCTGTATGCACACTTCTGTTGTCTCTTCCCATTTCTGTGGCACCCTGTGGTTTACAGGAACTCACGGGTACTACCCAGGGAGCATGCTGTTCCTGCATAGAAGTGATGATAGGATCTAACTTAAACATTTTAATAATAGTTGTGTTCCTCTTTTAGTATAGTTTCTGATACTTTCTTTACATTTCTTTCTGCCAGGAGATGCCGTCAGAAATGCCATATATGGTAGATCTTCTCCTTGTCCTGGAGAACGCTTTCCAGACAATAACTGTTTGCAAAGAGAGAGAGAGAGAGAGAGAGAGAGTGTGTGTGTGTGTGTGTGTGTGAATTTAGCTTTCCTATCCTTTTGCAATGATCAAGCAGGGGAAAACCTTCCTGTTTTTTTATTGTGGATCTGTTATTTGTTGGCAAATACTAATGTTTTTCTAAAGATTGACTGTAATGATGTTACTTTCAAACATTAGAGGAAGCCAAGATATGTGGGGGATGTTCCACCCAGATGCTCTGTGTGAAATGGAAAGCAGACCCGGGAATAGCAGTGTACCCCTTATTTAACATAGTTCCTTCCCCAGCTCCATGGACATAGTTTGAACATCATCTAAATGCTTGTGTTTTCTGGTCACATCACGTGTCAAGCCCACACACTCCACCATCGCATCACATCGCATCGCATCGCATCACATCATCACATCAATCACATCACACAGTGCCTCCTCACAAGGGCTGCTTGTGGGAGGACAAAAGGTGTCTGCAGTTCTCTAGGTCCTCCCGGTGCTCTCCACCAGGCAGGTGCACAGGAAGGTGGAGAGCCTGATGATGTGCAGTGGGAGTGCAGAAGCGCATAGCACCATGGCAAGGGAGTGGGAAGCTGAGAAGAGGAATGGCGCTGGAGCCTTCAAAGCTCTCTCTGTCAGAGAAGACATGCTTGGGAGTGGGAACTGGCCACTTTTGAATCAGCCAGGAACACGAACATAAAATGCTACAAGGCAACTGGAACAAGTCATGATATGAGCTAACAGTTCCCTCTCTCCACCCACAGGAACAATATGCGAGCTGTGTCCTCCTGGGTGGCAACTACAAAGGGGGAGATGTTACTACTTCTCTGAGGAGGCTGCAAGCTGGAATGACAGCAAGAGAAACTGTCTGGCCAGGAAATCCCAGCTTCTTGTCATTGAAGATGAAATTGAGATGGTGAGTCTTGCAGCAGCCCTAGAATTGTGTGAAAGGAATCTGCCTTAGTCAAACATCTCACCAAGTGGACACAGGCCAGATGCCAGGTGTACACGCAGGCAAGAGCCCCATCAAGTGAAGAGCATGGACAGGAGCTTGTTTTGGGAAAGTTAACAGAATTGAGCTGAAGAGGAGAAGCACAAGAGATGCAAGTGTGGAAGTCAGAGTAGTTTTGACTGGGAGGAGGAAATGCTGAGGTTTTCCCACCCACTTCCATTACTTGGCTCTGGGAAGAGAGGTCTGATTCAACCACTAAATGGCAATTCAAACAGCCAAAGGTCTTTCTCATTTTCCTTTGGGAAAATGAATAGCGAAGTGTCACCAAATGGCTCTTCTGAGAAACTCATAATTCCCCGAGGAACAGGCTTTGCAACCTGGCTCATTAAGATGAGGGGCATCACTGAGGGTTTTTTTTTCTTGGTAACAGAAAGCTAGTCAGCCTGAGTTCCAGCTTGGATCAAAACTCTGTGGCGGTTCACATGCATATGGGCCGTTGTAATGGGCTGCTTCACCATGGCTGGATCCCTGTCCTTGCCCTCCGTGTGAGGGATTACATGAAAAGCTGTGTATGAGACAGGACAGTGACCTGAGCACAGCAAAAAAGCTCTGCTGTCAGGTAACATACTTCCACTTCTTTCACAGGAATTTATAGACAATAAAGAGAAAGATACCAAATATATCTGGATTGAAATAAGGGATGAAGACATGAAGAAACAAAGGAGTTCAGCTGAAGATCTTGGAGTAAAAGAAAATAGGTGATGATTTGTGGGGGGAGGGTGTCTTCAGCAACAGCAAAGTTATGGTACTCTGCATGGAAATAAAACTCTGAATCCACACTAATTTTCAAAGTGCAGATCTAGTCCTGCAGCCTCGGGCACCTGTTCAGGGTCTATCTGATGGCCAGTTCAGGTTAACTGGTTACTGCTGGACACGTTTGGAAACAGATTTGTTTACTGTCTTCAAGACCAACCACAGACACAGTTCATGTATGTATTAATGCAGAGGGACATTAATACACACTTCTTTCACTAAAATCACTGTTAACAAGCTCAGTTTACAGACCATATGTAGACCGCCTCCAATGAATGTGATGCCTGTCACATAGTGTGGGTGCTAGGATCTGCGCAGCTTAAGGGTTCTTCCCCCTCTCTAACCATTACAATTCATCATCATGGCTGCATGTGGAGGTTTTCTCACCCTTCTTACGCTAATGTTCCTGGACATCCATCCCTCAGCAGCCAGCAGTCTCTGCTATGGGTGCCCATCCCACCTAGGCATCGCTGTTGAGTAACTGTGCTTCAGTGGGTGGCTGAATACGCGTCACCCAAACTCTTCACTGAGGATATTATCAATATTTTTATCTAGTATGGAATTTAAAGCTGACAACTCATTCCATTTCTTTTGTTCTCTCACCAGGATAGCTATAAATAGAATTGAGACTGACACGAACTGTGCTGTTTACAGAAGAAAAAACATGATCCAAGAAGATAACTGCCAGACTTTAAAGAAGTGGATCTGTAAGAAGAATGCAACTTTGTTGGTGCTCTGAGCCAAATTGTCAGACAACAGGCAGAGGTTTTTGTCAGAAGACCCATTTTACTGGTAAAACAACAAGTGATGCAAATAATTTCATGAGACTTGCACAGAAATTTGCATTTTGCTGTTCTGTGCTCCCTAAGACTTTGTCTGATGCAAGCAGTGAACTTGGAAGTTGCCAGGTGTCAGTGTCAGGGTCATGCAACAGGACTGCAAGACAGCACAGGTGGATTTGGGAGTGCTGAGCCTTCCCACGGACAGATGTTGGCAGCAGCTGCCTCTAGGAAAGAGCAGGGGACAGGGTATTCACGTGAGGATGAGCACTGAGCACATGACCTGCATGATGTGCAGGAAAGATGCCATCTGCGGTGCCTGAAGAGTGTTGGAGCCCACTGCTGTTACACATACTCCTCAGGCAGATGCTGCTGAGCAGAAGCACTTGTTATTTGGGTTTCAATATTTTAGTGTTTTCTGAAGTTTGTGGGGTTTTGTTGTGTTTTTTTTTTTTTTTCTTACAGGCTAATTGCAACTTACAGAAGCCACTTAAGGGCTGGGAAAAATGCATTTATTAGACAGTGCCTTATTCAGAACTGATCTGCACAGCTACTTGGTATATAGTCACCAGACCAAGCATGAAGTGACTCATAACACTTGTGATCAATAAGCTGATGGCTCCTATCTTCTTCTGATGCCGAACCTTGGGATCTGAAAGAAAGCTCTTAACTAGGGAAGGGATTTGGACTATAAGATGACATTGCAGTGCAAGGAAATGAAGATGATAGCCTGCCTTTCCACCTGTATTTTGTCCTTTTACATTGCAAGTTCTTTAATGTGGAACCATAGTTACTGCCTGGAAGGTGTGATGATGAGGTACTGAAGCTAAAGGCTGCTGAAATGAATGCCTGTGGGTGCACTCAGTAAATACATTACTTGGGCATTCAAGTGTCACGGATGCACACTATTTCTGGATCTAGAACACAAAAATGTTAAGAGCATAAGTCTGACTTAGTGCCTCTATTAGATTCATGTATTGAAAAAGAACAAATGTAGTCAACTGTTTTTTAAGAAACCAGACACGTCATTTTTTCAGCCTTTAAAAACACTTTCGTCTAATAAAGGTAATAACTCCTCTAGCTCTGTAGTTAGCATGTGTCTTTGAAATCAGAGTGTCAAATGCAAGGCAAATCTTTGCACCTGTGTGGAGATAATTCCAGTGACTTGTGTTGCAACAACAAGGAAATCAAGTAATGTGTAAAAATGGAAATTAAAAAAATAACATAGGGGACAATGAAAGTGGAGATGCAATAAACCTCCCATTTGCAAATCGTGTAACTCCTCTTGGGTATTGCCAAGGCCCTTAGGGCTCTAATAGGCCTTAAGGGTCCTCAACAGCCTCTCCTCCTGAGCCTTTCTGGGATTTCAGCCTCTGCCTGAGATCTGTCAATGCACCTGCCTCCAGCCCCGTCCCATCTCCTGGATGAGATCTCTGAGTCCATGACAAGCTGGACCATTCAACTGGTAACTGAACCAACTTTTTCTCTGAATAAAGTGTCAAACACTTCTGATGCGAAAGCTAATCTTCAGAAAGCTCAAAAATTAGTCCCCTTTCTAAACTGTGAATCTCTAATCTCATATTCTCAGACTGTGGGGCAAAACAGCTGAGGTACTTTCATACTTACACACTGCTGTCTTGCAAAGGTGTAAAATCTACTTCTCCATGCTCACAGACAGGCTTGCTTAAGTAAATTTTCACTTTACCCACCACAGTTCAATTTCAGGCAGGATTTCTTCAAATGCCCACAAAGTTAACTCTACTATGTTGTGCTTTCCACAATAAGAAGCTGAATTCTTACCTGATTTCATAGAATTATGCAATAATTTATAGCAGAAGGGACCTCATGGCCCTTTTGGGGCCAGTCAGGGGGAGACCTTAAGTTACTAGAGTTTTACTATAATTTTATGTACTTCTATGCTAGCCATATGGGGTTAGCTGTGTTTGGAGCTAAAAAAACCCCACAACAACCAGACACAAAAAAACCCTCCAAAGTAAAGAAGTAACATTAAAATCCAAGGTTCTAACAAAAAACGCAGACTGGAATTAAAGTGCCTATTAGCAACAAGAAGGAGAAATAAGTCAAATGTGACTTTTGAAATGTAAAGCCTTTAGCTCATCTTTGTGCTATGATACACATAATTTCAGGCACCTGCAGTTTCCCAGGTACGTTGTCTTATACCAGCACTAGATGTCTAGTGCCTCCATGGAGGGCTGTGGTTAATGTCTAGTAACTTGAGATGAGTAACCAACAGATATACTTGATTGTGAACTCTTAGTGTAAAGTACCACGGCTTTAGCGTGCTCATGACTGCTGCTGTGGAACAAAATGCTCATGAGCAATACAGTAATGCAAACATATTGACACCCCTTCATCTACAGACACTGATGGGTAACACCTCACTTAATTATGGACAGACAGAGATGCCAGGAAGGTGGTAGGAGTGTATACATGAAAGTTGAGAAGGTGTTGAGATCGTCAGTGGAAAGACACCAGCCACATGATGCAGTCTGCCATCTTCCACTGGCACAGCACGAGGGCTCTTGTGCTGGTTTTGGCTGAGTTATTTTTCTTTATAGTAGCTAGTATGGGGCTACATTTTGGATTTCTGCTGAAAACAATGTTGATAACAACATTACTGCTGAGCAATGCTTACACAGAGCCAAGGCCTTTTCTACTTCTCAACCACCCCACCAGTGAGTAGCTGGAAGTGCGCAGGGAGTTGGGAGGGGGCACAGCCAGGACAGCTGACCCCAACTGACCAAAGGGATATTTCACACCATATGACAGCATGCTCAGCATATAAAGCTGGGGGAAGAAGAAGGATGGGATGACATTTGGAGTGATGGCATTTGTCTTCCAAAGTCACTGTTACATGTGACAGGAAAGCCCTGCTTTCTGGGGATCGCTGAATACCTGCCTACTGATGAGAAATGGGGAATCAAGTCCTTGTCTTGCTTTGCTTGTGTGTGTAAGTTTTGCTTTATCTACAGCTTTACCTACTCAACCCACAAGTTCTCTCACTTTCACTCTTCCGATTCTCTCCATCCCACGGGGGGCGGGGAATGAGCGAGTGGCTGTGTGGTACTTAGCTGACAGCTGGGGTTAAAGCATGACAGCTCTTCAGAAGGATTTTGGGGCTACAGATTAAAAAGCAAACTGTACCTTCAGTGTGGCTGACTTCCTTTCAGATGAAAAAACAATACAGATTTACCCTACAGAATGCAGCATCAGCATTCTGAGCTAAAGACTCATATGAAAAACTGCTGTCATTCTCATCTTAAAAAAAAAAAGTCAAAAAAATCCCCCAAACTCAGTGCACCCCATGTGTGGGATGGAGGATTGGTTTGTTTATTCTAGACAGAGAAGCAAAGGCAAGGAAAGAATCTGAAATGAATAAGATATATCTATCTATCTGTAATATATATCTCTCTATAATAGGTAGATACTTATTTAAATACATAAATATAGATATATTCCCCAATGAGAAAGTGTAACTTCAGGGTACTTAAAGCACAACCTTCTCCATGCATTGGAGATGACTGGCAATTGCTGGTTTTATGGCAGGTTGTCCTGGTTTCAGCTGGGAGAGAGTTAATTTTCTTCAAGAAAGTCAGTATGGGGCTGTGTTTTGGATTTGCGCTGGAAGCAGCGCTGATGGTGGAGATGTTTTTGCTGTTGTTGGGCGATGTTTACACAGAGCCAAGGACTTTTCGGCTTCTCACACCGCCCCGCCAGTGGGATGGCTGGGGGTGCACAAGGAGTTGGGAGGGGACAGACAGGAACAGGACACCTGACCCAAACTGACCAAAGGGACATTCCATACCATATGACATCATGCTCGGTTTATAAGGGGCTTGGGAGAAAGAAGAAGGGGGAGGGCAGCGGTGTTCAGCGTGATGGCGTTTGTCTGCCCAAGTAACCATTATGCGTGACAGAGCCCTGCTGTCCTGGGGATGGCTGAACCCCTGCCTGCCATGGGGAGCGGTGAATTAATTCCTTGTTTTGCTTTGCTTGTGCACGCGGCTTTTGCTTCACTTATTAAACTCTTGTATCTGAACCCACGAGTTTTCTCACTTTCGCTCTTCCGATTCTCGCCCCCTTTTCCAATGAGGGGGATGGAGCGAGCGTTTATGTGGTGCCCAGCCAACAGCTGGAGTAAAACCACGACACAGGTGTTTCTCAAGGGATTCTGAATTTAACAGGAAAAACTCCTGAGCTGGCTTCTCTCAAATTGGTTGTGGCGTTTAGGTTTTAGCAATATTCATGAAACATCTAATATTTGAGAATTCTCACTATTACTATGTACTTCAGTCCATCCCACTCCTACCAGTTTAACACCAGTGCCAGCAACAGATGCCCAGAGCCTGGATCGCAGCTTAGCAGGAGGACACCTGAAGTGTAGCACAAAGGAATTCCAGCCACTCCAGACAGCAAATCAGCTTCGTCGGGGGCCCAACTTAAATGCCTGTATGAAAGTACAGGTAGCATGGGAAATAAACGAGGAGTTGGAGACATGCGCATACCTGCAGGGTTATGACTTCATTGGCATCATGGAGACGTGGTGGGATGGCTCCTATGCCTGGGTATTGGAATGAAAGGACACAGGCTTTTTCGGAAGGACAAGCAGGGGAGATGAGAAGGAGCTGTGGTCTTCCATGTCAGTGACCAGCTGGAGTGCATGGAGATCTGCCTGGGGAATGGATGAGGAGCCAAACAAGGGCTTATGTGTCAGGGTTAAAGGGAGGGCAAGGACAGGGGACACTATAGTGGGGGAAGAAAGCCAAGTAATGAGGCTGTCTGTAGACAGATAGGAGCAGCCTCACATTCACAACTCCTGATCCTCATGGAGGACTTCAGCCACCCCAATGTCTGTTGGAAGGACAACACAGCAGAGCATAAGCAATCTGGGAGGTTCCTGGAATGTGTCAATGACAACTTCCTTCTCCAAGTGATAGAGGAGCCAATGAGGAGAAGTGACACGCTGGAACTTGTTCTCACCAACCAGAAGGGGCTGGTGGGAAATGTGAAGTTCAAGGGCAGCCTTGGCTGCAATGACCATGAAATGGTGGAGTTCAAGATCCTTAGGGCCATGCACAGCAGCTCCCTACCCTGGACTTCAGGCAAGCAGGCTTTGGCCTCTTCAAGGTTCTGCTTGGTAGAGTACCATGGGACAAAACCCTGGAAGGACGAGTGGCCCAAGCAAGCTGGTTAGTATTCAAGGATCACCTCCTCAATGCTGAGGAGCAATGCATCCCAACAAAGAGGGAGTCAGACAAAAACACCCAGAGGCCTGCATGGATGAACAAGGAGCTCCTGGACAAACTCAAACACAAAACAGAAGCCTACAGATTGTGGAAGCAAGGGCAAGTAGTCTGGGAGGAATACAGAGAAACTGTCTGAGCAGCCAGGGATCAGGTTAGGAAAGCTAAAGCCCTGATACAATTAAATCTGGCCAGGGATATCAAGGGCAACAGAAAAAGTTTCTATAGATATGTCAGTGATAAAAGAAGACTAGGGAAAATGTAGGCCCTGTCTGGAAGAAAATGGGAGACCTGGTTATCCAGGATATAGAGAAAGCTGAGGTACTCAATGACTTTTTTACCTCAGTCTTCTCCAGCAAGTGCTCTAGTCACACTGACTCAGTCGCAGGGACTGGGAGACTGAAGAGCTGCCCACTGTAGAAGATCAGGT